>OY783196.1:15624233-15963731 GCA_963678675.1 Xiphydria camelus
TCACATTCACCACTATCGCCAGGGCCGTCCCGAAAAAAAGGGACGTTTTCAGCCTCTCTCCAGGGCCGTCCTCTTTTCCCGGGACGGCCCTGACGAATTTCTAAACACAAAAATAGCCGTAGTGCCTAAACTAAAATAGCTAGAAAAAAAAGTCATAAAGCAAAGATTAGAATGTTATTATCTACAACTTTTATTAAGGTCATTTTGTCGAAAAAAAATAATAATAATAAAATAATAAAAAAGCCTTTTGGTTCGGTACTCTGGAGACTACCCTTAAACAGCCCTGAAAAAATCATCTTACCCTCGTCGATTTTTTTGCGGCATAGGTAAAAATGGATAAGTGCCTTGGACTAAGTGATTAGGTACCTCAGTTTGGGCCAGATTGGGGTACCCAATATAGGCCCAACTAAACGCTAATACTGTATCGTATCACCTCTGATCCAAATTTCAGTCACTAAAAGTTCGGAATAGATTTCAATTTTATTTATTCTGTAATAGAAATGGCCAATTTATCATTATATGTATCTTACTCCACTCAATTTGAAAAATGCTGTAAAGATTATTAAAAACGCAATTATCAAAGAATGAAATATCCCACACGGCATGAAATATTGCTGCAATATTGCAGGAATCTTGCAATCTTTCATCTTGTAGCGAAATATTGCTGCAATGTTGCAGTACAATGTCCGTACAATATTGCGCTGCAATATTGCTGCAAACTTCCTGCAATATTATGCTTTAGTACTGCATATATCCAACGAGTGGCGTGCAAATCATCGCAATAGGCAAGCTTTGGTTCTCGCTGTTTTATAACCCTGTCTACGAATGGTTACATGAGGTGTTACGTGCGGAATTTGCAATAAAAGTGAATAAGAACGATCTTGCTTTACTATACATAGATGAGAATTAAACTCGCTAAGTAATACATTTTTATCTATTGCAATTCTTCATGTAAAAAGTTACTAATAGTGCGTTACTATAATTTATATTGGTACGAATAAAATGGATTAACATAACCTAATTATACTTTCACGGTAAGTCTGATGAGATAATAAGATACACATAGCTTCTATCAGTTTAACGTCTTCCAGTTTATGAAAAATAATTCTCTGTTACTTGCCGAATAATTTTTTTCATTTATTTCTATCAATTTTCTATAACAGGGTTACCTTTCGTATGGTATGGATAACTTAAAATTAAAACTAGAGATTTTAAATTTTATGTAAATGCTAAAAAATTGGACATGGCTAATCAGAGAAAAATTAAAGGAAAAATATCAGACAGGCAAATACGGCGATTGGTTCAAGCACAAACTAAAGAGGAGATTGAAGAAATAAAAATACGTTCGCGTTTTCAATACGCAAAAAAGTATTTCGGAACAAAAGAAAAAAGTACATTACATAGCAATTCAAGCACAAGTCTAGATTATCCAGAAAATGATAAAAATTCTCAGGATAGTTGCATTAATCACGTTGACACTGACGCTTATGCAGAATTAAATGTAAATCATGATTTTATGAGCGATCACTTGCGCACCAATGTTTATGATGAAGATAAGAATGTGGAAGAAGAAGAACATAATGATAAAACTACTAATTTTATACAATCCATAGCATCATGGGCTGTATCATATAATATTACTCACAATGCATGTAACTCGTTGCTTGGTATTCTTAACAAATTCACAGACTGTGATTTTCCAAAAGATACCAGAACGTTGTTACAAACGCCAAAGAATTGTGACGTAATTTCTTTAGGAGATGGAAAATTTTGCTACTTTGGTGTCTCTAGAGTAATTGAAAAAATGTTAGCAAACATCAGTGATAATGTTTCCTACATTAATTTACTCCTAAATATTGATGGGTTGCCAATATCAAAATCTTCTAATGCTTCCCTGTGGCCCATACTACTCTCGAACGATGTGTCCCAAAAAGTATATATCGCAGGAGCATATTTCGGAAATACCAAACCGAGCGATTGTAATACATTTCTACGGCAATTAATAGATGATTTAAAAAACCTAATTACTAACGAATACGTTAAAAATGGAGAAAGCGTACAAATAAGGTTGCGGGCGTTGATATGCGATACTCCAGCGAAATCTTTTGTCTTACGTGTCATAGGTCATGCTGGATTTTATAGTTGCACTAAATGCACAATAGAAGGAGAACGTGTGAACAACAGACTTTGCTTTCCACAAAATCAGAATAATAATGTCAGTTTAAGAACGGACGACGAATTCAAAAATAATTGTTACCATGAAGATTATCAATTACAAAATTCTATTCTGAATGAAGTACCACACTTCGGATTAGTAACAAACGTTCCCCTCGATTACATGCACTTAGTATGTTTAGGTGTAGTAAAAAAGTTGATTCTACTTTGGGTACAATCAGGACCCCTCTCAATTCGATTACCCGTTAGAAAAATCAATATTATTTCAACATCACTTCTTCAACTACAGAATACGGTGCCAAATGATTTAAATCGAAGACCACGAGCTCTCTCTGATTTTCGACATTGGAAAGCTACAGAATTGAGAACTTTTCTATTGTACACTGGACCATTGGCATTAAAGAATATCGTCAAAAGTGATGTATATAAACATTTCCTGACATTGCATGTAGCTATAACGATCTTAGTAAACCCAATTATGTGCAAAGACGATGAATACGTATCATATGCTGAGCTTTTGCTGGTTCATTTTGTGACGTCTTTTGAGAAATTGTACGGCAAGCAATTTGTATCACATAACGTACACGGTTTATTACATTTATGCAATGACGTAAGGAATTATGGCTCTCTGGACTCATTCAGTGCTTTCCGATTTGAGAATTTTATGCCTTCTATAAAAAAGCTTCTGAGAAAAAACGAGAAACCATTGGAGCAGTTATGGAAAAGGTATTCCGAAATAGAAACAAATTCAGATAATCAAGCAAAGAGTTGTTCAAATAACAAAGAGCTACGGTTCGCCAAAGTACATAACGATGGACCGATAGATCATTCCATTAATATTCGTGTTCAGTATAAAACTATGAGTAACGACTTATATACCATACACTGTAATAATGAAAAAGACTGCTTTTGTATTTTGAAAAACCGAGATTGCATTATGGTAGAAAATATTGTTCAAGGAAGTGATACTTCCATGTATATTATCGGGAAAAAATTTAATTTTGTGGGAAATTTGTACTTATTACCCTGTGAATCGAGAGATCTGAATATCCAAATAGTATCAACACATAACATAAAGACGGATATTTGGCCTGCAACTTTAATTAAGTGTAAAGCATGGAGAATGCCTTATGGGCTAGACTATGTCATATTTCCTCTTATACATACAAACTAATGTTGAAGATATTGCACTACCGATTACGTACAGCAACAAAATGAAAATAATTTCTTTTACTTACTTATTCAATATTAAGCAACCATCGACATAATATCTGACGTACGAAACGTTCTATTTATATATGTTACATAATACAATTAGATGCAAACAAACTACTAAAATAAACTTATCGTTTATTTTTAGATCTCAAGATGAGCAAATATTCCATTGTAGAGTTCGATGGTGGATTGCAGCTGGTACCTACAGCTTGGTTAAGGATTTTAAACAAAAATATATCATGCATTTGGCCGGATCATTTGAAAACTCAATTATTTTTAAATAAAGCAATTATTAAAGAACTTATGCCAAAAGACAATGAGGATTGGTCAGTTGTTGAGGTTAAGAAAATATTTGGGACAGCAGGTACACAGTTTATTACTGTCAGGAAAATTGCTAGTGAAGTAATTTTTTGAAAGTATTAACTAACACTTCGAATGTTTGCCTTTCTTCAATTTGATACATAACGCAGCTACCTACGAAAAAGGCATGGAAAAACTGGTTTTGGCCGAGGATACATCCAATATAAACGATTCCGCATTATCAGATAATTAAAAAGAGAGGCATAAAATCAAGTTGAAATTTAAAAGACGTGAACAGGCAAAGCGCAAATTGTCTTCTTCGGATGAAGAAAACATGGATTTCGAAGAAACTATTTTGTCAACGTTCCCAGCTTCTACTCTGAGGCCAAAGAATGATGACCGTAAAAGATCATCCGGCCTGAAAATTTCAAATATGCCTGTTGTAAAGGAGAGAAATGCTAGCTTTGACGCGAAAAGTGACTCTAATACCCCGGACGTGCATTTATCACAGAAAGGTATTTCTACAGAAAATACATCTATGTGTGTTTCTTGCAATAAATATAATTTATTAATTTTTTTCTGATATACTTGTACAACAGAACCAATTGCCCATCACTCATCCATGTTAGGAAATATTCGCGAGGGGTCATTTTTCTCGGAAAATGAACACTGCTCATCATTTACTCGTGCTCAAACAAATAACAATATAGAGGAAATAAAAGGTATTTTGAAAATAACGATGTTTATCGTATTTATTAATTATATATAATATTTTATTTCGTTTGCAGGTTTTCTGAAAGAAATATTGAGGAAACAAAACCTTTTACTTTACCAAGTACGCAGCACAAATGCAAAGCTCGCAATATTAGAAGAGCGGCTTATTCCTATTGGCGATCAAAATACCGTTGAAGACGTAAATTTGCCACTACGCGATATAACGCGACTTCAGCAATTTGAAATAGAGCTGGCCAATCAAGATTTTTTAAATCGCATCGTTAGTTGTTTTACAATTTCTTTTGATTTTATTTAATTTATTGAGGCTCTGTCTGATTGAAACCTTTTTCAACATTCATCACCATAAATTTACATGAATCGATACTTATCAAATTGTAAAAACGTATAAAAGTTAAAAATATGAAAATATTCTGTAAGTACAAAATGTGAAAGACGTGTTTGAGATAAGATTGTAGAGTTAGCAAAATGATAACTTGTGCTCAAACGATTTATCGGACATAATAGGTAACAATACATAATATGGAATATATGATAGGTTAAAATGGTAAAAACCATTGGAGGAGACGACTTTAATGCAGTTATAAGCGGCATTATGAAGAAAATAATGTCTGATGAACTGGCGGAGTTGTTTAGTGTGTATGGTCGCAAAGGTAAACGATCCTTTAAAGAATCACTCATACTTGAAGTAATAACAAGTAAGTTCTATACGTCGTAAAATCATGATCATGTTCGATATTAAGAAATAATTTATATTTTCATTGCAGAAGCAGTTCTTAGTCGTTTTTCAAATGGCACCAGTAATGAAATATTAAAACAAATTGGCAACTGGTTAGCGCAAGCTAAAATAAGAAGGGTACGGAAGGCGAATCAGGAGCATGCACTAGGGAAAGCTATGGTAGAAGAACAAGATAAGGAATAGATTTATGAATTCTCAAGTACAAATGTAGCTGTATATGTATATTATATGTATATAGCCAGATACTACAGTTATTATATATTAACATAGTTATAAAACAATATAAAAAATATACGTGTGATATTTTGGAACTGCAGTTCTTTTTATTTGAAAGGAATTCCTATAAAGCCTTATATCCACGGTGGTAGAACTCGGTCCGAGTTTTCAATCACTGTGTGAGTAATTAAAATTCTGATCGAGTTCTAACATCGTGGACACAAGGCTTAATAAAAATTAAATTTACATTTTCGAACCAATATTGCTAAAATATTTTAGCGCAATATTGTTGGAATATTGCAACGCAATATTGCGAAGATCGGACATTTCAATATTGCTGCATCATTGTAGCAATATTGCAGCAATATTTCATAATCTCGCTGCAATATTGCTATCTTACGACGCAATGTTTCTACAATATTGCTGCAATATTTCAGTGCTGTATGGGATATTATATATTTATTACCAATGGCATCATAATAAAGTTAGTAAAGTTTTTGAGGCGATGCTATCAACATTAAAACATAAAAATTATACAATATTTCTTGCTAGGGTAGTGATTAGGTACCTTAGTTGGGGCCAGATTGGGGTGCCCAACGTAGCCCCAACTAGTACCTTAGTTGGGGCCTGATTGGGCTGCCCAACGTAGCCCCAACTAAACGCTAATACTACATCGTATCACCTGACTCAAATTCCAGTCACTAAAAGTTCGGAATAAGTTCTAAATGTCCAGATTTATTTTTACTTCCGGTACATAAATAAAACAAATAATTGTATCTATTCGATTTATTATATTTTATTCAAATTGGGCCGCCCAATTGGGGCCTAATTGGCGCCCAATTACTGATTGGGCCAACTTGGGCAGATTTCCACACGGGAAGGAAGGTTAAATTTTAAACTTTGGAAGGATAATTTTTGATCTATTTTACCTTTCGTACACAGATTATTCTTCTAACAGAATAATTTTTAATCTCTTTTTTTCTCAGTGTAGAATATAAGAGTAATTTGTATCTACCAACTATGTATGTATCAGCATAGATTTAAGATTGAATGATAATGATTATTTTGTCTGATTAAGGTTTTCTTTTGGGGTTTTTCCTTAATCCGTAGCAACAAATGTTGGACCATTCTTATGTTCCCCAAAAGCAAATTATAATAGATAAGACAACTTCTACATTAATTTAATCGATTACTCCTTGAGTGAGAGTATTGAAATAAGCAAAAACTGCTCGATGTTAGATATTTATAATCCTAAGTTTAAGACTATGATTTATTACCGCAAAGGAACGGTAAGGATACAGATTTATAACTTTACTCTTGCTAAAAAGTGTTCAATACTTTACAACCGGGAAAAACCCGGCGAGCCTAGCGGCCCAGATGAGCGTTTTCTACGGTAATCTACTCGTTGCGAGCATAGTTTGGACATTTTGTGGCGGGGGTGTCTGGCAGCTGACGTCACGCAACGTAGCCTCGTGTCGAGGTACCGTTTACTAGCCTCGCGTCAATCCATGATTTTAAAATATTTATAGCACAATTATAACTCTTAATATTTTGCGCTACAACTTTGGTTAACTTTTTTGTGACCCAAACTCTATCGATTGCATTGTCTCCGTAATTTTCACGCGTCGATCTGTAATAGATGTTGATAATTAGCTATTTTAATGTTACCTACCTATAAGATTTATGGCACATGTGGCAGGTGAGCATCTAGCATTCAGAAAGGGGTACCTACTAATAATGAAAATTATGGTCATACTTAACCTGGCAGCTTTAACGCCTCTTATTTCAGCGCTAACAAAGTCTGACTGGCCTGCTATAAAACTGGACAACATAAACGAGTCAATTTTTGGCAAATTATCGGACTGCCCCTGAACAAAACCAGGTTCCACCATTTTTGCCTTGTACGAGTAGCAATATCTAATGCATTTGAAAGTAAAATATACACTGCAAACACTTTCACGACCGACATACGCAGTCTACGCAATAGACACTACGGCTGCCGCGGACGATCCGTGACGTCACCCAGCCGACTAGCCACTCACGAAGCGTTTTCGATCACGTGACAAAGTAGCCGTTCCGCTGCGAAACAAACTTACAAATATTTCGCTTGTTGCCCGTTTTTTTCGGAAAAAATTATCTGATATCATCTTAAGAAGGCTACTACATCGCCTTAAGCAGAAATTCCAAATGATTTAAAATTCATGTCATTTCCCCATTGAGGAGCAAGCGTTCAAAACGTATTAAATCTATTTTCAAGCGAAATTGAGTTAAGCGCGGTTTCTGCGTCTAAACGATTTTTGGACCTATGTTTATGCATTTTTGAATATATTGTCAACTAGCTGAGGTGAATCGAATACCCCATAAACAATTTAACCTGTCCCAGGCGCTGGCTACTTATGTCCACTAAGTGTTTTTGGCGATTTTCTCCGAAATGGGTTATCAGGATTTAATACATTTTGAATGCTTGCTCCTCAATTGGAGAATCCATTTCTCTCTCCCAAGTCATCATGCTCTTTTATAGCATTATTATTAACGTTATTTACAATTTATTCAATTTTGTTATTTTATATACATATTTATTGTGCAAGCCTGGAAAAAATTTTAGTTTTTATATAATAGCAGGTTAAATGTAAAGACAGTACGAGGATGGATTACTTAGGGAACGTGTGTTCTCATTCGAACTCACACGTTCCCTAGGTCTCTATCTTCGTACTATCTCTGTATAGTTTAAAAATGGAAATTTAAAGGGAATCCTACCTCGTAAAGTAGGTATCAATTAAGTTATTTCTTGCCATCATACCATCTTCAACTAGTGCTATCCATCCAATCCAGAAAGAATCCATTTCTCTCTCCCAAGTCATCATACTCTTTTATAGCATTATTATTAACATTATTTACAATTCATCCAATTTTATTATTTTATATACATATTTATTGTGCAAGTCTGGAAAAAATTTTAGTTTTTATATAATAGTAGGTTAAATGTAAAGACAGTACGAGGATGGATTACTTAGGGAACGTGTGTTCTCATTCGCACTCACACGTTCCCTAGGTCTCTATCTTCGTACTATCTCTGTATAGTTTAAAAATGGAAATTTAAAGGGAATCCTAACCTCGTAAAGTAGGTATCAATTAAGTTATTTCTTGCCATCATACCATCTTCAACTGGTGCTACATTTACATATTCGTCGTTTAATTCTTGAATAATATTTTCTACATCTAAATCAACAGGTGGTTCTCGATCACCCATACTTTTAGCAATATTATGTAGAATACCTGTAGCTACTACAACTGCCTGCACAGTCTGTAAATGGAGTCTTATTCCTACAGCTAATACAGGAAATCTGCGCTTCCGGACACCAAAAGCACGTTCAATAGCATTCCTCGTTCTAATATGGGATTCATTGTATAACTCATCTGCTCGAGTACGGATCTCTTGAAGTGGCGTTAATAAATAATCGGTACACCCATAACCACTATCACCAAGAAGAAAGGCATTTCTGAAGTTGCCATTAATAAATTTGGCACGAAGTGAACTAGCATTGAAGATTCTGGAATCATGTGTTGAACCTGGCCAACGAGCTACAATGTCGAGAAATTTTAATTTACTGTGTCACAAACTGCTTGTACATTAATGCTGAAGATGCCTTTCCTATTCCGAAATGTTTCATTTTCCTCTCCACCTACAATATTCGTAAATGTTAATTTGTTCTTTTTAAGCTTGAGTGAGTGATATATCACATTTCAATAATAGTTAGAAGTAAATATAATATATACCTGGTGTGTGTGATTCAATTTTTATATGCGTACAATCAAGAGCTCCTATGACACGTGGAAAACGCGCAATGCGATAAAAGCCTTGTTTTGTGTTTTCAATTTCTCTTTCAGTGTTTGGAAGATTAATATACCGAGGCCGTAACAAAGCTAGAGCTATGGTTACTTTCTTAATAATTCTACATGCGGTAGCTTTGTGGATGCCTCCAAAATCACCAATAGCAATCTGGAATGTACCAGTTGCGTAGAATCTTAACGTTAACAACAACTGATTCATAGGAGTGACGGCATGATTTCTAGAAAGAATTATTAAAAAATGACCTTGCCATTTCATGTAAATATGCTATTGCAATTTTATTAATACTGTTAATATTCCATAATTACCTATTGGTTCTAGTCCTTATTCTGCCTTCGATAAGATTTAAAATCATTTGTACAGTTCGCTTTTCTAAGCGGAATCGTTTTAAAAATTCAGCATCATCATACCCACGGTATAAATCAGGCCGAGGTCTTACAGTATACGGTTTTCTGTGTACACGTATATCTATTTCTTCTACTTCCTCCTCTTCATCATCACTCAACAAAAATCCACGTAAAAATCCATTACTATAATGACAAAAGAGACTACTACTGCCACGTGTGACTGCTGCAATGGAAATGACAAGTTTTTAAACTGTTATAGTTCCATTGCTCACTGTACTCCACTGCGCATGCTCGAACTCTGGATTTCGACGATTTCGACGATTTCGACGACTTTATCCTTCAGGTAACGCTTACCTGATGCTTAAGAGCACTAGGTAAATTTACTCTCTGGTAGATCGACTTACCAGTAGGATAAAATTTACCTGAGAGATGGAATAACACTTATCTAGTAGGTAATTTTACCAGACACTTCCCAAGTAGCACACTGACGTTAGAATAACGTCTCAGACGTCATTTTTTGGTCAGTATAGGGTTTCAGACGTCAATTGTCGTAATATTAACGTCACAGGGACGTCATATTTACGACGTACCTTGGACGTCAAAATTCAACGTCTTTTTGACGGAACTTTTCCGTCATTTTTAATGACGAACGAGACTTAGAAAAATTTCGGTCTCCTGCATATAGGTATAGCGACTTGAAAATTTATTTGTGAATAAATGGACAAAAATTGTAATTTGTTCAATTATTAAATCAATAAATTATTTCATTTGGAGTCTTCAGAGTATGTTGAGCAAGTTATAAACTATACTGTTTATTAAAAAGCACAGATTATTAAAGTAAATGAAAGACAATCAATTAATGTAGGATGAATAAATATTCATATAATTATTTATTTATTTATTTATATTTATTTATTATTTATATCTTGCATAAACGCAAATTGATATTAATATCAATTTGCGTCTATGCAAGAATATTTATCAAAAGACAATCATAAATTTAGAAAAATGTTGAGAAAAGAATAATACAATTATAAAATCTTATTTATTCAAGCTCTTTCTTATTGACAGGAAAAGCAATATACATTTATTCATCAAACTTCATATGAACACCAATAGTAATAATATTCTTAACCACAAGAGCGCGCAGCAGATGAGGACTCGAGGACACCGACCGATCAACGAAGTTAAGCAGCAAAAAGTGCGGACACTAGTTGAATGGGTGACCGCTCACGGTGAAAAGACATACGTCAGACCTAACCTTTTAGAACCGTTATTTTTTGCGTCATCACAACGTCCGGTAGAACGTCATTATGACGTGATTTTTCTGACGTCGTGTGGATGTGCAATTAAGCCGTCTTTGCGACGTTAAAATGACGTCATATTTTTCGTCATCTGACGTCAGAACTGACCTTCAAAGAACGTCATTTCGACGTTGATGTGCTACCTGGGTTTACAAGAAGGTGGAACAACCGGCCCTTAGGAGTTTTGGCTTGGCGTCGATAAAAATGAATTCGCGTGCGAGACGTTGTTGTGTCCCAGACAGATGACGCGCTGTAATGCATTCGTAACCGATGCCGCTTCCGCTTGGCTTCCGCCATTAGTCATGTTTCTTTATATTACTCAGGAGTTTTGGCTTGGCGTCGATACAAATGAATTCGCGTGCGAGACGTTGTTGTGTCCCAGGTTGCAACGATAGAAAAGCAAGAAGGTAATTATTCATTTTATTGTATTATTTTCCTGAATATCTGTTGGAATATCTGTAGCATAGTAGTTAACAGAATTTTAAGAACATAACCTGAAATTTCATAACTACTTCAAAGCATTTCGTGTTTTCTGGATATTCCAACAGGGATTCAGGAAGATAATACAATAAAATGAATAATTACCTTTTTGCTTTTCTATCGTTGCCACCTGGGACACGACAAGGTCTCGCACACGAACTCATGTTTAATTATAAAAAAATCAAATATAATAATTAACAATATCTCGTTTAGTTCAACAGACACAATGCTTTAAATTTTGTTTGCTGTGCTCGATAACAAATTGCCTGTATTTGTTAAACTAAACGTGATGTAAGATGTTGAATTTTTTAAATAAACACTTTATTAGAATCAGAACATGCAGAAAAAATATAATTTTTGACACTCTATGTGTATCTGGTGTTTGATGGGAATAAATTGTTAGAACTTTGAAAAACAATGTCACTTTTTCCTATAAACTTCTTTTTGTTAGCAGGTTAGAAAGGGAGAAAAATTGTTAGATGTGAAACATCGAAATTCTTCTTTGTAGAAAGTATGCGATAGGAAAGATGGACCACGCGTCCGTCGAAAGAACACGTGCGCAAGTGTGCATTTGTATTTATGACTGTGATACTATTAAACGGTACGAACCGTTGAGTCTAATTCAAAAAGCGCATTTAGTTTACTCTCTTTTAACTCTGCCATCGGTACTGTTTAATAGTATCACAGTCATAAATACAAATGCGCATTGGCGCACATGTTCTTTCAACGAACGCGTGGTCCATCCTTCCTATCGCATACTTTCTACAAAGAAGAATTTCGATGTTTCACATCTAACAATTTTTCTATAAAAACTGTTTTATATTACATTTTTTAATCAGATACATCACTATTTGATTGTGTTAATTTAAATCTCTCTCTCCATTCTCGACTTCGTTCTGTACCAGTTTTAGCTATTGCCTTCATCATCGCTTTCGTCATCGCTTTCATTATCGCTTTCTTTAAACATTGCCTGTCACGAAACGCTTTTGCCCGTTGTTTTCCTGTGTTTTTACCATAATAACTTTATTACACACACGTACACACACGTACACACACACACACACACACACACACACAACACGCGCGGAAGAAGTGAAACTTCGATACCAGTTTCTCTGAATTTGATTCCGGTGGTATTAGTTTCAAGTGGCTCTACGAAGAAGCATTGTGTAAAAGACTTGTATAGAGCCAATTGAAACTAGTGCCATCGGAATCAAATTCAGAGAAACTGGTATCGAAGTTTCACCTCTTTTTTGTTATTTCAACATGTTACGGATCTCTGTCAGGGTTGACAACTGGAATTATTAATTACAAATATGGTACTACATATATATTTATAAAAATAAAAAAAATTTTGGAGATAATGTTATTCGTTTTCGTTGCCCTACTGACTGGTCTACCTCGTCAAATTTCCGCGTTAATATAGTTAGCGGTAAATGTGACGAATGAGAATCGCTGACTCGCGAAAAGCAACCCTCGGTCAATTCACGACACTCCCGACGATTCCCCACTGTTCCTCGAACCCCACTCCTTGCGCTAACTCCCCGCTCCACCTTGCTGCCGCCCACGACATCACCGTTTCAAGTTTAGCTGGTGCTCCCCGCGCTCAGTCTGGCAGAGTTCGTCGGTTGTCGTGGTTATGTGTCGCTTTCTCATTCGCGTCGCGCATTTCTCACAGAAGTGCGCACGGCTGTGCGAAAAGCGACGAGAATTGCCGGCCGTTTGCAGAGTTTCGTTCCAACGATCGAGTGCATTTGGTTTGTTAGTATATCCTTCGCAGTGCTTTTCAGGAGACAGAAAGTGAGGGGGAGAGAGAGAGAGAGAGAGAGAGAGAGAGAGAGAGAGAGAGTGCGCATACATACGTTTACCAAGCCCCCTGTGCCAAAGTCACGTGGGGTTATCGCCTTCGGAGCATTTCATCTTCCGTTTCGCGTTGGAATATCGAGATTCGAGGTAAGTGGAGATTGTTAGCGCGCGATCGACCGAATAAAATATTTATTATCGTCGTCATGCTTTTTCAATCGCCGCGTCGTTCACTCACTTCCATGCCGAGGGAAATTCGTTCAGCCTGCCCGAATGGTGTTCAAGCGAGTTCTTTCGAAACTCAAGTCCTTCCTGGCGGCTTTCAAATCGATCCGACACGTTCGTCTGTTTCGACACAATTCGGAGCAATTTCTCACTCTAGAAGGCTTTGTTCGTATAAGTCGTTACTTGTACGCGTGTATCCCACTTTTTCGAAGAGGATGCAGAATCTTGCGGTTAACCGAAATGCTCGGGGTCTTTGTTTGTTTGTTATTACTTATCTGAAGGTATACGCGGCAGATGGCCAAGGTGCGCGAGCCACGAAAGCCGACTTTTAAATGAAATGGCGGGAACGCTCGTGTCACGCGATTCGCTCGAAACTAAATGCTGCTTCGACCCATGCCTTTACCGTGGTGGTCGGTTTCGTGCTTCATTCGTCATATAGTTCGCATAGTCTTCGCCAAGACACTCTGCCGGTCTGTTATCGTCGTCATTTTGATGTGCATACACTTGAATTCTCGAGAGCAATTGCTTTTTTTTTCTCGGGCAATATTACGAACGAATACACCAGACGGACCGTCAAATGCGTTGCACTGCGAGTTACTAACGCGACAGTTCCGCGTGTTCGTGATGCACAGACGCGACCTAGTACGTACATATAAGCAATCGAGGTTGTCCGTGTTCGTAATCGCCATCTGCCGCCATGCTTCCCTTTTTTGTCTCGTTCGAGTGTTCTCGTGTATTAGTTCAATATTCCGAGTCGCCTTGCGTCGTGGATGTCTCTCCTTTCTTCCTCGGATAGCCGTTATCCACTAGTACGATGCGACGATCCGAAGAGTTGCGAGTCGCGCGCGCGTGTGTATTTCACGCGAGATCCGGTTAATTAGTACACGTAAATCCGGCTAGCTAGGGTCGACTCACACTATGCGGATCGACTAGGTATGGCTACGGCAAACTACGTTACAGTATGCACTGAGAAAAAATCATTTAGTTTAATTAAATTTTGTGTTTACGGGCGACCAACTAAAAGCATAGTTATTTGAAGAAATATTTAGTTGAAACAGTTAAGTATTTAGTTACTTCTACTAAATTTTAGTTACTTTAGTAACAGATTTGTCGAGATAACAATATATTTAATTGACCACCCGTAATTTCAAAATTTAAATCAAATGGTTTCTTTTCTCAGTGTGCGCAATCATCGCAGTTTGCCGGAGTCGAGTCGATCTGTATGTAGAGTAAGCTATCCAGTTATCGAAATTCGATAGTTATTAACACCTTCCGATAATAAATTTATTGGATAGAAGGAGATATAATAGGGGTATGTCAATAACTGACAATTTCGTCTGTTTAAGGTACCCAGTATGTACACCTAGTGTCAATGATTCTGTTCGACCCGCTTTGGGTGACGGTACTTCAATTGATCAATCGTAGTTGAACAGTACGAGCGGAACTTCTTGTTTTGCCACGAATTACCGATCAAATTTAGCCTTCATAGCAAAACACTAAGATTCACTCGAATTTTTTTAGCTATGGTCGACTCGATAAAAGTACCTACCGTCACTCAAAGTGGGTCGATCAGAATCGTTGACGCTAGGTGTACAGCGCCGAATATACAGGATTATTCACTGGACTTGCAACATAACAAACATAACGTCTACTTTTTGTGGAAATATAGACGGTGAGCGTCTTCCTTGATTGGTCGTATTGGGTAGGAGAGATTAAGCAGGATTAGCAACTGTAGTGATAAAACTCTTGAACTAAGGTACCTGGTACTTCTGATTTTAACTAGAACTAGAATGAAATCTGGTACGAATCAGGCGTATCTACACAGAGAAAAAAAAATTCTTTGGATCAAAGAAATCGAATTCTTTGGTTTTCAATTCTTCCACTTAAAGAACGCGTCTTTAAGTCAGCGATATTAGTATTTATCTGAAGAGACTGCATTTTTCACTTGAAAGAAATGACTGCATCAAATATTTGTCTTTCCCCGAAAGAAATATTCTTTCAAATCAACAAGAAACGTCTTTCCGTCAATAACTCTAACGTCTTTAATGTTAACGCAGTTTTTCTTTAACTGAAAGAAGTATAGTATAGTCATTATGAATTACGTATTTCTTTGAAATAAATCATTTCTTTAAATCAACACATGAATTAACACGTAACATTGAGGGAAAGTGAACACGAACTACTGATCGCTACCGGTAGAGCATGAGATCAAAACGCGAAAACTCGAATTCTATAATCAATACTTATAAAATTCCTTCAGCGAGTATAAGAGGCTTGACTGAAGGAATGACTAGAAATTAAATCTAAGCTAAAAAATGGGTATAAAGGACCCAGAATAATTGCAAGTCAGAGGGACACCGCGCGTCACCGAGGGTAAAATCGGTCGCTGTCGGTAAAGATAAAATCGCTGTACTATATATATATAATATCCCGTTTGCCCGCTATATGGCGAATATTCTTGGATGCAAATTTATGTTGTTAGTATTTATAAGAGCAACGTTGAAAACTGTAATGGTTGTCGTTTCATGGGTCAATTGGGGCTTTCATCAATTGGTTTTTGGAGGTGGGTGAGGTGTCGCGAGCTCGCTCCAGCCTTGTCGCTGGTTGTCCTGGTACTTTGTACAGTGCCTCCACGACCAAACGAAGGTCTGAAATACGTGTTTTTACCTGCCAGCCTGGATTTTTGTTTAACTTTGTCATTTGACCCTATAAAGCTCTGGGTGAAGTATTGCGGTTTTTCCACCACGGGTTATGGTTGAAAAACAATAACAAATACCCCAAAAATGGGTTATTCAAAAATAGCTCGAAAACTAAGCGAGATATCGAAAAGAAGTGTAAACCTAAAATTATAGAGCTTAAAATTCTCTATAGAAAAGGTTTACACAATTTATCCCCACTCCCCACGGTTTACCCTCTAGAGTCGCGCGAACGTTAGGGGTGGAAAAAAAAATCGTAAAACAAAAAATTTAACATTTTTGAATGCTCCTTTTTTTAAATTGCTTAAGAGATTCTCTACTTTTTAAATAAAATTATATATATTTTTTCACTCAATTGTTTAAAAATTATCAAGTAAAATAAACAATATCTCTCGATATATTGAATTATTTTTTCTTCTTTGTGTTCCATAATTTTGTTAGTTAAATTCCCTACACATTACACTCGGGTCATTTTTCTGTAATTGTAATTTTTAAAATATCTCCGTTTTCAAAAATTGCCTTGGTGCGTCTGGAGAACCGCTGGGCCGTTCACACTATATATATATAGTAGTTGTCTTCTTCTTTCCCCTCATGGTGGTGGGTGCCTCTGGCCCGTTACCCTCCTGGATTTCGCTCTCCTCCGTTTAAACTTCTCTAACCTCGACCGCTTTCGCACAGCAAAATATGTTATGCACCGTCATATTAACTATATTATAAAAAAAAATATCGGATTGTTTCGCTCATAAATAAAATGAAACAAGTTTGAATTTTTTCAATAATTTTTATTTTGCATACTAAAAATACCACCACCGCCGTTTTTTTAATATGATTCAAACATAATTAAGCTATGACATTTAATTTTTATGAGTTAATTGGCGTGGTTGAACAAGTCGAAATAAATTAATGAAAATGGAACAACTTTGCTTCCGCCGTTTTTCTAACGTAATAAGTAGCGGAAAACGGCGGATGCAAAGTTGTACACCTAATTGTACTCGTTGCCACATCACCATGAGATAGAGTAAACGGCGCGTTTTTTTGTGGTTTCCCCAGTAGGCCTATTCCACAACTATATCGTTCTAGTGTGCAAAAATGTGCTATAGAGTAAGATCCCAGAGCCCCCAGCCCTACGTCATTTTAGCAAAGGTAATATTTTGTCAATATAAATAGTGTGATAATTGTAGTTAAAAACGCATGCCTACTTGCTAGCTTGAAAGCGGGGCCCTTTTACAGGTAATAGGTACAGAAGGTACCTACATAAAAACCTTACTCACCTACGTTAAAATATGATAGCTGGGTTTTATATATGTTTTACAGATTATTGTTAAAAACCAATATTCATTATTGCCAGACACTTTCCGTGGGCCCTAACTTCCGCCAGACGCTTTAAAGTTCGCAAAAAAATTAGGTAATCTACGTCATAGTAGCAAGCCTAAATTGTATATATTAGGCGGTAAAAGGCAGAGTGATGTAAGTCATTTCAAGAAAGAGAAGAATTTAAAGTAGTATGGTCGTTGAGTGTCCGTAAAAAAAGTCATCAAAAAACTATGATTTATGATTGAAAATTCTTTTTGTGAATTATAAAATTTATGACCATAAGAATTAGTCGATTATTTTGATTATTTTTCACTTATTATTCAAATAATGTGTCTCCTTTGACTAGCGTCTTTTTATGTGTGGCAACGCATATTATCAATGGGCTCGTGAGCCAGTAGAGAAAACCATGATACACTCAAACGTTTGAGTGTGTCGTGGGGAAAACGAGATCTGAAATGCACGCTTGTGTGTGAACCCACTCCACTGACGCGACGTTGCCGCATCTACTCGACGCGCTATTTCCGAATACCGAGAAGCAGAAATTAGTTATAACTAAAGTATCAAACGGTCAATAATTTTCATCAATGGGTGTAAATTTTTGTTTTTTTTTTTCCCGATTTTTGGTATATTTTTTATATTTTAATCTTGGATTTTACATACAAACCCCAAGAGAAATGTGTCTTGCCCATAAGACTCTGGGTTATTTTCTACTCGGTAATTAATTTTTATCAGACATACTAAACGGTCAATCTACCCCAAATTGCACCAGGAGGTTTCTATTGATATTAGCTTGCATACATAATTATTTCATATTTGAATCTTGGAAATCGATTCGTGACCATACTGCTTTAATAGAAATGTTGCCGTTTGTAGCCGTTTGTAATTTGCCGTTCGTATGATTATGTAGATAACGTTTCTCGCCATTATCTCAGAATGGCAAAAAAGTGACTTACACCACTTTGCGCCTCTTACCGCCTCGTATGTTACTTGGGTTATTATTTTAAGACTTATTGTAAGCAGCCAGACCAATCCGAAGGGCCAAACATCCCTCCAGACACGATAAAAATTCCGCTATGGCCAGGCGAATGTTGAGACACAGTGTGAACAGCGTGGGTGCAGTGGTCCAGTAAACGAAGCTCTGAAATACGACTTTTTGAGAACCAGGCTGCGTTTTGGTTTAACGTTGCCATTTGACCTTATAAAGCTCTGGGTGAAGTATCGCGGTTTTTCCTCCACGGGTTATGGTTGAAAAACAATAACAAATACCATAAAAATGGATTATTCTAGAATAACTCGAAAACTAAGCGAGATATCGAAAAAAATTTTAATCTAAAATTGTAGAGCTTAAAATTCTCTATAAAAAAGGTTCACACAGTTTACCCCCACTCCCAACGGTTTACCCTCTAGAGCCGCGCGAACGTTGGGGGAAAAAAAAAATCGTAAAACAGAAAATTTAACATTTTCGAATGCTTCTTTTTTTAAATTGCTTAAGAAGTTCTCTACTTTTTAAATAAAATTATATTTTTTTTCTTCATGTAATTGTTTAAAAACTGTCAAGTAAATAAACGATATCTCTCGATATATTGAATTAATGTTTCTTCTTTGTGTTCCATAATTTTGTTAGTTAAATTCCCTACATATTACACTCGGGTCATTTTTTTGTAATTGGCGTAATTTTTGAAATATCTGCGTTTTAAAAAATTGCTTTTTCAACTACTTGGTGCGTCCGGAGAACCGCTGGTGCTACACATATAGTCTATGTCTACGCCATTCACACTTCCCCCTTCTTCTTTTCCCCCATGGATGGAGGATGCTCGACTCGGGCCCTCTTGAGTCTCGCTTTCCTCCGTTTAAACTTCTCTAAAGGCCCCTCTACACGTTGGCCAATGCATTGGCAAGCACGCTGGCCAATGCACATTGGCCAGCGTGTAGACGGGGCTATTGGTGATATTGGCGGCATGGCACCAGCGTTGGCGGAGCTGGGCCAAGCGTTGGCGACCGATCCGTCGTGGTGTCGGTTTTTGAAGACAGATCAAAGGCGTTGGCCTTGGAGCTGGCGGACGTTGGTGTCGCGTCCACACGTTGGCCGCATTGGCCTAGTATGTGAATAGATGTCGCACCCGAGGCGAAATTTGTATATTCATTTTGACATTGAAGACACTGCTAATTTTCATTGCACTAGCAGTATGTTCGATTTAAAAGAAGTGTTCATGTCCATATTAAAATGGCACTGATTTTAATACTTCTGAGAGACTGTACATAATTCAATTTTCAGTAGTAGCAGGATCAAGTCAGTGTTTTAGAACGCAAAATTATACTCAATTTAACACCGATGTGTTAAAGATGTATGCGATCTATGTAAACTCCGCAAAAACTATAGGACTACTTTATAGGTCTGTTAAAAGAATTTAGTAATAAAATTATTTATATTTGTACGATAAGGATCAAGGGTTTGTCAACAATTAAGGTGACAAATATATTATTTATTTGCCAATTTTGCGGCTTCAAATTGTTGCAGTGCAGTTGTTCATATTGGCCTGCGTCGAAATAAACTGAATTCCATGTCCTTGCCAGTGCGTTGGCCAACGCGCTGGCCAGCGTATTGGCGGACGCATTGGCGAGCGCATTGGCCAGCGTGTAGAGGAGTTTCCAATGTCCTTGCCAGTGCATTGGCGAGCACGCTGGCCAACGCATTGGCGAGCGCATTGGCCAACGTGTAGAGGAGCCATAATAGAGCAAGAGCCAGCGACAGCCAGACCTTCGTTATTTTATAAAGGCTAAAAGTTTCTCAGTGTATGTCCCTAATAGAGGTAAGAACGATCCCCGAATATGAAGTTTGGATCATGGTGGCTTTGGTAGGTGACAGGTGGCAAAGGTGTAAAAAAATGGACCTTACTTTCGTTAAAGTATAAAACTCAGTTTTTATATATTTCATTCGGAATAATATTAGAAATCACGTCGTCCATTGCCAGACACTTAGTATGGTTCCAACCCCCTGCCAGACACCCTTAAACTATAATAAATTGTAATTAAAGTTTCGTCATAGTATAAAAGCTAAATTTTATATATGTTATTTGGGGAACTATCAAAAGATGTTTCCTCAGTAACCAGACAGTTTCGATGGTTCCTACATCTTGCCAGACACATTGAAAGTCTGCCGTAGGCTAGTATAGGTGTGAGCGCGAGGCACTATATATACAAGCGGGTGCGAGTGAAATAGTGAGTCCGGTCTATTGCGATCTTTTGTTGTGCATCTTTCATTTACTCAGTATCATGTGTTGAACAGTGTTTTTTGGATTTATCGGAAAATTTAATTGAAGACACACGTGGATAAAGGTGTCATGTAACATTTATTTTGCCACGGAGTGGAGTAGTAGTGACGAAGATAATGAAGATATCGACGACAACGATGAAAATCATTAAATATTTCTTTGAATCCAGTAATACATATTTGAAATCATATCAAAACATTATTGAATAATTTATTAAATTTTTGTTGCATTGATTTATTGACATGAAAATTCTACTGAATCATTTTTTGAAAATTTATTTTTTAGTCATAAATAATTCTATATAATTAAATTTTCCGATAAATCCAAAAAACACTGTTCAACACTTGATACTGAGTAAATGAAAGATGCGCAACAAAAGATCGCAATAAACCGAACTCACTATTTCACTCGCACCCGCTTGTATATATATAGTGCCTCGCGCGCTCGCACCTATACTATACTACGGCAGACTTTCAATGTGTCTGGCAAGTTGTAGGAACCATCGAAACTGTCTGGCTACTGAGGAAACATCTTTTGATAGTTCCCCAAATAACATATATAAAATTTAGCTTTTATACTATGACGAAAGTTTAATTACAATTTATTATAGTTTAAGGGTGCCTGGCAGGGGGTTGGAACCATACTAAGTGTCTGGCAATGGACGACGTGATTTCTAATATTATTCCGAATGAAATATATAAAAACTGAGCTTTATACTTTAACGAAAGTGAGGTCCATTTTTTTACACCTTTGCCACCTGTTACCTGCCAAAGCCACCATGATCCAAACTTCATATTCGGGGATCGTTCTTACCTCTATTAGGGATATACACTGAGAAACTTTCAGCCTTTATAAAATAACGAAGGTCTGGCTGTCGCTGGCTCTCGGCCTATAAGCTCGACCGCTTTCGTACAGTAAAATACGTTATGCACCATTACATTAACTATATTATAAAAAAAATTATGGGATTGTTTCGCTCATAAATAAAGTAAAACAACAAGGTTGAATTTTTCAATAATTGTTATTTTATATACTAAAAATACCACCACCGCCATTTTTTTTATATAGATTGAAGCATGATTAAACTATGACATATAATTTTTACTTAATTGGTGTGGTTGACCAAGTCGAAATAAATTAATGACAATAAAACAACTTTGCTTCCGCCGTTTTTCTAACGTAATAGATAGCGGAAAACGGTGGACGCAAAGTTGTGCACCTAATAATTGAAGAGGTAAGTGGATGAAGGGGTTATGTAGCAAAAAGTTGGTTCAGAGATATTTGAGTTTGTAGGCCGCTTTACCAGAAACATGTACAAAATCTGAGTACATGTAAAAAAAATCTGAAAAAATTAAAAGGTGGTGCAGAATACCTCAATCTCCATTTCACCAAAATTTCGAATTTTACAGACAAGTGGTTTTGGAGAGGGAATAACTTAACACACAGAGTAGTCCATGCGATAAAAAAGAGAGATCCATGCGCCCCGAATACATCTCACTCGCACTCGTGCGCATGAATAATGCCCTCGCGCTCATACTCATAGCGGAACTTGTATCGTATCTGGGGGGATGTTTGGCCCTTCGGATTCGTCTGGCTGTTTAAAATAGGTTTTAAAACAGTAACCCCAGTAACATAATACAATTTAGGCTTCCTACCATGACGTAGGTTACCCAATTTTTTTGCGAACTTTAAAGCGTCTGGCGGAAGTTAGGGCCCACGGAGTGTCTGGCAATAATGAATGTTGGTTTTTAACAATATTCTGTAAAACATGCAATGCAAACGTGAATGCAATTGTAAGAAAAACGCTACAGTTTACATAAGCGTAACTCTGAAATTATTTCTTTGAGAAAATAAAGTTTTAAAGAAAACTTGTTAAGAATTACCTACGAAGCGCTGGAAAGAAGATAATGCAAAAAAACGGATTTGGACGCCATTTTGTTAATATGGCGGCGCTGTTGTCATCACTAGGTTTCTGCAAATTTAGTACGTTCAGGATGTGAAACTGAGCTGAACTACAAAATTTCAAAACTCCCTCATTTTTTAAAAAGTAAAACTCCCTATTGCCTGGACTAATAGTAGAAAAGTATTAAAAACGGCTACTCATTTTTTTCATTTATGATAAATAAAAATAAATACAGAGGGAGGAGGGGAATATCTTTCTAATATTTAGATCATTTACAATATTGAATAAATATTTAATATATAAAACAAGCGAATGAAAATTTGCAAATTGATTATCTTACCTTCTACAATAATTCTTTCGAAGCTAGGGCAGCATTTGACGTATCGCATCTTATACACGCTATGAATGCGAGTGAGACGCAATTATAGCTTTAGTTGCATTTACCACGTTTTGGAGTAACATTTCGGAGTATCGTTTTTTATGGTGACTTAGTGTGTTTCTGTAATTTCGTGAACTTTAATGATTTTAATGTATTAACCGAGGTAACTATGAATATATTATTTCCTGTTACATTGTCTCACCCTGTTAAATTGTATGATGACCATCATAATCATAATCATCACCAGCATCATCCTCTTCTTCTTCTTCTTCTTCTTCTTCTTCTTTTTCTTCTTCTTCTTCTTCTTCTTCTTTTTCTTCTTGTTCTTCTTCTACTTCTTCTCCTCCTTCTCCTTCTCCTTCGTCTTCCTCTTCTCCTGGCTGATATCTATTTATTCTTTTCCGAAGAATGTTCGAAACTTGGCCATCCATTTCAGCTTCTGAATCTGCATGCCCTTCTACCATTTCGTTAGTGACTTCGAGAGGTTGATTAGAGCAATTATCTGTATCAGTGCAGTGTTTGCAGAGTTCAGTACAACGCAGTCCAGCTTTCTTACATACGCACACAGCTGAAGTGCATCTACTCCTTGCACATTTACAACATATCATGGCTAGCAAATCATCTGGAGCAGCTTTTTGACTCGTTTTTCTTGGTGTTAGAACGATGTTGAACATTTTTATCCGTTCCCAACCCCATTGTAGCGGATCCAGTTTATGGCACAGCCATTGTTAAATCTGGAAATATACTCTCTTCACATGTTCTACTAATGCAGCTTGGGTGGGTGGTAGAGAAGGGAGCACGTCTTTCTTGGCATCAGCTACTGAAGAGATGAACATGTTGTATCTCAGTTCATTTATGGGCAGCGTTGTTCGGTTATCCTAGACGTATAGATGTTTGATAATGTCCTCAGCGACTGGATAAAGTTCGTCAATGGTTCGACCTTGATCGTAAAAGACTGATGTTGATTCACAGATGGTTTCATGTTTTTGTAGGAATGTTATGACGGTCTTCTTGCCTTTGCCGAATAGAGCACTTGTCGAATCGCATCCGACAAGTGCGTGTGCAAACAAAATGAAAGACTTTGTGTCTATGATCCCGCGTCGAAAACAGTACTTTTTTATTCTTTCCAGTGGGTGCGATTTTGTAGAAATGGAGAATCTCTTTTTCTGGAGTGAGGCCGATGAGTAGAACGAAGAGATCGACGTCATTGCCAACAACTACAATTGGCTTGTCTGTGGCTTGTCTGCTTCTTTGCATCTCAATTGCAGAGTGGACAATTAACCCATTACTGGCCAAAGATGCGTACACGCACCCTTTTAGTAAGAATTTTTCTTTTATATAAACATTCAAATTTTTAATTAGTTTTGTCAGAGAGTTGCTTCTAAACTGTCTAGAGATCTTATCTATATTTTTATCTCATGCAAAATAAACATTTTTCTCTTTCTTTTTTGAAAAGAAAAATGCGACTTGTCACGTTATTGTGCATATCTTCATATAAATAGTTATTCTAGTTAGTAAGTAATATTTTTTAAATATTTTTTTTATAATATATAAGTAAAATAGAACTATTTTGACATCTACATATCCTTTTATCTGTATTTTTGAAACAAAAGTTGATAATGTCAATTATTATGAATGGATGCGTATACGCACCTTTGGCCGATAACGATAGCACCGCATCCGCCAGGGCCTCCTTTCTCGAATCACTCGCAAGAGAAATGTATACGCATCTTAGCGAATAGACCAATCCGTAACTCCACCACAACGGAATACTTTATCCTGATTGGTCTATTCGCTAAGATAAGTATACGTAACTTTGCGAGTGACTCGAGAAAGGGACCTCTGATTATTTGCTGCAGCGCGTGGCATTGGGCGAATTGCGCGTGTTCGTTCAGGTTTAGACGTGTTCTGCATCTCGGTATAAAACTCTTGGCTAATGGCTAGTCGATTTATACCTCAGTTGGTTTCTAGCTGTCTCTGAAAATCTTCTTGCAGAGTTATTTAGAAAGTGCTTATTACGTAAAATATATATTCATTTTACCAGTTTTTGTGTTTTGTGTTTTGTATTCTATTCACGGATACTGAAAATGAGGTAAGATATATTTCTTTATATATAAAGGTGCGAATTTCGAAACATACCTGGCATTTCCAACTTTAAAAAATTGTTATCGTTATAGATTCGTAACGTTGTGTTTTTGTAGCAGTAAGCTGTCAAAATGGGAAGCAAAAGGGCCACTAACCACCAAAGAATTACTCGCTACTTTGGAGGAAGATCTAGATTGTGAAAATAATGAATCGATTGATGTTGTTTATGTGCCGCCAGAACCAGACGAAATGACCGATGAGGAAAATATTGATGAAAACATAATTGGGGAAGAAAATTTAGACACGGATATTGCGGGAACTTATGAAATTCATACAAACAGGGATAATGATTTTGATTCGGACGATGAGCGGCCACTGAGCACTATTGCAAATTGTAATAAGGTAAAACCTAAAAAAGCTCCAAAACAAAAAGCAACCACTGTGCCAAACTGGAAAAAAATCGATTCGACTACTTATTCTACTGTACCTGAAGCATTCAATAATCGAAATATTGAACATATAATATCTGAACATGGTGGCAAGTCACCCCTCGAAATATTTTTCTTATTTTTTGACAAGGAAGTAA
Organism: Xiphydria camelus; assembly: GCA_963678675.1. Taxonomy (NCBI): domain Eukaryota; kingdom Metazoa; phylum Arthropoda; class Insecta; order Hymenoptera; family Xiphydriidae; genus Xiphydria; species Xiphydria camelus. The sequence continues at coordinate 15,649,855 of OY783196.1, forward strand.
TTGACAATATTTTACGATTTTCAAACACTTATGCATCTCAGAACAATCGTCACGACTTTCATCTTACCGAAGAAAATCTAAAGAAATTTCTTGGTATACTTATATTGTCTGGTTATCATAATTTGCCACAAACTGACATGTACTGGTCAAAAGATGAAGACAAAGAAGTGCGTATTGTAAGAGAATGTATGAGCCGTAATAAATTCAGGTCAATAAAACAAAACATTCATTTATCAGACAACACGCTGCTAAATAAAGGTGATAAATTTGCAAAGCTCACGCCCATATTTGACATCATCAATAAAAAGTGTGTTCAGTTTGGAATATTCTCAGAACATCTTGCAATAGATGAAAGAATGGTGCCATATTTTGGTCGTCATTCATGCAAAATGTTCATTCGCGGAAAACCAGTGCGATTTGGCTTCAAGCTATGGTGCCTTTGCTCCGATACCGGATACTTATTCAAGTTTATTCCGTATGGTGGAAAAACAGATAAATCTAAAAATATGGGTCTATTAGGATCAAGAGTTGTGCTAGAGCTTCTGTCTGTTGTAGAAATTCCACAACAACACAAAATATTTTTTGATAACTTTTTCACATCATTTTCCCTTTTTAAAAGTTTGGGAGAAAAAGGGTTCTTTGCGACTGGGACAGTAAGAGACAACCGCACTGCGAAATGTCCTCTTGAAGACAACAAAACCATGTCAAAAAAGCCCAGAGGATCTCACACTTCTGCTTTTGACTCAAACTTGAAGGTTCTTGCTACTCGATGGAACGATAATTCTGTTGTCACTGTCATGACGAATTTCTGTAATGTTTTACCACTTACACAAGCTAAACGTTACAACCGCAAGGAGCGCAAGGAAACGCTTATCAATCAACCAAGTGTTATTCACCAATATAACCAACACATGGGCGGGGTTGACCTCCATGATAATGGTATTGCTAATTATCGAATTAGTATAAGAGGTAAAAAGTGGTGGTGGCCATTGTTTACCAACGTTATTGATAGTATGGTGGTGAACAGTTGGAAAATTTTCAACATCGCGAATGAAAGTAAAATTTCCCAACTGGAATATCGTTCGAGTTTAGCACTATCTTTGCTAAAATACAATGGAGAAGCAGAAGACACTAATGAGGCTTCGACCTCAGCAAAAGTCAGTTCATCATATGGAAGACCTTCAAAATCTGCTCTACCAGGCGACATAACGTTCGATAATATCGGACATATCATAATTAGAGAGGCTAAAAATGCAAGAAGAAAATGTCGATTTTGTAAGAGTAATACCATTTATATGTGTAAAAAATGTAACGTACATTTACACCCAGATTGTTTTGAAAGTTTTCATATAAAAATCTAATTTGTGTTCTATAATAATATTAACTGTTTTCGGCCAAAGGTGCGTATACGCACCCTATTTTTTTTGTGTGAAAAATACTATATATATTTTTTCTAATAAAAAGCTGTCTTATTTCATGTATTTTATATTTACTTTAATAAAAAAATAAAATAAAAAATGTGTTTAACTTTTCTTGGCCAGTAATGGGTTAATGCATCAGCTTGTAGTTTTCAGCTAGTTTTTTTTGTAAATTTTAGTATAGAAAAAAATTAAATTTTACACACGATAAAATGTTCTCGACTTGCGGAAATTATTTACTCGGAACTTCGTTTCTCGTAAATTAGCAACTTCCGCACGTCGATAACTTTTTCTTTTATCGTCTTGTATAAAAAATAACTATCATCCATTAAATTCAATGATTATCACTCAAATCGTCCGTCACTACAACGTATGATTAATTTATAACATATATTTTATGTTTATTAATTGTCCACACATTCCCTTTGCAATAATCGATTTTCTCATCCACGATAAATTAGATAAACTTGATAATGATCATTGAATTCGTCTGCCACTTTGCAAACCGTTATTATACGACATACATTTTATAATAATGAAATGGCAGATGTTTATTAATCATCATTTTTTTCATAATTTTTTGACATTGTTCATAATTACTTTTTTTCATGTTTGGACTACACAAAACGTCTGCCACTTTTTCTATCGATATCTCTAACTACATTTTAGTTGGTAAATTAATTTGAAACGTTTATTAATTACCCGACGTATATACCACCTTTATGACACGTTTAATGACGTGTATCGAATACTCAGGACCACTTAAATAGTCTGCCCACTGTTGTTTCATCTTTTCTAGGATTAAAACTATGGATCTTTTATATTGGCAGACATTTACCAATAACATTTTTTTTAACATTTCTCCAACATTTCCACACCTGTACTACCAAGCGAACGGACAGCGGAAAACGTCTGCCACTGTGTTAGCCCGGATTATTTTTTCTCGAATATCACTTTGACATTAATTGCAGACATTTACTAATACCTTTTTTTTCCTTGTTCTGCGAACAATTTGAAAAATTATTTAAAAATAGTATGGACTGCGTTAGAGCTTTATGGTATTGATTCGAACGGCACTTATGACCAATATAAAGGTACAATTGCAGTGGCAGACGTTTACTAATCATCGCATAAAATCTGTCACTATCTCCTGGTCTATAACCCTTGAGGGACAAAGTTAAAGAAAGAATAGGCCAAAGTTAAAGTATAAATATGGTTTCCATATGGCAACGCCAGTCCTAGATGGGTTAATTGATGATAGGGCGACGCGCGTCTCGTTTATGGTAAGTCGATCCTGGAAGGTACCGCAGGACAAAGGGTACGTTAAATTGTACATACTTACTTTTTTAAGCTTATGCTGACTTCACATACGTGATAATATAGACGATGTACTGGTACACAGAACAATCACGAAAGAAAGATTGGAAAGAAGCACTTGAAGTATGTAGATACGTACGTGATGCGCGGGCATTTCGCCTATATCAGTCTGACTCAGACTGCGCAATGTGTTTTGTTAATTTTTATGTAAAAAAATGGCTACGACGAATAAAATTGTGCGTTGTAGAAGATAATGCATAAAAACCAGATTGAAAAGGGTACCTAGGTGAATGCAATTGTAGGAAAAGCGCTCCAGTTTACTTAAGCGTAACTCTGAAATTATTTGTTTCATAAAAGAAGTTTTTTAACAAAACTTATAGACAATTGTATCCTCAACAATTTTTGTAATAACTACCTTTACCTAGGAGTTATTTGTAGTCACATGTACACTTACGTTTGCCTGTATAAGCGCAAGTCGGAAGGCCTGTCTTCCGGCAATACAAACCGTATCGTGTGATGACATTTTTAGGGACTTTAAACAGAGGAGAGCGAGTAGAGATACGGGAGGGTAACAGCCCGTTCACACGATACGGTTTTTTCCCGTTTCGGTATTTTACCGAATCCGTTTTTTTACCGTGTGCTGCAGTGGCGCATACATTTAAATGGGCGCGTTCACACGGTACGTCTTCGAAACTCATACGGCAATTTCACCGATTCGGTCGAGACTGGCGTTCTGTTTTCGGGGGTCGTGTTCACACGATACGGTTTTTTCCCGTTTCGGTAAATTCACCGAATCGGTTTTTTACCGTGTGCTGCAGTGGCGCATACATTTAAATGGGCGCGTTCACACGGTACGTCTTCGAAACGCATACGGCAATTTCACCGATTCGGTCGCGACTGACATTCGGTCTTGTCACTGAAAACCGAATGGCCCGATTCGGGAAAATAATCAAATCGGTTGCTAGTGGCAATGTTTATGCATCGAAGTGTTCAGACAGGATAGTTTTCGTACTGATAGGGCTCATGCATGGCCGGGTGATGGCGCGACAATAAACAATGATTTTAACCCTTTTAGTACCGGACGACGATATATCGTCGTTCTCTGCACTTGCGAAAAGTGCCAGCGACGATATATCGTTGCGTATGCGATGGCGCCATGTTCTTCGCATTACGAAAAGCTCTATCTGAAAATAAATTTATAAAACGTTATAAACGATCTAATAACATTGCAAAGTAATGTAATAAAAATTGTTTTTGAGTATCCTTTGCATTCGCTCGAGCGGCACTGTTTCGACGCCCGGGCGATTGGTTGACACGTCCACTCGACGTGTGCGAAACACTTGCCAGAGCCGTAGCCGAGATAGGTATAGTGTCAGGGGGCTGACCGATTCGGTAGAATTTTACCGAAACGGTGAAAAACCGTATAGTCTGAACGGGCTGTTCGGTAAAATTACCGAAACGGTGAAAAACCGCATCGTGTGAACGAAAAAACCGTATCGTGTGAACGGGCTGTAAAGGTGCGTATACATCTGCGAGCTGAGCGTGAACTGAGCGGAGCCGAGCGACTCGCGAGTCGCTCGTGAGTCGCTCATGAGCCACTTGTTGAAATTAATGCTTCCCACTTGAGACTAACGCTTATTCGAAGGATCTCTGTTAAAAAACAGATACTGTGACTTGACCCCTCGCAATCCAGACCTGTAGACTAGGGCGACGTGTGAAAGAATACTTAAACCTAACATCTTCAGATAATATTAAATAAGTTTATTGAAGAGGTGACAAGGATTGATTTTTGTAATAACTTTCCTCAAATATACCAACATTAAAAAAGTACGTTATCTTTACGTCGTTCACCTGCGTTCTCACAATAGAAGTCAATGAATTTAATACTTGCATGCATTATAAAAGAGGAAAATGTATTTCATCAAATTTTTTAAGAGAAAAAACCCCTTCAATAAATAATATACGGTGAATTGAAGTATCATAGTTTTTTGTACATTACAATTTTCAAGAAAATAATAGAATAAAAATGAAAACTACATTGAACAGTAGAGAAAAAAATATTTATATATTACATTATTTATTCTAATTCCTTAATGTTAATAGGATAAACCACATATAATTCATTATTGAGATTAATGTATATACAAGGTGTAATAAGACTGCTAATTGGGATGGCCTTTACATTATTTATTTGATGACATTTGTGGAAAAAGCCGGAGCTGTTGTATCTAATTATCAACTTCTGCTATGTATATGCTGTCATTAACTAGCTTTCGAATGATAGCAAAGTATTCAAATCTACAGTGACAGTATTAGGTTGTTGCGCTTCACATCGACAATTACAATATTTGACGAAGCACCAAATCGAACCCATTTTGGTAACTCCATCATCATAATAGTTGCAAAAAGTATAGGACTACTTTATAGATTTGTTAAATAATGTTAAAAAATTCGGTAACTATTTTCATTCGTCTCATAAGGAAGAAAATTATTAAGGCACTGCAACAATTTGAAGTAGCAAAATAAGCATTGTCTTTAGTGTCAAATGAATATACAAATTTCGGCCTTTTTGCGTTCACCAGAAAAACCGACAGGAGACGAATCACCATGAGTGACTCGTGAGCCGCTCACAGTGAGCCACGGGAGGCGGATCGCAGTGAGCGGCTCACGAGTGGCTCAAAGCCGTTAGTTCAGCGCTCTAAAGGTGCGTATACATCTGCGAGCTGAGCGTGAGCCGAGCGGCTCACGAGTCACTCGTGAGCTGCGCGTGAGCCGTCCATTTAAATGAATGCTTCCAAGGAATTTCCAACGACCAGCCAGATACATCTGCGAGCCGAGCGGCTCGCGCTCGCTTGATTGGGACGTGGTTTAGAGCGCTGAACTAACGACTTTGAGCCACTCGTGAGTCGCTCACTGCGATCCGCTTCCCGTGGCTCACTGTGAGCGGCTCACGAGTCACTCATGGTGATCCGTCTCCTGTCGGTTTTTCTGGTGAACGCAAAGGCCGAAATTTTTATATTCATTTGACACTGAAGACAATGCTAATTTTGCTACTTCAAATTGTTGCAGTGCCTTAATAATTTTCTTCCTTATGAGACGAATGAAAATAATTACCGAATTTTTAAAACATTATTTAACAGATCTGTGAAGTAGTCCTATACTTTTTGCAACTATTATGATGATGGAGTTACCAAAATGGGTTCGATTTGGTGCTTCGTCAAATATTGTAATTGTCGATGTGAACAACCTAATTGTCACTGTAGATTTGAATACTTTGCTATCATTCGAAAGCTAGTTAATGACAGTATACATAGCAGAAGTTGATAATTTTAGATACAACAGCTCCGGCTTTTTCCACAAATATCATCAAATAAATAATGTAAAGGCCATCCCAATTAGCAGTCTTATTACACCTTGTATATACATTAATCTCAATAATGAATTATATGTGGTTTATCATATTAACATTAAGGAATTAGAATAAATAATGTAATATATAAATATTATTTTCTACTGTTCTATGTAGTTTTCATTTTTATTCTATTATTTTCTTGAAAATTGTAATGTACAAAAAACTATGATACTTCAATTCACCTTATATTATTTATTGAAGGGGTTTTTTCTCTTAAAAATTTTGATGAAATACATTTTCCTCTTTTATAATGCATGCAAGTATTAAATTCATTGACTTCTATTGTGAGAACGCAGGTGAACGACGTAAAGATAACGTACTTTTTTAATGTTGGTGTATTTGAGGAAAGTTATTACAAAAATCAATCCTTGTCACCTCTTCAATAAACTTATTTAATATTATCTCAAGATGTTAGGTTTAAGTATTCTTTCACACGTCGCCCTAGTCTACAGGTCTGGATTGCGAGGGGTCAAGTCACAGTATCTGTTTTTTAACAGAGATCCTTCGAATAAGCGTTAGTCTCAAGTGGGAAGCATTAATTTCAACAAGTGGCTCATGAGCGACTCGTGAGCGACTCGTTAGTCGCTCGGCGCCGCTCAGCTCACGCTCAGCTCGCAGATGTATACGCACCTTAAACCACGTCCCAATCAAGCGAGCGCGAGCCGCTCGGCTCGCAGATGTATCTAGCTGGTCGTTGGAAGTTCCTTGGAAGCATTCATTTAAATGGACGGCTCACGAGCAGCTCATGAGTGACTCGTGAGCCGCTCGGCTCACGCTCAGCTCACGCTCAGCTCGCAGATGTATACGCACCTTAAGGGGTCCGAGTCAAGTACCTACCACCATTCATGGGGGGAAAGAAGGGTGAACGGCGCAGACATAGACCATACGTGTAGCATCAGCGGTTCTCCGGACGTACCAAGTAGTTGAAAAAGCAATTTTTTAAAACGCAGATATTTCAAAAATTACGCCAATTACAAAAAAATGACCCGAGTGTAATATGTAGGGAATTTAACTAACAAAATTACGGAACACAAAGAAGAAACATTAATTCAATATATCGAGAGATATCATTTATTTACTTCACAGTTTTTAAACAATTGCATGAAGAAAAAAAATATAATTTTATTTAAAAAGTAGAGAACTTCTTAAGCAATTTAAAAAAAGAAACATTCGAAAATGTTAAATTTTCTATGTTTTACGATTTTTTTTCCCCCAACGTTCGCGCGGCTCTAGAGGGTAAACCGTGGGGAGTGGGGGTAAACGGTGTGAACCTTTTTTATAGAGAATTTTAAGCTCTACAATTTTGGATTAAAATTTTTTTCGATATCTCGCTTAGTTTTCGAGTTATTCTCGAATAACCCATTTTTATGGTATTTGTTAGTTTTTCAACCATAACCCGTGGAGGAAAAACCGCGATACTTCACCCAGAGCTTTATAAGGTCAAATGACAACGTTAAACTAAAACGCAGCCTGGTTCTCAAAAAGTCGTATTTCAGAGCTTCGTTTACTGGACCTGTAGGTACATTCTGTACAGTCGTTCGTGGGCGCTCGTTCGTGGCATTCGTGAAACCGCCTTGAATAATATGGACGTTCGTCGGGCGGTCCCACGAACGCCTACGAACGACTGTACAGAATGCAGGCACTCTGGGTGGTGCGAAAGATGACTGCGCCGGTCACTTATACAGTCAAACCTGTACATGTGACCACATGTACACTCAGGTTTGTCTGGATAAGTGACCTACGCAGACAGACCTCTCCGGTGAACCGTAGCGTGTATGGCCGACTTGGCCAGAGAGAGGGAAGTTATTTTTGATAACATGGTGCTCGTGAAACAAAATGCCCTAAAGCTGATTTATGCGGGATTATTTAGCTGTTTTGGTCCTGATTAACATACTAAAAATCCCCATCCCTCCGAGGGTGCAAACAACCCCAAAACTACTCCTGAACGTAGATTTTTTTTAGTTCTTATCAAATATCTCAAAAACTACTCCTTTTTTTGAAAAAATGCAAGAGACCAAAATGAAAGCCAATAAAATTCCCGACAATTTGATGTATATATGTACACAATTTGAATAAACCAGTGGCGTACAGCAAGTGTCAAAAGTCATTAAATATTTTTCGGCCTTCAAAAAAAACACTTTTCTCAGCGTAAATGCCATCGAATTATTTTTCCATGTAAAAGTACTCAAAAATAAAGAACAAATAGTGTTAAATCAATAAAGTTAGGTATTTTTTTATTTCGAAGTGTTTCTGAAATGTAAGAAATTTTACAATCGGCCCTTAATTACGTAATAGGCGTATGCTAGGCGGCTAAAAGCAAGTGAAGACGGATAACATTTGGCCTTTCCACAATTAGTCTTACGGTTAATAGACCACAACATGGTAATCATTAATAGGCCCCGATTTTCAAAAAATGAAAACAATAAAAAGTAGTTTATTTCACAACTAAGCCAATATCTCGAAACAACTGATATTAAAGTTTTCTAAGCACATGGGGATGTAGATACACTCATAGCGGAGAAAGTTTTTGAAGCAAGAAAGTTAGAAAAATCGGTAACATTGGTTGGTGAAGACACTAATTTAATGGTATTACTGTTATTCAAATAAAAAATGGACAATATTTATTTAACGGACCCGGCAGCACTATAAAACCTAATAAAACAACGATCATAAATGCGCTTCAAAATAAGATAGGTACTATGCGCGTGCTTCGATTTTATTTTCCCATACCGTTTTTGGATGTGATACTACCTCGGCAATTTATAAAAAAGGAAAGTTGTCTACATATAGGCTTTCAGAGAAACATCAGGACCTACAAGCCAAAGTAGCCATTTTTAAAAATCCCACTGCAGACAAGAAGGATACAATCGCTATTGGAGAAGAGTTTCTATTGGCTCTGTATGATATCGGAAAGTCAGTAAAAACGCTAAATCAGCTACACTTTTTCAAATTTCACAATAATGCATCAAGACAGAGTTTAACCTTTAGAGGACGGGGATTTTTTTTAAATAGTTTGTGTTCCCAGGGTAGTCCCTAAAGGGACCACCCCCGTCCTCTAATGGTTAAGTGCAAACTTCTCATTAACTTCTTTACCACCATCACAGATGCAGCCGCTCAGCACAGTTTGCGGGTATATTACCAAATCTGGATTAGCTGGAAAATGAGTTAGAAGCTACCTTTTGGGGATGGAGAAAGCAGGGAGAACTTCTTTTACCAATAACGGACCGACAAACCAATTGCACCAGAATTCATCCTAAAATTGATATTCTGTAACTGTAAGACTGATTCTGGAAAGCTGTGCAAGTGTAAGAAATCTGGTCTAAACTGTTCAAATCTGTGTGGGCAATGTCAAGGACAGTCTTGTAGCCATATATTTCAACCCGCTGAAAACGAAGACGACGAAGAAGATTTAATCTAGATTTTTTATTGTACATATACTCTAAGGTAAGTACGAGTATTGAATGTATATTGTTTTTTGAGCGTAGGAAAAAATAAATATTTGATATATACTTTTAGTATAATAGATACGATTCTTTAGCCATATTAATAGCCATTTTTTAATCGACTTTAAGGGGTATGGCCACGGTAGCGGTTACAAAATAAAAGGTACATATTTTACCTTTTATTTTGTATAAAAGAGTGATTTATGTGCAAAAAAGTAATTTCATATCTATTAATATCAAGTATTACAGCATTAAAAACAAATATATATATATTTTTTTAAATTCAATATGGCGGCTATTCACATTTTCCACTGCTTCTTTTTTTTTGAGGTGCTCCGCGACGAGACAAATGGTGTCCGCAATTTTTGACCTAGAACCAAAAACAATTTTTTTCCTTAATTTTCATAAGTATATCTACAAAAGTACGTAGGGGTTTTTAAAAATTTTGATTTTTCGGAAAATGACAAGCATTTGAATTTAAGTGGTGAATTTTTAGTGAAAAATCTCGTATGAAACGGCTCATAAAATGGAAAGTTTTTAATTAATGAAAAATTCCCTACGTACTTTTGTGCGAAATGCAATTAGAAAGATAATTATAAAATTTGAAGACAGTCGGATAAAAATTGTCGAAATTATTTGTCTCGCCAATTAGAAAAAAGCTGTTTTGAGATAAACGCGTTTTAAGTTTTACATATAACTTTCTTGTAATTAAACCATAAAAATGCAAGTAACAACATTTTTTACCATTAGTCTGCGATACCAGCTCCATAAAGTTGACCTTCCAAGGCAAGATTTTCCTCCTCTTTCGCTTTTCTTGAAGATTTTGCATCCAATGCGCGTTCTTCGCCGCAACCGATAGTGACCGCTCTGCGTAGTCGACGCGCAGTGCATCGACTTCTAAACAAAAGTTGTAGCTTTGGGGCCCTATAGGGAACTGATATGTAGGCGGAGCTTGCTTGTGACGTAGCAATATGGCGTCGCAAAATGTGTATCAGTACAATGACAGAATGGCTTTAAAATTAGAAAATATTTGTCTGTGGGCAAAATGCAATCCTTCCAGCCGAAATTTCGTAGAAGGAGGAAGAACCCTCAAAATGCGAGCAATTTTATATTATGTGGAAAAAATGAAGAAACGAAGGAAAGTGATACAGTGAAGTTATCTGCTCTCTGTTTACAAACGTCGAATTTGAAGGGAAAACCACATGAAATCAAAGGAGAAATAAAAAGAAATGGGGTAATGCATCAGTGTCGTGTTCATGCAAAGCAGGACTGGGAGAAAAATGTAAACATACATTAACAGTACTGCTACATTGCTACGGGTAACTTCTTAACCTCTATACCAGTCACAATGTATAATTTTCTTTCTTAAAATGACGAGAGCATACTTTCATGTGTGGCATGTAACCTCGTTTCCGATTTTTAAAGCATTTATCCATGCCTTTAACTTATTGATTTTCTCCGTTTTGCCGAAGGCAATATACAGGCTGTTTCGTAAGTATTGTGACAAACGTAAAGGGGTTGTAGAGGGCATTAAACTAAGCAATCTTGACCAATAAACCTGTGTCCAGAAATATGCCGTTTGGGCAGGAAGGTGAATGAGAGAAACACGAAGCAACTAATAATTGCATTTTTAATGTTTATAAAAATGGCTCAATATGACCTCCGTTTCGCTCAATACAGAGTGTGGCATGATTGTGCATTGCAGTCCGGACCCTATGGAATACCCCAGGCATGTCCTGCACAACTGTGGAGGCGGCAATCACCCTTCCCAATAGATCCAACGGTTTGGTTGTAAAAAATGACGTGCAGGAAGCGTGCGAACTGCATGAAAAATAGTGCACGCTGCGATTCATAATTGTTTTGCAGCCTTTCTGCATTTGGGCTTGCGGAATGTTGCACATGATGGCGCTCCGGCGCATTTTTCTTCGCAAGCGCGGCAGTATCTGAATGAAACGTTCATTCACCTTCCTGCCTAAATGGCATATTTCTGGACACAGGTTTATTGGTCAAGATTGCTTAGTTTAATGCCCTCTACAACCCCTTTACATTTGTCACAATACTTATGAAGCAGCCTGTATACAGTATGTCCCGTGGATAACGCAAGTATTTGAATTTCCCTGACATTTGACTTTGGTAGTGCTTGGAACGGTGTTGTAGTTAGAGTTGGCTTCAGAAGAGTGCGCTGCGTTCTTACGAGCCATGTTTCGAGAGCGAAAAGTGTAAAACGTCTGATTTCCCGGGAACTGTCAATTCGGGAGATCGAAGCGTCTAACCTCGAAATTAACTGAATTTGTAAATAATGGTAAATAATGTGTAGAAGTGATGAGAAATAATCATACAGGTTTCGGAAACACGGCTCGTAAGAACGCAGCGCACTCTTCTGAAGCCAATTCTAACTACAACACCGTTCCAAGCACTACCAAAATCAAATGTGGGGGAAATTCAAATACTTGCGTTATCCACGGGACATACTGTACACAGAGAGAGAGAGAGCACTCATTTGACTTCGGAAATAAATGAAACCGTAAACGCACATCTTTATGAGATTTTGATACACAGTTGTACACACAACGATACTCTTTACTTTTACTTTGACGACGAGGTGAAAATTCGCCAATTTCCATCATAACTTTATTTTCACAGTTGAACTAACAACGACCAAACACATTCAACTTCACGCAGAGAGTGGTTCACATTATTCTCACCAGATGTCATACCGCAATATGTCAGTTCCCTATAGTCATGTCATGGCTGTTAGGCCAAGCGAACGTTGAGACGCAGTGTGACGTGCGGTGACTCAGAGTGAGGTGAACAGCGTGGGTGAAGTGAGTGACCACATGTACACTCAGGTTTGTCTGAATAAGTGACCTGCGCAGGCAGACCTCTCCGGTGAGCCGTAGCGTATATGGCCGGCTCTAGTCAGTGGATGCCTATACTCGATGATGTATACATACTCGCATTTGTGTAATTTGTTAGACTCGGAATCTGATTCTGATTTTGTTGAGGAAGAAATAACAATAGCCTATTCAAGTATATGTAAAAAAATCAGTCAAAAAGTGGTTACCTAAAAAAAAGAACGACTCATTGAGAATTCGTCCTCCGGAAAGAATGTTGTGACGAAAAGTACATAAATTTATCGAGTAACCCGTACACAGTTTGCAGAAATTCATGGCTTTGTTAAAGAATACATTTAAGCGCTGAAGGGTGCAATGCTTCAATAGTCCAGTAAAATTTCCGTTTAAATCGAAAATTGTGACGTAATGGTGAAAACTTGACAAAAGCTATGTTTTGATGTTATTAACAGAGGGAACATGTTAAAAGAAGTATCACCCCCCGGCGACGGCTGTAAAAAATTTATTTATTGTTGAAAAATCGGTTCTTCGCTGATATTTTGAAAAATACGTGACTTATTGAAAAATAGCTTAGACAAAAGTTGTAGATAATGAAATTATCTATAAAAAAGATTATTACATTTTCACTCTATCTTCAACCCCTAAGAAACTAGGACCTCCAGATGAGTTGGAATTTTCAAATATTCATAACAAATGCAAAAGTTAAAATTTTTACAATTTTTCTTTCTACAACTTGTCTAGAAAAATGTTATCTTTTTTCCTAGCGAAACCGAATTTTTTTTTCAGTGTTGTTTAACACTAATTGATGTTTAAAGTTGTCAATTTCTCAATTCACATCGAAATGTACAATAAAAAAATTTTTTAATTATACCATCGTTTATTTCGGATTCTTTCTGAAAGAAAAGATAGATAGCAATTGAACGTATCTTGCCTGGTTTGTAAGATATGCTCAATTGAAAAGAAGGGAGATTTATGCGATGAGCACCACTAGCTTGAGACAGACATATAGTGTCGCACCGTTCTCACTCTCGTCGCCCTGACGTTTGTGTGCGCGCGCTGCTGCAGTTGTCTGCGAGTGTCAGTGAGACAGAGGGTTGCTCTAAGCGTTTTGGAGTAACTTATGTTCCCTTGCAGGATAGACGAAAATCGGAAGGCCGTTTTCGTAGCATCGCGACCATGAATACCTCGCAGAGCTAGTAGCCAAGGCAATATGCATTATCTTATTTCCATTATCTTCTTTCCAGCGCCTCCTAGGTAAAATGTAGTTTTATAAAAATTGTAGAGGATACGATTCTCTACAAGTTTTGTTTAACATTTTTTTCTCTCAAACAAATAATTTCAGAGTTACGCTTAACTAAACTAGAGCACTTTTCCTACAGTTGCATTACGTACCCTTTTCAATCCGATTCTTTGGCATTATCTTCTTTCCATCGCCTCCTAGGTAAGAGGTAGTTACATAAAAATTATAGAGGAGACAATTCTCTACAAGTTTTGTTTAACATTTTTTTCTTTCAAATAAATAATTTTAGAGTTACGCTTAAGTAAACTAGAGCACTTTTCTTACAGTTGCATTACGTACCCTTTTCAATCCGATTCCTTGGCATTATCTTTCCATCGCCTCCTAGGTAAGAGGTAGTTACATAAAAATTATAGAGGAGACAATTCTCTACAAGTTTTGTTTAACATTTTTTTCTTTCAAATAAATAATTTCAGAGTTACGCTTAAGTAAACTAGAGCATTTTTCTTACAGTTGCATTCACCTACCCTTTTCAATCCGATTCTTTGGTATTATCTTCTTTTCATCGCCTCCTAAGTAAGAGGTAGTTACATAAAAATTATAGAGCAGACAATTCTCTACAAGTTTGTTTAATATTTTTTTCTCTCAAACAAATAATTTCAGAGTTACGCTTAAGTAAACTGGAGCACTTTTCTTACAGTTGCATTCACGTACCCTTTTAACTCTCAACTTCGCTAATTACTGATTCATTATGTTTTCATAATCAATTGTACTCGTTTCCACACCACCATGAGGTAGAGTAAACGGCACGTTTTTTTTTATCGTAGTTTCCCCAGTAGGCCTATTCCACAACTGTGTCGTTCTAGTGTGCAGTTTTCGAAACTAGTTCGTATTGTTTTGTTCAGTTTTAATTCTGAATGAAATAATTGCAAAGCGTGAAATTTGAACATTAGATATTTCAAGCAGAAATTATGTATTTTTATTTAAAGCATAGAGAAATCCATAATTCGACAGCGTTAAATGTTGGAATATTACTGTATTTATGGTAGTTAGGAACAAAACAAGAAAAAGAATTTTACATTCGGAAGCAAACCACCAATTTCATTGGTAGTATAACGCTCCAGCTTGTGTTCTGTTATGGAAATATTTAAAATGAAGAATAAAAAATTATTTGGACTTCTCCAATCGAAGTGGATCGACATGGATTACTCATCCGACATCGGAATATTTCTGGAAGAACTACTGGAATATTATTTGTTTTAGATGCATAACATTATTAGTACTCAAAATCGACTTCCGTAAAGTGAACATCGTCATCACTTCCATGTCCACCAGTTTCAGCAAACATTTCTACATCTTCCAAATTTGGTTGCATTTCTTCATCTTCTGAATCTGTGTCTTCAGAATCATCCAGCGTGAAATTTTTACAGGTTTGACCGTTGCAATTCTTACAAACATGAGTGCAATGGAGGTCACTTCTCTTACAACGACATCTACTTGTGGCACAGTCACCTTTACAACCGTAAAAGATCTGAAAATGAGAAAACATTCAATTAAAATTTTCATGAAAAAGGGTGGAAAATTATTGGATAATCTTTGTTGCACTACTTTTCTTTGATAACATGAAGATAAATGTAGGAAGAAAAATTATTTATATCTTTTTGTAGGAGCCACAAAAATTAATTACCTTTTTGAGCAACTCTTTCGGAGCTAATTCTGCGCATTGAATCACTGGAAGGAGCATTATGGTGGTTCTCCTCCATCCCCAATCCTCAGCGTTTAATTCTCGTCCTTGCTATGTTTGAACTTGGTAATACACCCTCTTGGTATGTTCATGAAGTGCAGATGGAGTTGGTGGTAATGAGAAGCTAGTGACATTTTCTTCTTGGCGGTAGTAACAAGTGATACAAAAAGCTTATATCGCATTTCATTAATAGGTTCCTTGTCGCGATCACATTTGTTGAATACAAGTGCTGGATAATAAAAAGGGAAGAGAAGTATGTTCAAAATACCAGAAAAAAATCCAGCTCTGCAGAAATCTGTATCTATTTATATCCCATCGCTGAGGAAGTTATATAGCACTTATATTCAAAAATGATCGCGACAAGGAACCTATTAATGAAATGCGATATAAGCTTTTTGTATCACTTATTACCACCGCCAAGAAGAAAATGTCACTGGCTTCTCATTACCACCAACTCCATCTGCACTTCATGAACATACCAAGAGGGTGTTTTACCAAGTTCAAACATAGCAAGGACGAGAATTAAACGCTGAGGATTGGGGATGGAGGAGAACCACCATAATGCTCCTTCCAGTGATTCAACGTGCAGAATTAGCTCCGAAAGAGTTGCTCAAAAAGGTAATTAATTTGTGAGGCTTCTACAAAAAGATATAAATAATTTTTTTCCCTACATTTATCTTCATGTTATCAAAGAAAAGTAGTGCAACAAAGATTATCCAATAATTTTCCACCCTTTTTCATGAAAATTTTAATTGAATGTTTTCTCATTTTCAGATCTTGTATGGTTGTAAAGGTGACTGTGCCACAAGTAGATGTCGTTGTAAGAGAAGTGGCCTCCATTGCACTCATGTTTGTAAGAATTGCAACGGTCAAACCTGTAAAAATTTCACGCTGGATGATTCTGAAGACACAGATTCAGAAGATGAAGAAATGCAACCGAATTTGGAAGATGTAGAAATGTTTGCTGAAACTGGTGGACATGGAAGTGATGACGATGTTCACTTTATGGAAGTCGATTTTGAGTACTAATAATGTTATGCATCTAAAACAAATAATATTCTAGTAGTTCTTCCAGAAATATTCCGATGTCGGATGAGTAATCCATGTTGATCCACTTCGATTGGAGAAGTCCAAAAAATTTTTTATTCTTCATTTTAAATATTTCCATAACAGAACACAAGCTGGAGCGTTATACTACCAATGAAATTGCTGGACTGCTTCCGAATCTAAAATTCCTTTTCTTGTTTTGTTCCTAACTACCATAAATACAATAATATTCCAACATTTAACGCTGTCGAATTATCGATTTCTCTATGCTTTAGATAAAAATACATAATTTCTGCTTCAAATATCTAATGCTCAAATTTCACGCTTTGCAATTATTTCATTCAGAATTAAAATTGAACAAAACAATACGAACTAGTTTGGAAAACTGCACACTAGAACGACAGATGTGGAATAGGCCTACTGGGGAAACTATGTTAAAAAAAAACGCGCCGTTTACTCTATCTCATGGTGGTGTTTAAGCGAGTACAATTGATTATGAAAACATAATGAATCAGTAATTAGCGAAGTTGAGAGTGAAAAGGGTACGTGAATGCAATTGTAAGAAAAACGCTCTGGTTTACTTAGGCGCAACTCTGAAATTATTTGTTTCAGAAAAAAATTGCCAAACAAAACTTGTAGAGAATTATCTCCTCTATAATTTTTATGTAACTACCTCTTACCGAGGAGGTGCTGGAAAGAAGATAATGCCAAAGAATCGGATTGAAAAGGGTACGTAATGCAACTGTAAGAAAAGTGCTCTAGTTTACTTAAACGTAACTCTGAAATTATTTGTTTGAGAAAAAAAAATGTAAAACAAAACTTGTAGAGAATTGTCTCCTCTATAATTTTCATGTAACTACCTTTTACCTAGGAGGCGATAGAAAGGGGATAATGCCAACAAATCGGATTGAAAAGGGTACGTGAATGCAACTGTAAGAAAAGCGCTCTAGTTTACTTAAGCGTAACTCTGAAATTATTTGTTTGAGAGAAAAAAATATTAAACAAACTTGAAGAGAATTGTCTCCTGTATAATTTTTATGTAACTACCTCTTACTTAGGAGGCGATGAAAAGAAGATAATACCAAAGAAGCGGATTGAAAAGGGTACGTGAATGCAACTGTAAGAAAAGCGCTCCAGTTTACTTAAGCGTAACTTTGACATTATTTGTTTGAGAGAAAAAATGTTAAACAAAACTTGTAGAGAATTGTCTTCTCTATAATTTTCATGTAACTACCTCTTACCTAGGAGGCGATGGAAAGAAGATAATGCCAAAGAATCGGATTGAAAAGGGTACGTAATGCAACTGTCAGAAAAGTGCTCTAGGTTACTTAAGCGTAACTCTGAAATTATTTGTTTAAGAGAAAAAAATGTTAAACAAAACTTGTAGAGAATTGTCTCCTCTATAATGTTTATATAACTACCTCTTACCTAGGAGACGATGGAAAGAAGATAATGCCAAAGAATCGGATTGAAAAGGGTACGTGAATGCAACTGTAAGAAAAGTGCTCCAGTTGACTTAAGCGTAACTCTGAAATTATTTGTTTGAGAGAAAAAAATGTGAAACAAAACTTGTAGAGAATTGTCTCCTCTATAATTTTTATGTAACTATCTCTTACCTAGGAGGCGATGGAAAGAAGATAATGCCAAAGAATCGGATTGAAAAGGGTACGTAATGCAACTGTAAGAAAAGTGCTCTAGTTTACTTAAGCGTAACTCTAGAATTATTTATTTGAAAGAAAAAAATGTTAAACAAAACTTGTAGAGAATTGTCTCCTCTATAATTTTTATGTAACTACCTCTTACCTAGGAGGCGATGGAAAGAAGATAATGCCAAAGAATCGGATTGAAAAGGGTACGTGAATGCAACTGTAAGAAAAGCGCTCTAGTTTACTTAAGCGTAACTCTGAAATTATTTGTTTGAGAGAAAAAAATATTAAACAAACTTGAAGAGAATTGTCTCCTGTATAATTTTTATGTAACTACCTCTTACTTAGGAGGCGATGAAAAGAAGATAATACCAAAGAAGCGGATTGAAAAGGGTACGTGAATGCAACTGTAAGAAAAGCGCTCCAGTTTACTTAAGCGTAACTTTGACATTATTTGTTTGAGAGAAAAAATGTTAAACAAAACTTGTAGAGAATTGTCTTCTCTATAATTTTCATGTAACTACCTCTTACCTAGGAGGCGATGGAAAGAAGATAATGCCAAAGAATCGGATTGAAAAGGGTACGTAATGCAACTGTCAGAAAAGTGCTCTAGGTTACTTAAGCGTAACTCTGAAATTATTTGTTTAAGAGAAAAAAATGTTAAACAAAACTTGTAGAGAATTGTCTCCTCTATAATGTTTATATAACTACCTCTTACCTAGGAGACGATGGAAAGAAGATAATGCCAAAGAATCGGATTGAAAAGGGTACGTGAATGCAACTGTAAGAAAAGTGCTCCAGTTGACTTAAGCGTAACTCTGAAATTATTTGTTTGAGAGAAAAAAATGTGAAACAAAACTTGTAGAGAATTGTCTCCTCTATAATTTTTATGTAACTATCTCTTACCTAGGAGGCGATGGAAAGAAGATAATGCCAAAGAATCGGATTGAAAAGGGTACGTAATGCAACTGTAAGAAAAGTGCTCTAGTTTACTTAAGCGTAACTCTAGAATTATTTATTTGAAAGAAAAAAATGTTAAACAAAACTTGTAGAGAATTGTCTCCTCTATAATTTTTATGTAACTACCTCTTACCTAGGAGGCGATGGAAAGAAGATAATGCCAAAGAATCGGATTGAAAAGGGTACGTAATGCAACTGTAGGAAAAGTGCTCTAGTTTAGTTAAGCGTAACTCTGAAATTATTTGTTTGAGAGAAAAAAATGTTAAACAAAACTTGTAGAGAATCGTATCCTCTACAATTTTTATAAAACTACATTTTACCTAGGAGGCGCTGGAAAGAAGATAATGGAAATAAGATAATGCATATTGCCTTGGCTACTAGCTCTGCGAGGTATTCATGGTCGCGATGCTACGAAAACGGCCTTCCGATTTTCGTCTATCCTGCAAAGGAGCATAAGTTACTCCAAAACGCTTAGAGCAACCTTCTGTCTCACTGACACTCGCAGACAACTGCAGCAGCGCGCGCACACAAACGTCAGGGCGACGAGAGTGAGAACGGTGCGACACTATATGTCTGTCTCAAGCTAGTGGTGCTCATCGCATAAATCTCCCTCCTTTTCAATTGAGCATATCTTACAAACCAGGCAAGATACGTTCAATTGCTATCTATCTTTTCTTTCAGAAAGAATCCGAAATAAACGATGGTATAATTAAAAAATTTTTTTATTGTACATTTCGATGTGAATTGAGAAATTGACAACTTTAAACATCAATTAGTGTTAAACAACACTGAAAAAAAAAATTCGGTTTCGCTAGGAAAAAAGATGACATTTTTCTAGGCAAGTTATAGAAAGAAAAATTGTAAAAATTTTAACTTTTGCATTTGTTATGAATATTTGAAAATTCCTACTCATCTGGAGGTCCTAGTTTCTTAATGGTTAAAGATATAGTAAAAATGTAATAATCTTTTTTGTAGATAATTTCATTATCTACAACTTTTGTCTAAGCTATTTTTCAATAAGTTACGTATTTTTCAAAATATCAGCAAAGAACCGATTTTTCAACAATAAATAAATTTTTTACAGCCGTCGCCGGGGGGTGATACTTCTTTTAACATGTTCCCTCTGTTAATAACATCAAAACATAGCTTTTGTCAAGTTTTCACCATTACGTCACAATTTTCGATTTAAACGGAAATTTTACTGGACTATCAAAGCCCATCGGAACCGAGGAAACTCAAGTGGTCGGTTCTGGTCCCGGCCAGGAATCTCGAACTTTTTCGGATCTAATTTATGTCTCAAAGGGTCCCGAGGAGTGTCGCATTTCTCCAACACACTGGTCTACGGCCCAAATGCGACGAGGGTTTATCCGCTCATTGTTTCTCAATAGAATAGCAGTCCTAAATTAGTATAGGATATTCGATTTTTACCGCTATAAAATGTAAAACCCTTGAAGGTTAAACGGGCTTTAGATCAAATCTAGTTGCATACACTGTAAAAAATCGGGAGAGAATCCGGAGTGAATTTTTACTCCCATCACACTCGAAGTTTCAGAGTGACAAAAAGAAGAACTCCGCGGACGGAGTGAACATGGAGTTTTTTTCAGCGGATTGATTGCGGAGTGATTTCGCATCAATTTCGGAGTGAATATAGATTTAATTCACAAAAATTCACATTATCAATTAAATACAATAAAATTCACAAAAACATTTAAATACAATGCTTAACCTTGAAATAAATTTGTATTTGACAAAAAAATTCTTTTCTGGAAAATTGCAAATAATAACAGTCTAATAAATTAAAATTCACTATGTTACATAGTTGAAAAATTAAAGTATCATATACACATGGTATCAATACCTAATTGATCATTTAACATACCTATAGATACTAATCTCGAGTTAGTAACGATAAATTATTAGGCTTATCAAATTCAAAACAAAAACTCTTTATTTTCAATGACAAGAAATTCATTGAACTCAAAACTGTCGTATGATTCACATTAATCTTGACAACGGGGTCATGCAAATAATATTTTTACGAGTAATATTTTTTATGAAATAATAATAATAATAATAGTAATAATACTGTAATATTTTAAAAATATTATTTTAGTACTAAAGTAATAATGAAAATAATAATTTAATTGTATTATTTGTATTATAATTTAATATTTTGTGAACGATTCCTATCTGAATTTCATCCGCGGAGTTAATTTTATAAATAATTTAAATGAAATCCTTTTCGGAGTGAATTTCACTCCGGGGACGGGATTAAAGTAATTAAAAATCATCCACACCGCATTCACTCCGCAAATCACTCCGCATTTAACTACCGATTTTTGATAGTGTAGTGTTGCGTACACTGTAAAAAATCGGGAGTTAAATGCGGAATGATTTGCGAAGTGAATGCGGAGTGGATAATTTTTATTTAATTTAATCCCGTCCGGAGTGAAATTCACTCCGAAAAGGATTTTATTTAAATTATTTATAAAATTAACTCCGCGGATGAAATTCAGATAGGAATCGTTCACAAAATACTAAATTATAATACAAATAATACAATAATATTATTATTTTTCTTTTATTATTACTTTAGTACTAATAATAACATTTTAAGTCCGCACAAACGTTTGGCAAGTGTGTAAACCCGGCATTATGCCATCTTAAACTAACAAACTAAAGTTCACGAACGAAAAATCACGTCCGGTTTTGTGTTTCGACCGCAGACCTTCGCAGGCTCTCGCAGATTCACGGCGTGTGAAAAGTGCGTCACCTCACACTGCGTCCGAACATTCGCTGTTATATAGATGTCTATTGGTTACAAAATCTGCGGTGAGTCGCCCTGCGTAACCTCATTGAACTGCGTCTCAACGTTCGCCTGGCCTATGAGTATGAGCGCGAGGGCATTATTCATGCGCACGAGTGCGAGTGAGAGCATTAGATAGCATTATAACATTATTACAGCTTCATGAAATTTAGGTTGCTTATTTGTCTTAATGGAATATTTTAATAATTATTCAATAAAACTTGAATGCCTGGTTATAACAATAATTTCAATGCAATAAATTTGACAAAATAAAAGTTTAAGAATTCGATGTTCTATGAAATTTCGATTTTTAATGTAAATGTAATGAAAATACACAGTAAAAACTCGCGCGTCTAATTTAACATATGTATATGGTGTGTAAAAAAGAGTTATATAGATGTATGATAAAAGTAATACCAAGCTATATATGTTAAAATTCTGGGCGATTAAACTATGAATTCTTACAGCTATAAAGCTTTATTTATATTTAAGTGTGTTTAATTTATACGTGAAAACGGAAAAATTGTATAATTTAAACTTTTAAGACGTAATTTTTGTATGCAAGGACGAACATTTTTTATTGTGTATATTTATGAAAATTAATATTTTTCAATAACAATAAATTCCATAAATTATGATTTACTTAAATTTTTTTTCTTATAACTATCAAAGATACATGAATTAAAATGTAAAAAATTATTAGTAAAAATCGTTTATAATTATTAATTATCATATTATCGACTCTTAATCTTCGTTGTCATCATCGTCAAAGTTTTGTATTATGTCATTCAGGCAATCTTCAAATTGAATATTTAATTCATCATCACCATCGTCTGCATCGTTATTTAATTCTTTAGAAACAAGTAAATTAATTAGATTGCGAATAGCAATACATGGAAATAATTTGAAGTAAAAATAAAATACTTGGTTTATATATATTTTGAAGTGATTCACTGACAAAACTTGGTAATTGATCACCATCGAACCAATTGAAGGGATGAGAAGCCAAGGGGTCTAAGTAGAAAAACAAGTTTTCCGAGATGCTTTACATTAAAGTATTTTCGTTCTTTAAAAATACCGGCAATTCCTTTGCCTCAAGTGTATAAGCTGTATGAATAATACTTTAATGTGGAGCATCTCGGAAAACTTGTTTTTCTACTTACAATTAGACCCCTTGGCTTCTCATCCCTTCAATTATAATTACCAAAAATATTTACCGAATAGTTTTCCATAAAAAGGTGAAAATGTGTCATTTTTACGGCTTGGGTATAAGGAACATGTATAAAAGTGTCTTTGAAAAAATATTAATAACAATTATTAAACTACATGTAAACAAAATCTGAAAAATTAGAGGAGGTGCAGAATACCTTAATCCCTATTTCACAAAAATTTCAAATTTTACAGAAAAGTGGTTTTGGAGAGGAAATACCTTAACACACACAGAGTAGTCCATTCGATAAAGGGCCCCATACACGTTCAGTCGGCCGTCAGTCCTGGCCGGCCGCGGGTTATCGATAGGGTAAAACCTCCAGTGATTGGCCTTTTAAACAGACGAAATTATACAGAAATTGGCTTATCGTTTCCTCTTTCTATCGAATGCATTTGTTATGAGAGGGGGCCAATCACTATCGCATGGCCAATGACTGTATCGTTTACCCTATTCAAACTACACCTACAATTTTGTTCACCGAATGCGTCCGTCAGTTCTCGGCCAGCTTCGATAGTAGCATAACGATTTTATATTAATAGTATAAATATGTCGTAAAAAGAATACGCAGCTACACTTGTTATTTTGACAAACCAGCAGAGGAAACGAAAAAAGAGACAAATTTGGATGAAAGAGTGGTTGAAGAAACGCACTTTATCTCACGTGGGGCTCGTACATGAACTTCGTCAATCCAGTGCAAGTGATTTGAAAAATTTCCTGAGGATGGACGAGAATTGTTTCCAGTACTTGCTAAATTTGGTAAAGCCACATATTACGAAAAAGGACACCGTAATGCGGCAAGCCATTACCGCAGAAGAACGGCTTTTGGTGACCCTGAGATATTTGGCAACAGGGCGCAGTATGGAGGATTTAAAATTCAGCGCAATTATTTCGCCACAAGCTCTGGGAAAAATTATCCCAGAGACTTGCAAATATATATTTTTGACCTTGAAGGAGGAATATTTAAAGATAAAGTGTAAAAATATATAGAAATATATTTAAGTATTTTATTCCAAAATTAATGAACATTAAACTGATACCTAGGATATAGGTATTAATAAAAGTAATATTTAAAATTTATTAATAAAATAAGAATAAAAAAAGATAGCGATATGTATTACAATAGGTATACAGGTATAGGTAATGCGGGAGACGGATTATTTCGGCCCGTCCGGTAATTAACCTTTCCGAGAAAGGGCGTGGTTGCAAGGTCATAAAATTTCAGACTGGAGTAAAATTTTTCCGTCAGTCCGTCGCCGGACGAATCCCTGTCGGTGAACTCCAACACGCGTTTAATTTTATTAATCAACAGGCCCCCGGCAGGTAGCGACTCCTCATTTAAATTTGTGTGCGTAGCGGAAAGCGGCCGGCCGACTAAACGTACATAGGTACCTTAACTGTGTGTGTGCGGCCGGTCGGCCAGGACTGACGGCCGTCTGACAGTCGGCCTGCAGGCCACGGCCGGCCGGCCGACTGAACGTGTATGGGGACCTTAAGAAAGAGAGATCCATGCGCCGAATACATCTCACTCACACTCGTGCGCGTGAATAATGCCCTCGCGCTCATACTCATAGCGGAACTTGTATCGTGTCTGGGGGGATGTTTGGCTCTTCGGATTGGTCTGACTGTTTACAATAGGTCTTAAAACAGCCCAACCCAACTAACCCAAGTAACATATATAAAATTTAGGCTTGCTACTATGACGTAGGTTACCTAATTTTTTTGCAAACTTTCAAGCGTCTGGCGGAAGTTAGTGCCCACGGAAAGTGTCTGGCATTAATGAATGTTAGTTTTTATAACAATATTCTGCAAAACATATAAAAACCTTGTGTACCTGTACCTGCAAAAGGGCCCCGCTTTCAAGCTAGCAAGTACCTATACGTTCTTAACTACATATCACACTCCTTATTTACAAAATATTAGCTTTGCTAAAATGACGTAGGTCGGGGGGCTCTGGGATCTTGGACTACTAGAATTGTATTCTCTACAATTTCCGTAATCACTACCTCTTACCTAGGAGGC
Source organism: Xiphydria camelus (assembly GCA_963678675.1). Classification (NCBI taxonomy): domain Eukaryota; kingdom Metazoa; phylum Arthropoda; class Insecta; order Hymenoptera; family Xiphydriidae; genus Xiphydria; species Xiphydria camelus. The sequence continues at coordinate 15,674,966 of OY783196.1, forward strand.
GCTGGAAAGAAGATAATGTAAAAGAATCGGATTGAAAAGGGTACATGAATGGAATTTTAAGAAAAACTATACAATTTACCTAACTCTTTACTTAAGCGTAACTCTGAAACTAATTGTTTCAGAAAAGAAGTTTTTAAACAAAACTTATAGAGAATTATATCCTTTACAATTTTCATAATAACTACCTTTACCTGGGAGTAATTTGTGGTCACATGTACACCCAGGTTTGCCTGCCTTCCCGCAAACCGTATGGGCGTTTTCACACTGGCCGACACGGCACCGACACGACACCGCCATCGATGACTGTTGACGTAAAATCTCATATTAGTCTAAGATCCGAACTAGAGACGTTCTTCACCGATCTGCTTACCGGATGAAAAGTATTTTTTATCAAACATAATACGTCAATGAACATATCGCGTATGGGTAGGCTAATAAAATATGCTCAAGACTACCCTTAAAACTATATAAACAGGTGAGCTGATATGAGCAATTTGCACCGATCTGCTTACCAATTAAACTATATATGAAAATAAAGATAATTTTATTGCAAACACGATGGTATAACCCTACCTGCAAAAAATCGGTCATGAGTCACGGTTGTAAGGCTTTGAAATTTATCGGAGCTAGCCAAGATGCGCGTACTACAGGGAAATTTGCTATAGGACGCAACGTAGGAAGTGGGCGCGACGCGACGGTTAGATGAGAGAGAGTGCGTACATGCTGCTTCCTCGTACGATTGACAAAGATAACACTACTAAAATGCCGAGAAAAAGCGACTACAATGGAGTAGGTACTGGCAGTAAACTTTTAATTACTTTAAATTAAATATAAAATATTAAAATGTGAAAGATTTTTCAAATATTTTCAACTAAATATATGGATGGGGAAATATTAATATTTCTATCACACAGAATAATAATATGTTAGTAATAATTATTCGATAAATTTTATCTATTCTATAAAAATACCACAGCAAACAAACAGAAAAATTACATTTTTTAGAGAGCGATAAAAAATCATTAACAAATTGACGGTGTAAAAAAACTCTATTATAAAACAATGAATACAATAACAATCTTTACAAAGATTATAACAATATTACAACAAATACAATATTATAGCCTTCCAAAAACTTGTATGTTGCTGGAATAAGAGTGCCCAGATTTTATATAACAGTAACCTAAACAACGCAAAGACTCCAAGAAGAATTTTTCTTAACAATTTATCATTTCAACTTATGAAATCTCGCTTAGAGGAAAAGTCTAGAATTTCGTCTTTACCTTCAGATATTTTTAATGCGTTACAAACCCACCCCATGAGCCATCGCCTCGACTGTCTGTTTATCACATGTTCGGAAAAAACTTTCACTCGAAAACCCGGTAAGAACGTTTTTCCCCTTTTTCTGTACTTTCGAGAAAGAGCCATAAAGTAATAAATTGTCCCTTCTCCAGACAGGCAAAAATAAAAATGCAAAGTTAGTTGAATCTTGAACGAAAATAATTTTACCAGGGATCCAACAGTAATTGATTGAAAAAAATAACGATTGAAAAAGATACTACATTACATTTATGTCATAATGGGGAGCACGTATTTTTCCGCAAACTGAGGGATGTAAACAGCGAGTCGCTCGCAGTCGCTTTTTCTCGGCATTTTAGTAGTGCTATCTTTGTCAATCGTACGAGGAAGCAGCATGTACGCACTCTCTCTCATCTAACCGTCGCGTCGCGCCCATTTCCTACGTTGCGTCCTGTAGCAAATTTCCCTGTAGTACGCGCATCTTGGCTAGCTCCGATAAATTTCAAAGCCTTACAACCCTGATTCATGACCGATTTTTTGCAGGTAGGGTTATACCATCGTGTTTGCAATAAAATTATCTTTATTTTCATATATAGTTTAATTGGTAAGCAGATCGGTGCAAATTGCTCATATCAGCTCACCTGTTTATATAGTTTTAAGGATAGTCTTGAGCATATTTTATTAGCCTACCCATACGCGATATGTTCATTGACGTATTATGTTTGATAAAAAATACTTTTCATCCGGTAAGCAGATCGGTGAAGAACGTCTCTAGTTCGGATCTTAGACTATATACACGGCACCGACACGACACCGACATCTATGACCGTGGACGTGAAATCAAGAGACACGGTAGTGTCTCGCGGCATGTTCGTTCATTAGTTTCGTCAGAAACGATAGCGCTGTCGCCGCGGGCACCCGTGTATCTTTACAGGAAAAATGTCTGCCCCCTTCACCCCTCAATTTTTACATAAAATTTTCTCAATAAATATATGGTTATAACCAAAACTATGCTTAGTTACGCCATATAAATTGATTATTCTCCATTGATAGAGACCAGAATAAATTTTATAAGTTACATATTAACAGAGATTCATCCTTAACATCGCGAAGCCATGCCCCTTGCGTCTAAGAGTCGAGAATTTTACGATTTCTCGGCCGATATCTATATGTCAAAATGTCACAAAAATTTTGCAAAATGGATAGTCGGCCATGATCGGAAATGTGTATACATAGATGCGATCAAACACATACGCGCGCCATTGAATGTGTGAGATATATTCCGGCTTTCATCGTCGATTGTTCGGCGATGATCGGAAATGCGTACACAAATGCGACCACACGCATACGCCACCAAATGTATGTGAGAAAATATATATGTATTTACTTCAAATGCCTGTATCTCCCTTCCTAATTATTATTATACTTTAAAAATATTTTTCCTTTTTCCTTGATTGGATGCTTTCCATTAATGACACAAGTCGACACATTTCTACTAGAACCACCGACCGATTGGCAGGCTCCAGCAGAAAGAACCAATGGTTTAATTTTGTGTCGACTTGTGTGTCGACTCGTGTCAGTTAAATGGAAAGCACCCATTAAAAAAAAGAAGGAAATGACATAACTCTATATTATCGACTATCGGATTATTTACCGTATGTCCCAGGAGAATTCGAGCAAGTGCCGATACCTATGGCCGATACCTTGAAATTTGACTTCGGCAGTGTTTGCCGACGGTCGAGTCTTTGATAGTTGGAATTGGCTACAGAATCGTAAATTTGTGAATAATGGTAAGTAATTTTTAGAACTTAAAATTTAAGTGTTACTACAGTTCTTTTTTATTAAAATTTTTTTATAACTTTTTTAGTTGAATTTTTTAGTAACTTGATTTACAATAATTTTCCTTTCAAATGATGCCTTTTACTTTTTATATATAAATCTTGAACATGGCGATCTTAATGGATTTTAAATCTTTTTTAGAGAGTATTTTACGTATCAATTTTTGTTGGCACTGAATGAACATGCCGCCTTGTTTTACAGAGAATCTGTTTTTGTGGGGTATTTCTTTACTTTAAATTATTATTATGTCATTGACTAGATGACTTTTGCCGCGAAAGACGCGAGTAATTGTCTTGAATATAACTTTTTTCGAGGCAAACATAGATATCTCAGTTAGTAAGAAATATTCTGTTACGCCGAAGACATATTTCTTTGACTAGATGACCTATTTCTTGCCGCGAAAGACGCGAGTAATTGTCTTGAATACAACTTTTTTCGGGGGATTGTTCCCTATCGATTGGTATAGGTTTCATCTTACCCAGATTAATTTGCATTTCATATGCTATAATGATTAGACTACACATTAATTGAGGTTTATAAATATCATCGGTACCCGTACCACTCCTTTTTGAATTTGCTATCTTGGTAGCCTCCCTGTTAAATGTGGTTCTAAATTTTTTATCTTCAATTTAAGCTCTTCTACTGATATGGTAAGATGCATTTCTTGAATAATAGACTTGAGAGCTGCTAAACAATATCATTTCTCCTATAATCTGTTTCTCTTGGGTTTCATAAGCATGGGTGCCTTTCATAGTATTCCAAAAAGAGTATGGTATTATTTTTATCCATACTTAATTTCTGCAACCAAACGATCTGTACGTACTGCGATCGCCTGCGACTACACTACAAACCGGCCTCTCGATGAAACGTCTTAAAATAATACGGAAAAGTGTCTTATTGATGTAAAATAAGACGGTTAAGTGTATTGATCAGAAATTCAAGACACTTAACCGTCTTATTCCAAGACGTGTGTCTGTCTTTTCTCAAAAAGACATTTATTTTCCGTCTAAAATCATAAGACACATGGTACTGTCTTAAGATAAAGACGCTTAAACGTCTTAGGGCCAGTTTTACCAAAGCCAAGTTATACCTAGAATAAGTATACCGAGGATAAATTTATACTCTCTTTTTATACCTGGTATAAAGCGTAGGCGTTTTATCAGCTCCAAGTTTGCCTGGGATAACTATTCCAGGTATAAGCGTTGGCCATCTAAAATTATTTTTAGGTTGGTAGTAAGAAGTACGTACTGCGCATGACATTTGGTCGTTTTGACAGCTGTTCCGGCGCGATAAATGAAATTCGGAGTTGTTATTCTCAGTATAACCTAACTTTTTGTTTTTGACGTCTTTATTCTTTCATGACATAATCATAACCTGATCGTTGTGGTAAATTGTTATTAATTTTGAAATAGTTGATTGATGTACCAGTTTTTTAATCATCATCTGATGATGACATTGACGTATTACCAAGAATCAGAAATCCAAAGAAAATACGTGCCCGGTAAATAAAAGATATCTATAACAATATATTTATATTTTCGTAACAATAACTTTTATTTTCGAGTCGTCGATAAAAGCATCAGGTACAAAACACGTCCAAACATTCGATATCTCACCAACAAGAATGTGTTCAGTCTCAAAAACTATAAGGGTCGTCACACAATAATAGTAATTACAACGTAAAATTGCACCATTTGATCCAAATCTCGTATCGGACAAAATATATTCTAAAATCTATAACTGTGAACTCCGCCGTAGATGATACCAAATTAACCCGAGCCAAGAACTTTGTCCGGGAAGATGTGATAGAGCTGCGACATGTCGGTTACGCGTTCCTCTGGCTCGGTTGTCGACTGCTCCTACCGACCTGTGGAAAACGACGCGTGTTTTTCGGTATAGCGTCGGTACGCGTTCGCGCGCACACTCGCGAGCTCTGAACGTACTTGCCGATCCGGAGGTGACGGGCATCAATGCCTGCCTGATATTCGTTTTCCAGGTCCTCGCCAAGTGAGCGCCAACGCCACTTTCCGGCGGTGGAAGCTGACCACTAGCACCTCCGTAGAGGGGATCTTCGCCGACGTAGTAATCGACGTTGGCCGTTCTCAATTCGAAACAATGCATCGTGCCTGGAAGGAGAGAACGCGCGCGTTGTACATCGACTAAACGCGCACAGACAATTTCTAACGATATACATATGTACACACGAGAATGTTGTTCCCTGGCGGCGGCGACGACTAGAATTTCAGCCAACGGAATCTCTTTGAAGTACTTGGAACTGCTGTCGCTTTGGAACAGAATTATGGTCTTTGTGTCCAATCGCCAGTAGTGTCTCTTCCTCTGAAAACACGCGCGCCTTAATGATGGGGGAAGCGAAACCGAATCAGCGCCACGTCGTCAACCTACCATCGGATCGCGATTAGTCGAGTGCACTATCCATCCTTCCTTCAGGATCTTGGAGCTGCGTCGTTTCATGTGCTTGGCGCTTTGAACTATTCACATCAGCGGTATATTGTTACTCGGCGATGAGCTGCACCTGCGTTATCGCGTACGAGGTACCAAGTGTGACGGAGGGAGTGATGGAGAAGAAAAAAAGATAAAGTATCGCAAGTGTCGAGATACGACGTTGATTGAATAATTACCTCGATGGTCTAGAATTTTGAAATTCGTCGGAAGATGCGTCGTCATGGCACGGAACGAGGTCCTACGGAAATATCACACGCCTAAAACGATTCTTAGTGCACTTTCCTCGTGTTTCCTTGTGTTTATGCGATTAGAGGGGGGATGATGACAGGTTGGCTTATTGTCACTTCGCTGTAGACTCCCAGCATAGCTCGGTCGTTCGCAAGGGCCTCTTCGGTGTCCCGGAGCTCCCGAGGCAGTTTCTCGCGAGGGTCGCTCGTCCGGTGTCTCTCTGCTGGCCTTTGCGGTCTTTCGTCAACCGACGCTATGTAGCGGCGGCCATGATGGCGTTCGTGCCACGAGGGAACTCGATACGACAGACTTCGTAATCGTCGAATACTGCCTAAACGCCGGCCTCGCCGCACTTCCATTTAACTCAGTGAGCTTCGCACTGCTCCGCGAACACCACCATGCACTTTTTATCGCACTCACTCGCGAAAAACCCGACTAAAGTTCCGAATTTCGTAGGAGCGATCCGCCACACGTCCGCACTGCTCGACCACCGAACCTTTAAATTTAATTACGAACACGTTCCCTGCGTATTAAAATGATTGAGTTAACCCCCGTACTAAAATCTTGAAATTTGCGTAAAACTATGTTGGCGTGCCGCGGGAGCTGCGTGTTCCGCAGCGAATTCATTAATTCGTTAACAATTTTGTGAAGACAGTGAATTTACCGATATTCATGGTCGGTAAATTTACGAAGTGTGCACGTCGAAAAGGCACCGTGACTGCACTGAGTGACCATCACTGTGTCTTTATCCTGTGAACCACTCAGTGTGCTCACTGTGTAGCCACGGTGCTTTTAGTTTGTGTACGCCACGCGATCACGCCACGGTGAGACCACAGTGGTGCCACTACGTGGCAGCACTGCGTGCGGCTAGCGTGTAAATCCACGCTTTGCTGTCGGGGATGCCAAATTAAACAAGCAGATATACCGACATTGCCGAAACTTTACCGACGGTCAAGAATTTTATAGTTAGAGTTGGCTTGAGAAGAGTGCGCTGTGTGTGCTGCGTGAGAGCGAAAAGTGTCAAACGTCTGATTTCCCGATAGCTGTCAATTCGGAAAATCGAAGTATTGAATAATAGACGAAACACTTCGATCTCTTGAATTAACAGCTATCGGGAAATCAGACGTTTGACACTTTTCGCTCTCACGCAGCACACACAGCGCACTCTTCTCAAGCCAACTCTAACTACCGTATGTATCATCCCGAATTAAACAAGCATGATATACCGACATTGCCGAAACTTTACCGACGGTCAAGAATTTTATAGTTAGAGTTGGCTTAAGAAGAGTGCGCTGTGTGTGCTGCGTGAGAGCGAAAAGTGTCAAACGTCTGATTTCCCGATAGCTGTCAATTCGGAAAATCGAAGTATTGAATAATAGACGAAACACTTCGATCTCTTGAATTAACAGCTATCGGGAAATCAGACGTTTGACACTTTTCGCTCTCACGCAGCACACACAGCGCACTCTTCTCAAGCCAACTCTAACTATAAAATTCTTGACCGTCGGTAAAGTTTCGGCAGTGTCGGTATATCTGCTTGTTTAATTTGGCATGATACATACGGTATAAAATTCTTGACCGTCGGTAAAGTTTCGACAATGTCGGTATCTCTGCTTGTTTAATTCGGGACGATACATACGGTATTGCGCTTCTTATGGAGCATACGGTAAATAAATATGCAGTTATTTAATTTGTATTTAACACACTTAGTGTCATGAACGTCACGTGTCAAAAAATCGTGTTCAAAAATTGTCTGTGGCGAACGAACGAAAATTACGTTCGCCATTTCGACCCGGAATCGGCCTATGGACTCGACGGTAAGGCTAGGCCGACTCCTGCCTTAGACGCCCTGTGGTCCTCTTATACAGATTGTTCGGAAAAAATACCGACACAGAAATAGGGGTGATAGGTATGATAGGTCATTACAAGTATTTTGATATAAGGGACCTATACCCGCAAGCGCCCCCCCCCCCCCCCTTCTGGAGATATCAACTTTTCAAGTTTATAACGACCGAGGTTGATCAAAGTAGAATAATATTGAATTTTTTGTCTACCTGTACAATTGAAAAACAAATGAAAACTCCTTGTATCCGCATCATCTTCGAAAAGTACAAGGACTTGAGGCAAGCGGTTATCCTTTCCGCAAGCAGTTTGCGCAGTGGCACATCTATCCAAAATCGTTTCCGATGTTGCATGGACATGGGTGGCCGTCATTTTGAGCATTTGCTGTAGTACATTGTTTTTGTATCTCGTAAAATTAAATATTCGTTACCATCTTGATACGTTTCTTATTATTCTACTTTGATCAACCTCGGTCGTTATAAACTTGAAAAGTTGATATCTCCAGAAGGGGCGCTTGCGGGTATAGGTCCCTTATATCAAAATACTTGTAATGACGTAACCTATCACCCCTATTTCTGTGTCGGTGTTTTTTCCGAACATCCTGTATAGAAATTTACCGAAGTTTTACTACCGAGAGCCGACAGCCAGGGGCCAGGAGCCGCGAGCCGAGGGTCGAGAGGGTCGGCGCTATCTGGCGTCAGGCCGCCAAAGCATGACGGGTCGTCACATGACAAACTTTAATTAAACAAAAACTATCACAAAATATTTAAACAAGATAACTGATCATTTTCTTTTTTACAAATACCTATTGTTAAGGTTTAAAGAGTAGATAAATACCAAAAGTATTTAAAAATCTGACACAGGCAAGTTCCCTATTAATTAATTATTATTTGAAAACCACTAAATGTATTAAATAACTTAATTTATGAAAATGATAGTAAATTTTAAGTCAGATTTTTATTATATTCTTTTCGTTGAAAGGGAAATGAGTTGAGAAAATAGGAACATCATATTCCTCACTCCTTCCCTTTCCCGCTATAATAATTCCTCTTCCAATGAAGAAAATTAAATTTTAATTTTATTTATCTATATTTTATTCATTCATAAAAATGTGTATATTTTTATTGATTGATTGATTGATTGATTGATTTATTTATCAACATTATAGAGAGAGGAATTAATAAAATTGCTAATACATTGCCCCCACTTTCCTTTCAATTCAAGGCTACCTATAAATAATTTTCCGTTCAGAATGTTTAATTGATTATCTATGAATTTTAAATTATACGAAAAAGAGCTAAACAGCACGTGTGTTAAGGACATCGACTAGCTTGAAAGAATTCATCCGACTTATTAAGGACAGTGAAGGCCATATTTACATATCAGGACAACTCAGGTGTGTGTGTGTGTTTTAGAGGAAAATCCCTTTACAGGTATTCTAAGACTCTACCAGGTCTACTCAGGTCTAAACAGACCTTAAAGCAGGTCTATTCAGAATGGAACAGGTCAAAATCTTCGACTCGGGCTGTGACGTCAAGCATCATTATTCACATGTAACCTTAGATATACACTACCCCCGAAAAGTTTCCGGTCACCCTCAAAAGGGCTTTGAGTGAATGAAATTTGAGTGGTTGATTATATTAAATATAAGATAGATTAAAAACCTTCAAACAAAATTTCATTTGACTGACAATTAAAGAAACACATCGAGCATGACAGTTCATTTTCACGTTGAATTCTATTCATTGTCAATGTCAACACATCAGCCGAATTTGTATCCTTTATTTCTTTTTATTATTTGTTAATAAAAAAATGTCTACATCAGCCGTATATTTCGCGTACCGCTTACAGAAAATGTGTACACTTTACTCAAGTAACGCCGGTCCCGAAGAAAAAACCGACGAGCGCACTCTACTGCACATGACGTGTACCGTTCGGTATACGGTTTTCGGCTCGGTTGGAACAGGGTTTAGCGTACTTTACTGGGGCCCCTTTCTCGAACTCGCTCGCGTATCTTTGCGTGCACGCATCTTAGCGAATAGACCAATCAGGATCAAGTATTCCGTTGTCCGTAACCCCACCACAACGGAATACTTGATCCTGATTGGTCTATTCGCTAAGATGCGTGCACGCAGATACGAGCGAGTTCGAGAAAGGGACCCCTGTACTGTTAAGTAACGGGACCTTCCCCTCCTTTTTCGACCTCACCTCAACTCACTTTCTGTAAAATTCAACGCGGCCAACAAACACGTCATTTTCCGGAGGTTGTTTGCTGTGCATGTTTTGCTGTGAAAAAATGTCGAAAAAAAAAGAAAAAAACAGTGTTTTGTGCATTAGGTCAACGACGCAAGTGTGTTACATTTCTCTCACGAGATAATCAGCCTGACGCTGAAGCTGTGTTGGAAGAGTTTAAGAAATTATGTGCTCGCGATCCAGAATTGTTTGATGATAGCAAACACAAACATTATCATTCAAAAAAAACATCAAGCATCGGACATGTGGTATGATGCGGATGACAGCATAATTGATGACCATAGTGAATTGAATATTGTGCTGGTGCAGTCTCCAATGCAAGTGATATTGCCAACAACTAACCTAAAAGACAGCACAGGTGGGAAGGTTATTTACACAGAACCCCCCCCCCCCCCCCTCCAGTTGACAAGGTTGATGAACTTTTTGAGACTGAAGAAACTGCGAGTCATCTCGAACGAGTTGAAAAATACGGTAAATAAATTTTTATTTCATGTTGGAATAAATTTTGTTTTCTCAATCACCAATAAAGTGAAAACAATATAATTCTGGATTTTTCATTTAAATAACTAAAAATACCTTTCCCTTAGAGATATACATTCATCATTATTTCAATATTTTTATTAGTATTAGTGAAATTTTTTGACGCGATGTGTTTATTTCAGTGTTTCGATTTGTGAGAGCTGAATTCATTGTGGATTTGAATACATTTCCAACGAATTTCTTTAATATCGAACTTTATAATATTACTCTGATGAGAAAAATTATTACATTCGATGTTTATTGACTCGCCTGTAATGTATTCATATTGACTATGAATAATTTCGCGCTCACATATACGTTTGAAAATTATACATTTGTGTATAATTATTGCAAGACGTTTTTAGAGTCTTATATTCCAATACATCTAACCGTCTTAGGGCCGGTTTTACCAACACGGTATAAACGCGGTATAGCGCTATACTGAGGATAACCAGCAATAAGCTTTACGGGTATTCTCAGTATAGCGCTATACCGCGTTTATACCTGTTGGTAAAACCGGCCCTTAGTATAAGACGTTTGAAGTGTCTTATTGTAAGACACTTACAGTGTCTTAACGTATTAAGACGGTATTAAACGTCTTAAAAGTGACCTCAAGTTTTAAGACATGTAGGTGTCTTAAAATAAGACGGTTGAGTTAGTAGTGTACACATTTTCACTGTCGATTTTAGTCACCCGCCGCCTGCGGCCAAAAGTCGCACGGCCAAAAATTGGAAGACTACCAACTTTGGCGTTTGCGATTTTAGTCACCTGATGTGCAGTCGATTTGCTATTTTCATGATCGATTTTCGCCGTGCGGCCTAGCCGTGCAGCGGAAATCGACCCGTGTAAAGTCCATATAATATAAGACTATAGCAGACGTGCCATCTAGTCGAGCAAGTTACTACTGCAGCATTTACTTTTATTGGAATAAGTACTTATTTCTAAAACTTTCTGAATGTGGACAACAAATTACGGAATAGTTGTTTAATTTAATTTTTTCTTCGTATGAAATATTTTTATTATGATCGAGAAAATCACAAATGAAGAAATCTTGAAAAAAGTAGGGAAAAACCGACGACTGGAAAAATATAACGAAAAGAAGAGATCAGCTGATAGGCCATATATTAAGACATGAGGGACTGCTAATTGTAAGAGACATCTTAGAAGCAGAAACGGGGAAAAAGAGAGGTGTAGGTAGGCCGCGGTTAGACTACATTTCGCAAATCGTTAAGGATGTAGGTTGTTGAAAATACAGGGAAATGAGGAGACTCGCGGAGGATAGGAAAAGATAGAGAATGGTATCAAACCAGTCTTAGGACTGATAACTTTATGATGATGATGATGAATTTAATATAAGGGTTCAAATAGAAAAGTGATTGAAAACTGGGTCCGTGACGGTAATTATTTTAATAATAGCGCAACGAGTCACTTCGGCGGGTCTGTTGGCGGTTCTCGCGAGCGGCTACGCGTTCTCAGTCTACCCTTCAGTACCTAGTGCCGTGCTCTCATTACTGCATGACTACGTACCTTCAATATTCATATTGCTAAACAATTAAAATTGTTTAAACAATTTTATTTAAGAATTTATTATCGATGTAGGAGTGATGGGTGAAGGAAAATTTATGTAATATATAATCGATTTTGGAGAAAACAAAATATTTCGTTTCATAACAATTTCTGACTTGTTAACGTTATTGATGCAAAAAAATGTTTTAAATAATTTTAATAGTCCAAACAATTTTAATTGTTTAGTAACATGGATATCGAAGGTACGTGGTTATGCAGTAATAAGAGTACGGCCCTGGGTACTAAAGAATAGACTGGGGACGCGTAGCTGCGCACGAGAACCACCAACAGACCTGCCGAAGTGAGTCGTTGTACTACTATTAAAAAATTATAAGAAATCTGTTTATAAAGCGACCGTTTTTTTGAATAGATGACCGGAAAGAACAAAAATGTGGCTATACGCTCAATTTTTTGCCGATTTTTAAAAAGTGGCGAGACGAAAAACAAGCATTTGAAAAATTATTTTTTAAAGAAAAACCTTAATTATTAATTTTTTCACGTTTCTTATTTTTCTTATAAAGTTTAAGCCTTTCCGTATGACTGTGCCAAATTTAATTAAGCTGCGATTTGTCCATTTACTTAACGCTATAAATAATCGAATTCAATGGACTCGAAAATTTTTAAGTGTTATAACTTTTACATTTTTCAACATTTTCAAGAACCGTTTGGTATACGTATTTGCAACGCAGTACAAAACAACATATCCAAATTTGAAGAAAATTAAAAATGCTACCCCAAAAAGTGATGGTAGGTACTTAGGTACATTTGGCATGGAGTGACTTTTTATTATAAATATTATACATACAGCACAAAACCGAGAGATTAGGGGCAGAATAAAATAAATCGTATAAATAGGTACCTTTCGGTTTTCATTCAGGAGCGAACATCAATTATTGGTACACTGACGGTTGAATAATAATTTAATGGCTTATTGCATAACCTTTTGTTTCTAATTACTTCCTTTAATTTCTCTGGCATGGAGTGCATTAAGGGGTAATATCTAGTGGGAATTTTTTTTTCCATTTCTTTTTATTGGCTTAAATGGCGTAAAACATGTCAAGAGTAATGTCTGACATCGTCCATTGTTGAAAAAAAATTTTAAGTGCTCGTAAAAGACGAATTTTCGAAGCAAGTCCGAGCGCTTGGAAATGGCAAATTGAGTTTCAAAGTGAGTTTCGCGGCTTTTACTCGGTACCTGCGGTGTGAAGGTACCCCTATTAGTTCCTAAATGAGGTACAGATAGTGCTAATTGATAATTTGAAGCAAATATTGAAAATACGTTGGCTGAATAGCCATTTCAGTCGTTGTAATCGAACTGCGAACACGTGTTGCGAGCGTTGTGTGGCCAGTTTTCTCGTGCATTTGAGTCGTGTTTTCAATTATTTTGTGAACTTTATTGAACTATATTGAAAGATGAGTGATGATAAAGTGTACAGTAATCGTAAAGGCACAAAATATAACACCACTGGTACTAAGCGGAGCAAAATAAGCAATCGCGCGGAAGCCACCTAACCGTCATTCTATGGACAGCGTGCCAGACGAGTTCCTCAGTGCTTCGGCAAAAAAAATTAAACCTGGCATTTCTGGCGACGACAGAGATATCGATGAAGGTTTTGGGTATCGTCTCATCAATTTTATGCAAGTATTTACGACGCTTTCTCAACTGATCGTATGCAAAAAGTGTAAGGGCGACATAAGTTTTACGGAAGCAAGCAAGCGCGGGCTCGGTTTTAAAATCGTTGTGACTTGCAATGAATGCGGTGAATCTTATATCAATAACTGCCCGTTTGTAAATAATCATACTTATGAATTAAACATAAGAATGACTCTTGCAATGCGCATCCTGGGAGCTCGCGCCGTATTGAACTTGCCGAGCGCTCACTATCCGAAGGCGCCAGAACCAGCCGTCATGATGCTAAATCGACAAGAAAAAAAATCGAGAGGAGAGAAATCGACGCAGAAGGCTAGTTATATGATGTTGGGATAGCAGAGTAAAGGTAAAAAATCAACAAGCCTGTATCTTAAAAATTTCACGTAGATAACACATTGTGAAACTTTAAACGCGTTTATCTCGAAACCATGTTTTCAAAAACGGCTAGCAGTAGAACTCGAGTAATTTTTATCCGATTGACTTGAAATTTTGGCTGTACCTTCTTAGATAGATTATCTAGAGAAGTACACACGATTTTTGAATTTGATAAACAATTACGATTGTTATAGACAAATTGAAGCCGATTCTTTAGTCGAAAATTCGTTTTTTTTTAAAGTGCTCCCAAATTTTCAAAAATCAAGATTTCTGAATATCCATGTGTACTTCTGTAGCTATACTCGTGCATATCATGACAAAATTTTTCTCATTATTCCAGATACGTTCGTTGAGGACTTCTACTGCTAGCCGCGGGACGCCTACACAAAATTGACGTTCGTTCCGTGCACTGCTGAGCCGCCATTTTGTTATAAAAATTAAAATAAAAAATGTTTCTTTGCACCTGAAGACAAGTTCAATGAGCCCTTATAATTTCGCATTAATCGGTTGTTTAATAAAGACACCAAAAATTCACAAAGAACCTTCTCATTTCTTGCTTCTGACTAGATATTACCCCTTAAGTTTCGTGTGACTAGACGATATGCCATGCCATTCTTCCAACAGAATACACTTTAACTCCGACTTACTTGTTATGTGATGTTGTATCTTTTTTTCGAATTCTGACAATAAAAGTGGAATGGGATTTATGTCGAGAGATTGTGGCAGATGTGGTGATATATGAAGAATGCTATAAACAATCTATAAGCGCACAATTATAGCCAGATGCATCGGATCATTATTCCGTTGAAAGCTTAATTTTGTCCCAGGTTCAATTCTTGCGTACTTCTCTTAAATTATTATTTTTAATATTCGAAAAAATAGTACCCATGACTATCTATTGTATTATTATCAATGAATATGGGCTCTCGACGATGCCATGCATTTCCATAACACGACTCCACGATCTCCATATTTAACAGTCGTTTGAACGTTTATTGGATTTAACTTAACGTTGGCACACCTCCACACTTGAAAACGGTCATCAAAATGAAAAATATTAAATTTACTTTCCTCTGAAAATAGTACAATCTCTCAGAATGCTATATCTTTTTGTATACATTCATTTGCAAAGTCTGATTCTTCTTTTAATTTGTGTCGCTAATGAATGGTTTTTTCTTGTGATTCCCATTTAGTAAATGGTCCGTTTAACGATCTAACGTATTGTTAACGAACGTACTTCTACATTATTTTTCTTCTTTCATCTATTTAGCTTTCGACGTGGAAAGTACTTTTGGATTTACTTTCATTAAATTCACTATTTCTTATATCTCCTGTTCACGAATTTACATGGCTGATCACTACAGTCCCTAACCAAAAGTATTCATCCGTCCATCCATTTCGAAGATTGATGAAGATATTGCATTGTTGCAATTGCTGCATATAATTTATATATCACGATATAAATTCCATGAAACATTTGTGGTCAAAATTGAAAAGAAAGGTACGATAACATCGCATGATAAATAAGTAAGAATGAAAGGCATACCATATCGTCTGAAATTATACAAAAGCTAGTGCGTTCCACGCTAAAGAAATTAAAGGAAATAATTAGGAGAAAAGGTTATGCAACAAAGTATTAATTGTTGTTTAAACATAAGTGTGCTAATACTTTTGTTCGTTCCTGAATAAACACCGAAAGATACACACATTTATGACACGTTTTTATTTCTCTTTATCCTTTCGGTTTTGTGTTGTATACTGGGTCTTTACGCCCAGGTTCCGAGAATAGATGGAGCTTAATTCAAATATGCTGCATAATATGCAGACTAATAGTGGTCCTGTTATCAGTACGGTCATCTATTGATCGGTAACCGAACTGCATAGATCTCGAGGCGCCGAAATTATCGACATCTAATCGAGCATTGCAACCTGTCAATAAATCTCAACATAACCAAAAATCATAACCTGTACGTTATGTCTGCGATCGAAGAGCTCATAGCAAAATTGCGAGATTTGCATGAGCACCCTTGTGGGTTTCCTGGTCCAATAGAATCACCGGAGAAGCGTGAATGCGCATGCGTAGTAATCCGCGGGTGTTGGCGTCGTCAGCAAGTTCAGATCAGTTTCAATCAAATAACCGACCCGAACTTGCTGACGACGCCAACACCCGCGGATGACATAGCATGCGCATTTACGCTTTTTCGGTGATTCTATTGGACGAGGAGACCCACAGGGGTGCTCATGCAAAACTCGCAATTTTGCTATGGGCTCTTTGATCGCGGACATACGGTACTTGTTCAGTAACTCAGTGGTTATTTGTATTCTCCAAATACACACTTGCCGCGAAGTTAACGAGTGACTTCGGGTTATTCCATACCAAATCGGACACTTTTTGGAGTAACATTTCGGATTTTGCTCAAATTTGGATATATTGTAGTCTTTGTCGATGTTTAAGCGTATCTCAAAGGATTTTTCAAAATTTTGAAAATGGTTGATTTTACAGCCACTTGAACTATAACGCTGCTTTTTATTCATTAAATTATAACTGTCAAACCGGTTGTCGGCTGAGAATAATCTTTTGGATACTAAAGGTGAAAGAGTTGTAACACCAGAGAAAAATTGCGTCGACCAAAAAAAGTTTGTTTAAATAATTTTATTTGCACTTGATTTAAAAAAATGTATTTTCATAGCTAGCCGCTTTTGAAAAATCTGAAAAAAAGTAAGCATATACTTCGATATCCTCTCTTTCACGACAAACAAACAAAAATAATGACACTTTAAAATTGACGACACAAAAATGAATTGAAGTTGACGCCGCGTCGGCCTCGCCACGTCGCACAGTGGGGCCAAAGACCGGTTTACTTGGCCAAAATTCGAAAAGTGTATTAATCGAGGTGAAATTGAGTACTTGGGGGTTTTTGGGGTCGCTGATTACGAGTCCAAAGTCGAAAGTTCGAAAAACAATATGGCGGATCAAATATGGCGGAAAGGTATCTCAAAAATTGATAGAATCTGTGTGAAATTGAGTACTCGGAGGTTTTTGGGGTCGCTGATTACGAATCCAAAGTCGAAAGTTCGAAAAACAATATGGCGGATCAAATATGGCGGAACGGTATCTCAAAAATTGATCGAATCTATGTGAAATTGAGTACTCGGGGGTTTTTAGGATCGCTGATTACGAATCCAAAGTCGAAAGTTCGAAAAATAATATGGCGGATCAAATATGGCGGAACGGTATCTCAAAAATTGATCGAATCTGTGTGAAATTGAGTACTCGGGGGTTTTTAGGATCGCTGATTACGAATCCAAAGTCGAAAGTTTGAAAAACAATATGGCGGTTCAAATATGGCGGAACGGTATCTCAAAAATTGATTGAATCTGTGTGAAATTGAGTACTCGGGGGTTTTTAGGATCGCTGATTACGAATCCAAAGTCGAAAGTTCGAAAAACAATATGGCGGATCAAATATGGCGGAAAGGTATCTAAAAAATTGATCGAATCTGTGTGAAATTGAGTACTCGGGGGTTTTTGGGGTCGCTGATTACGAATCCGAAGTCGAAATTTCAATATCCGCGTTCCCCTCCTTAACTTATCGTAGATGATAAACATAAATATATTTTTAAGAATTGATAGCATGTTAAAATGGTGGTACAGGGTGATAAATTAAATATTACTAATTGTGTTTAGACTTGCTAAAATGTTAAAAAAAACACGAGGTTTGAGGTTTTCTGTGGGTGTATTTATGAAACAAAACTTATTTATCAAATAGGTAGGTACTACAAATCGTGACTAATTCTCATCTGAATCTTCGGAGTCAGATGTGTTGTCACTTTCGGTTTCTGTTTGTTCTTCATCCTCCGTGTATTGTTGCGTTAGATCAGGTTCCTCTAAAAAATCTGTAACTGATTTGCTTAATGTAGATCTTTTTGGACTAATTTCCGTGAAGATGTTATTAATGGGTCTGATGACACTAATAAATGATTGAAGACGTCACGCATTGTTTGTTCACGCGAAAATTTTCTTGAGTGTCCCTCTCTATATTTCCGAATGTCTTTATTGCGAGCTTCCTGCGCTTCTTCGCTAAGTTGACCAATAGGGAGAATAGCTGACTTAATAACTTCAGGGCCGTGAATCAATATCTTATGCACTGTTGTGGGCATGGGATACCATGGATATAGGTTAACATATAACTGCGGTTTCTCGACAGTGAGCTTTGAATTTGTCAATGTTAATTTTATAACCACTAGCCGTAACCTGTACAATCACTTTAGATTTAATTATTAATTGCGCATCAATGCCTGTTATAGTCGATGACAGTTCAGAATTTTGAAAAAATCTTCGTGCTGTGTTCCCATCATTACTGCTTCCGAATCCAGGTTTTGGCTTGTCCACTACCAATCCCATTTTATTTTTAAATTCGGCTTGAATTTTCTTTTTAGTTTCAAGAACTATAGTTTTGTCCTGTTCGCTTCTACTTTGCCATTTCTTTATTGGCAACTTGTATGCCAAGTGCAATAAGCACTCAAGAAAGCGGATCCAAACATGGAGCGTAGATAAACCAAATTTGAAATTGGTTTCATCAACGGTTCTTGCATATACCAAATTAAGGTTGTTAAAGTCTTTGGATGTAGCTTTACACAGATAGCATCTCAAGGTAGATGTTGTTTCAGTAGCTGCATTGCAGACTTTACCATCAGTCATTGTAAAATGTAGTGAATGCTTGATTTCAAAAGTACCATTATTTAATTCATAGGGAGTGTTCACAAGATTTTCAATTTGTTTTCCTATATATGTCACTTCTGCTTTGGTCACTTCTGTTGTCTCGTGAATGAATTGTAACCGTAGAGGACGACAGAACCGAGGTGAAGACGGACGAGGGTTTTTCCAAATGATCTTCCCATTTTCAGTCAACAGCTGCAAAGGCACCAATGATGTTAGGAAGACATTACTATCTGATTGCGATTCTTTTGCGAATTTTTGCTTATATTCACTGTGGCCTGCACTGCCATCACATCCCCATTTTGATATTAATGTTAATAGTTGTGGTTGTGCGTCTTGTTTACGTAAACTTGAGAGGACTTCTTCTTGCAAAAACATGATTCTTGTTGCGGTATGGTTTAATAACGCTTGCAATGATACCTCCGCTTTATCTTCTGTTACCATTATGTTTTCTGGGTAACATTCCTTTTTAGCCCTTTGTAATGTTTTGTACAGAGGATACTTGTCTTCAGCTAATTCTCTTATTAAATTATATTGATGCCTTGTCAGTTTTGCTTCAATAAAAACAGACAAAGCTTTATTAGACGCCACTTTATCATCTGCAGTCTGTTGAAAGAATCTGTAGGCTTTCTTATATTTTGAAGCTCGTGTCGGAGTTGTAGTTAATACTTCCTTAATAACTGAAGCTGCATCTCTGTTACCTTCCGTCCAAAGCCTCACACCAGCTGCAAATGCTAATTCTTCTGTAGGCACACTTGTTCTTAAAGTTTCTGTCTTTCGGCGTTTTGACCGTTCACTGCTTCCATGAAATGGAACTTCAGGTCGGCCACGATGTGTTGGTTGAATTTGTCGTACAGGAAGCACTATGGTTTTCTGTAGCCACTCTTGATTGGTCCGTTGCAGTCTGTCCTTTTTTCGTTGAGCTTTATTCCATCTCGTAATAAATTGGTGTCTGAATATGGAGAAAACAGCACAAACCGACTTCTCTTGTATTTTTGAACAATGGAATGTTTCCACAAGATGGTCCCTTAAACGGTTGCACTTGTCAGAAATAGATGTATCATCAAATCCCAGTAATATATTAACGAGATCCATGTTGGAATATAAAAGGGATTGATCGCCAGATCCTAAAAAGAAAGATATAGGTACCATTGAAATACAATTGTGAATGAAGGGTTTTTTTTTATATAAGGTACAAATCATAACGAATATTCAAAAAAATTACACTGTAATTCGGCTTAGAACCTAACTAAAAATGTTAAGAATTATTTTCTAAAACTACATTATTATCAAATGTATTATATGACTTAAAACCACTTACCACCAGGTATAGAATCCATGTTAACCCATTGCATCCAAGCGCGGAATATTCCACGAGCCGCGACTGCACTGTTAACCTCTTAGGCACGGCTGAATTTTTCGCGGTGCTGTTTCTCTGTACGGCAGAGTTCAACGCGTTCTGAACTGAGAATGACTACGAGAACGTTTTCTCGAAGAAAGGACTTTTCGAAAATGTTTATGATTACAAATTCCCAAGAACGGTACAATCAAGGCGGCCGGGCCGGTTGTTCTCTCCAGATGTGTCCAAAGCTTTCCTACCCCGAACGCATGCATTCCTGCAGTTTATTGCCACGTCCCTACTCATACTTTTAGGCTGGTCAATGCAAACTCAAAACGTTCGTTGTACATTACCAAAATGTTCTTACATTATATTACAACGAAGTGCATAATTTGGTATTTTTACCAAGATTTGAAGAAGCCAGCAAATAAGTAATTCTATTATTATCTATACTTATAGTAATATTCCCGTATATGAAGATGTTCAGTGTGTATATTAAGAAGATCAGTGTATTCTAAACAAGTTTTACTTTCTTTGTGAAAATCTCGAGTAAGTGTTGTCAATCTGTGTTTAAATTTAACAAATCCAGGTTTTAAAAACCATCTAATTTTGTTTTTTAAACTAAAATTTAGTTTAATTTAACATTGAAAAGTAGTTTGACATGTTATCATTTCAATATTTGTCGAAGGAAGTGTAAAAACAACGCTAATCTCCTCATTTGAACTTAACCAGCGTAAGTCGCATTTGCTGTCGACAAATTTTTCAATAAATAATTTTTAAATAAATAATAAAATAACTATAAAACTTCGGAATAATTCATTGCAGATGTTTCCTGTAAAAAATGTCCGAAAACCGCCTTCATTTCTAAGCTATCACACTAGAGTCCCCATTTAATCTTTAATAATTAATATTTTCAATTGGCGCAAATATGCGCAGACTTTTCTTGAACATTCTCAAGAACCGTCCCCTTTATTACCAAAATACATTAAAACCTTAGCTTAATAGCGCTTAGAACCTAACTTTCATCCTACATATTTATAACGATATGTGAAACGTTTACTCAATATTTAACCACTTGTTGCACATGTTCCGATTTTCAAATTTGCCATATGAAATTATAGAAAGTATGGGTAAAGCCTCCATAACAAAATTAACTACTAATTACCACTACTACTAATTATAATTTTTTTTTACCACCACTTTCTTTGCTTCCTAAATATACTGCGACGAGGAGTCTATAAATTATACAACTTTCGATTAATCTGACAAAGAGTGACGCGCTTCCCCCGCCTTTTTCTTAACGGCATATAATGCAGGAGACTCTAAACTACAGTCTCCAAGAAAAGTAATTACATTTTTGCAATTTTTAATTTTTGGATTTTGGCCAGCTATTCCTGCATTTGGCCCCACTGTGCGTCGGCTCCGCCGCCAGCGTATCACCAAGCCAGTCGAACCCACCGGTACTATACTACTAATGGTACGTATACCCCTCGCTCACCTGTGTGCGTATTATTACTTAAATTTATGGCATGGAATTTCAACAATTATCTAAAACTACACCGTTGAATTACTAAATTACTTTGTTATACATCAATTTTAACGAAATGTAAGGAGCTCACTCTTCGCCAATGACATTGGTTTGTCATTGCTCAATAGGTGCCCATACACACAGAGGTCGAACTGTCGGTTTGGAACGGCGCGGTTCGAACCGGCAGTTTTACCTTTCAGTTAGTGGGCGCGCCACGCGCCAGATCGAACTGTCAGGCTGACCCGTCAGTCCAGACCGACGGGAAAAACTGCCGCCGTCCACTAACATGCGTTTTAGCACGACAGACGGAACGTCGGTTCGTACCGCTTAATATCATCCTAATCTAAGCGAAAGCGCTATTTAGGCCTTTCGTTCACTGACAAGATAAACCGACAATTCTGTGTATGGGTACCTATTTAAAAATTTATGTTAATATTTATTAGAGAAAAATGCTCAAAACCGGCGATTAAGAATCTGTATGAAGCTTGTTGAAGCGGTTGAAAAGTATCCGCTAAGTTAAAACAAAACAAAAATCATCGGAAAATACCAAGTTTAGTGAAGTTAGAGGCATTTGTTTACAAGAGCGCGCGGGCGCTACGGCGCGTATTTATGTACAAAATTTAATATCTCGAGAACTATTCATCGTAACAAAATGAGATAAAAACCAATCGTTTCGTCTTGAAATTCTCTGTGAATCTTTCTAAAGTTATAGTTTGGAACTTTTATATAATTCAAGTTATATACCAATATTGCAAATATTAGTGGTTTTTCAGAAACTACACACATTTTCAGGAATTATATTTTTATGCGAAAAACCTGTTGTTACGACTCTTCATTGTTAGTTAAATTTAGTGCTGTTAACATAATAAACTTTATCCGATCATAAACTTTTACTGCTAATGCGTTATAAATAACATTATATATAGAAATCTCACTTGAGAAGTTGGAGGAATTCTAGCGCCAACCCGCTTCCCCTTGAAGTTCGAGTACTCCTCGCCATTCCTGCGACGCTCACGGCATTGTTCACGTTTTCTCATTTTTCTCAGCTGTTTGTAGGCATACGGAACAGATCGTATATCCAGTTCAATACCGCCATAACTGCAAAATTTTAATTTTTGATTTTATGGCGATTATTGCAGTGCCAACATATTGGACTTTGAGAAAGAAATGCAGCCACAAGTGGTTAAGTTTTAAAATATGCCATATTTGCATATATGGCCCTATGAATTTTGATCTAGCATTGTTTTATTTCCTTCTTATTCAAAATTATATAATTTACATTTGTGGCGGTATTGATTTGGATGTACGAGATGTTTATATCTAACTCTTCACAGAAATTACTTGTCTACAAGATTATGTTTGCAATGATTGAATATATGAATGCGAAACATTGTTATTCGTGTAAATAAGCACAATGCGCTCCTTACCTTGAAGCTGTATACAATATACTGACCACGTGCTTGCATGAAAAATGGAAAACTCGGCACGTAAACTTTTTCTGCACTTTCACCTACACAACGCACCCACCAAATGGCAGCTCTGAACTATTTTTTAAGCTAGAACCGCTAGTTTACAATAGAAAACATGACGCTTCCATAAGACTCAATAAGCACTCAGCCGGTTGTGACCGCCGGCCTCCCTCGTACATAGCATGATAGCCATTATTGAACCTTTACTGAAAAAAAACTAATCACGATTTCCGAGTTTCCGAACTTGCTTTATGTTGGCGTCAGATAAGATAACCCGAAAATGCAAAAAAAACGCATTTTGAAAAAAATGTCACAGCCGGTTTTGACCGCAGGCCCTTTATATATACAATGATATATACTGCACATTCACTACAAAGGAATTTTCCCACTTTTATGGTAATTCGGCATATGATAATTGTTAATTTTTTGGAACAGTTTTTCAATGACATTATTTATTTATTTATTATTATTTCAATTCTTCCTTTACTATGAACTAGCTCGCGTCTCACGATATGGGGTGCTTCATTTCTGTAAGTCTTGTGGCCTCTCACTTCTTCATTTTATAAAAATTATATTAAATTAAGAAATAGGTCCAAAGAGACTTTTTTGTATGCTGTTTTAACCATAAATGTTTTATAGTGCGGTTGCTTCATTGCAAATTAAATAAGAAAGGACCCTTGCCTCTTACTTTTATATCCAGTTACAAATTATACATTTGACGGAAAAACAATTTTAATCCTCCTCACTGTTTTCGTCTACTACGGGAACGAATCCATTTCTCATGAGCATTTTACTGAGTATTTCAGCTGGTCAAATAATTTTTGATAAGTATCTTGTATTCGATAAATAGTACACAATAGCAGCAACGTGAGAACAGCAGCCAACTGTTCTTCTGCCATTAGCACATTCACATGCATAGTTTATTATGCCAGAAATCCCGATACTGTTAGGTTTGTACCTAATGAAGCTTCTATATGATGTCCGAGAAATGTGTCGTGATGGTACTTTGAATTTGAGCACATTTGGTTCAGCCATCACATATTCGAAAACAACTTTTCCATCTTTATCCATCATTTCGGCTAAATATGATACAGCTTGGGAAAATTGATATGATCCAGTAAAAAGAATTTTCAATTCCTTTTCGGTCATTTTTGGAAAGTCAAGGATTTCGTCAGAAGCGATAGTTTTGAAAGGAATCTTTCGCCGGATCCAACCTTTCGTCTCTGCCTCAGTAGCTAGGCCATTTTCCGTGCCATTCAGACTGTGCATTCTTTCTAAATTTTCATCTGTATATTCTACATCAGATTATAGTTTTTTGCCGTACGAGTTATTAAAAATGATGCAATTCTAAAATAAACTCCAACTTGAGGTATCAGTTTGGTGTCGATTTTGTGACCTAGAAGACGATATTTTTGTTTGAGAATGCCGTGAACAGATTGAATCACCCAGCGAATTTTAGTCACAAAAAGATTGGTTACATTCTTGAGTAGTTAATTGCTTGCGCTTCCCTTTCAAAGCAGGCATTAATACTTCAACATTTTTATCATCGAGATATTGTTTTATATCTCGAAAATCGCGATCGAGTATAAACTTATCTTTATTATCTAGTAATGTACATAAACCATTCGTCTTGAATGATAGAATCTACAATTTTTGCATTATTTTCATTAGCAGGATAAGGTCCGAGCATATATCTGCTACGAATCCATCAGTAGTACAAATCGTAAAAGGCTTGCAAAGAGGAACTTTCTTTTGACCAGAGAAAGATTTTCTTTGGTAGGTATTCGTTATTTGTATTGGGAGTACAAATTAGTTCGGTCCGTTTTCTTATGGTTAGAAATGCATTTATTTCAGTACAAAATGATTGAACAGATTAATCAAAGTATTATCCATCGCTGGCTACTACATTTTCCCACCTCTCAGGCAATTTTCGAATTCCATCTTGAAAAAATGTCTCGTCTTTTGAGGCGATCCAAGTTAGAAGCCAATTTTCGATTTCTGCGAAAGAAGTGAACCGGTGATCTGCTAAATCGTGCTGCATCCGTCGGAACAACCAGTAATCAGAAGGAGCAATGTCCGGCGAATACGGCGGGTGGGGTAAAATATCCCAATTGAGCGTTTCCAAATATTTTTTTACGACTTTTGCGACATGAGGCCGAGCGCTGTCATGCAGAAGAATAACTTTGTCACGTCTTTGCTCGTGTTCCGGCCGTTTTTCTCGTAATGCACGGCTCAAACGAATCAATTGTAGCCTATACCGATCGCCCGTAATGGAATCGCCAGGTTGTAGCAGCTCATAGTATACAACACCCTTTTGGTCCCACCAGATACACAGCATAACCTTCGAACCATGAATATTCGGTTTTGGTGTTGATGTTGAGATCGATAGCAATGATTGACCGGGCATAGCGTAGTATTTTTTCTTCTTGGGGTTATCGTAGAATATCCATTTCTCATCCCCAGTCACAATCCGATGTAAAAAACCCTTTCTTTGTTTCCTTTGAATCAGTTGCTCGCAAGTGAAAAATCGCCTTTCAACATCTCTCGGTTTCAAATCATAAGGCACCCAATTGCCTTGCTTTTGAATCATTCCAATGGATTTCAATCGTACGGAAACTGCTTGTTGAGTAACCCCCAATGATTCTGCAAGCTCCTCTTGCGTTTGACTTGGATCATCATCATTCATTGTCTTCAAATGTTTTTGGCTGTCCAGAGCGAGGCTTGTCTTCAACGCTGAAATCACCATTCTTGAAATGTCGAAACCATTCCCTACATGATTTATCAGTTGGAGCATTGTCACCATAAACTTCCGCAAGCATTCGATGCGCTTCAGCTGCACTTTTCTTCCAATTAAAGCAGAAAACTAAAACCTCCCGCAAATGCTGCTTAGTTAACCTTCCGGCGGGCGCGCCGTGCGGAGTAACACCGACGGGCGCGTGGCGGCATTCTGGCCGCCTTCAAACTGACGACTACTTTAGCGGATAAGAGAAGGTGTACACCATTGATAATAGATTTTTTCAGTAGGTATGATATGAAAACACACATTAGGTACACAACTATTAATATTCAAACCAATAAACTTTAATGAAAACGTTGTAAACAATATAAAAACATAATTTCGATAGTATAAATGAAATCTGCCTTTCAAAAAATAATAGTCTTTTATTCAAAATTTAAGCAATCCAAAAGGAGTAAAAATAAACATTTCACAGTTACACGTCTTCCTGCTCTTGTTCAAGTTCTACACACATATTGCATGTGACTTTCTTGGTTGAATGGTTTTTGTATACATATTTTCTCCACATTCGTGGCAGGATATTGAAGTTCTGTTATTTTTCTTACTGCCGCAGAAAAAGCAAATACATCTTGGTAGAGAGGGAGCAGCTTCTGCCCGATTAGGTCCTTCTTTGTACTTTTCTAAAAAACACTTAATTTCTCCAGGAAGGTTAGTAATTGTAGGTGTAGCTCTATATTTCAAATTTTCCTCCATTAGTGATAGAGCTAAATTGAACGTGTATATTCTCCTGATAGTCTTGATGTTAGGATTATTGGCTCTGTATATTTTAAAGGAATTGATTCCTGCTACATCAAGAAGTCGGTAAAAAACAACCATTTTGGCCACCTTCGAGTTGTTCTAGAAGTGGAGCAGTGTGAACACATGAAGTCCACAGTATCGACACCTCCTTTTGTCGCATTATAGTCTACTATTTGGAGAGGTTTGCCTGTTTCTTTATCAATCTCATTGTCATCATGCATGGTGGACAAAATGAGTACGACTTTTTTTTTTCTTTGTTACCATGGATACCATTTTGCATCAGGTTGTGCACCAAACATGTAATTTTCTGATATCAGCCTGGAATGTTGTATGGCAAACTCACTAGGAATCTCTTTTTTGTTACTTTTTAGGGTTCCCAAAAACGTCAATCCATTTTTGAGCCAATGATCTGCTAAAGGATAACTGCTGAACCAGTTATCTGTGGTAACATTTCTGTTACTCCTCTTTATTGGATCTGTCAGTCTGACAACGATGTCATGAGGCTTGTTAGTGGTAACTTAGGGGGCCGTATTTTGCTGTCCGCAATAAATTTCTAAGTTGTACGTATAAAAAGTACGAGCATCACATAAGGCATACATTTTTATGCCATATTTTGCGGGCTTTTTAGCCGTATACTGGATGAAACGGCTGCTCCCGCGAAAAGCTAACAACATTTCATCAATGGTCACGAATTCTCCGAGAGAATAAGACTGTCGACAATTTTGAATAAATTTATTCAAAAGGTTTCGAACCGGGACCAATCTGTCAGTGTCCATTTGTTGGTTTCTTGAGTTTATGTCATTAAGTCGTATGCATCTGAGTAACAACCTAAAACGTCTTTCACTAAAATTAGCGCGCAATATCGTGAATCCAGTGCCGTTAGTCGAGAACAATTATGCCAGATTAGTGCGATTCCCCCTTTTGACTGCAATAAAAAATAAAGCTCCAAAGAAGGCCAGGATTTCGTTTTTATCTGTCTATTTAAAGTCTCTCTCTCGATTGTCCGGATTTTCTTCTTCTTTCTTCTCTATGTAAATGTTTGTGTATAACGTACAATATCTTCAATAATTTCAGGAGACATGTTTAGAAAAAAACAGTAAACCTCTGTGAAACATTGGCGAGCAGCACCTTTAGGGCCGGGAAAAATCTTGATAATGTTTTTTGACTTTGTTTTTGCAATATGTGCAATGGGTTCACTTGCCCATATTGTTTCATTATCTTTTCCAACATAAAATCGAAAGTTTTCACCTAACTCCGTGTCGTCTTCTTCGTCGGCTATTTCAACTTCCACTTCCGAATCACTGTCGTGGCGGTCATTCTCTATCTCTTCTGGTTCGAAATCTGGATCATCTGTTTCTTCATCGATATCTTCTTCCACATATTGCAGACAGGATCGTCCTCTTCTAATTCTTGGAGAATACGAACAATATCTTCCGATCTATGGTAACGTTCCCTAAAAACCAAAAAGGGAGAACCAAATGAATTATCGTAAACGTAATCGTAAAAGTGAGAGAGAGAGAAAAGAAAGAAAACTATTACGTACCTATCTACAGAAGAAAATTAATTATTTTCGTAAATAAAAAAAACTTTTATATTGTCAAAAACGACAGTAAATTCCAAATAAATAATGGTGAAGTTGTGAATGAAATACGACAAATATACTTACATTTTAATTTTAGAGCCAAAAAATCTCGTTCACTATAAGGCGCACGGCGGCAAATTGGCCGCTCGATCGGTGTCGTCAATATCTTGTCAACTTTCATACTGATTTGATTGCCACGTGGACGATTCTGAGGCAGCTCGCTCATGCCATCTAGTTGCTAGCATTGTAATTATAGAATACTAGTATGTGTCCCGTATCGATAAGTCTGCTTATGGCTTTCCAAGATGTTAAAAAGAAAAAAGGCGGCCAAAATGCCGCCCACGCGCCCGCTGGAAGGTTAACACAAAATTTCCCATATTCAATACAGTAAAAAATAAGGTTTTTGTATGAAACTCAAAACGATATAAACTCAATATTATTAGCAGATGTCTAACCTTTCTGAAACAATCGAATTCCGCTGTCGCTATGAAACATTTATAACAGCCTGAGCCATCTTTTGAAAACGGATCGACCTAATTTGTACCCCAATACTTTTTTGGTGTCGTGCATAGGTACCATCACAAATTAAGAATAAGGATTCCGCGTTGAACAACTTTTTTGTGATTTCCATTGTATGGTTTTTCAAAAGGTCGGCTCTGTTAACAAAACGGGTTGGTAAGATTTCAAATGATGTAATTACGCTAGCACAGTAATCTGAAATCATTTGTTCGTGTTCTATACCTAATATAGAAGCTAACATCTTGTTGGAATTTCCGGTTCGGAGTTTAAAATAAACACAATGAGGGCTTGCTTCCCGTAGTAGATGAAAACAGTGACGAGGATTAAAATTGTTTTTCCATGAAATGTATAATTTGTAATTGGATATAAAAGCAAGAGACAAGGGTTCTTTTATATTTAATTTGCAATGAAGCAACCGCACTATAAAACATTTATGGTTAAAAAAGCATACAAAAAAGTCTCTTTGGACCTATTTCTTAATTTAATATAATTTTCATAAAATGAAGAAGTGAGAGGCCAGAAGACTTACAGAAATGAAGCACCCCGTATCGTGAGACGCGAGCTTGTTCATAGTAAAGGAAGCATTGAAATAATAATAAATAAATAAACAATATTGAAAGACTGTTCCAAAAAATTAACAATTATCATATGCCGAATTACCTTAAAAGTGGAAAAATTCCTTTGTAGTGAATATACAGTGTATATCATATACAGGGTCTTCAAAAGTCCCGGTACAGCTGATTATCTCAGCGGGAAATCATTTTAGAGAAAAATGTTTAATGCAAGACTTTTAGGATTTTTCCCTGGCTACCCAACGGTCGTATTGGATTTGACCTTGACCATGACTTTCAAGGTCATATCAAGGTCAAATTGATCTTTTTAAATGCGAACCCCTATTTTTGATACCGGAAATGAAAAGAGCGGGAAATTTCACATTCAAATATGTCCTTCACCATTTTTTTCATGTGACCTTTATGGTCAGCGGAGCACAGTGGGAAATTTCCTTGAATTAGAACGACAACATTCTTAATGGCTTATTCAACTTAAACAAAATTCGGTATAGGGGTTTTTTTTGGGTCGCTGATCACGAATCTGAAGTCAGATTTCAAACATTCAAGATGGCGGATCCAATATGGCGGACGAGATTTTCGAAAATTGACGGATTCGTGCCAAATTTGGTATAAGTGGGTTTTTTTGGGCGCTGATCATGAATCTGAAATCAGATTTCAAAAATTCAAAGTTTTCCAAATTTGGCACGAATCCGTCAATTTTCGAAAATCTCGTCCGCCATATTGGATCCGCCATCTTGAATGTTTGAAATCTGACTTCAGATTCGTGATCAGCGACCCAAAAAAACCCTTATACCGAATTTCGTTTAAGTTGAATAAGCCATTAAGAATGTTGTCCTTCTAATTCAAGGAAATTTCCCACTGTGCTCCGCTGACCATAAAGGTCACATGAAAAAAATGGTCAAGGACATATTTGAATGAGAAATTTCCCGCTCTTTTCATTTCCGGTATGAAAAATAGGGGTTCGCATTTAAAAAGATCAATTTGACCTTGATATGACCTTGAAAGTCATAGTCAAGGTCAAATTCAATATGACCATTGGATAGCCAGGGAAAAATCCTAAAAGTTTTGCATTAAACATTTTTCTCTAAAATGATTTCCCGCTGAGATAATCAGCCGTACCAGGACTTTTTGAAGACCCTGTATATATAGAAGGTAGATGATGAGCCGTGTACATTTGTTAATATTTTTCAGTGGGGTAGACTTCCGATGTAATTGGAAATATTGTTATTAAGGACATTCCAATGAAAAAAATGAGCAAAAATTGGAGGTGTTCCAATTAATTATAACCTAAGAAAATTGTTTAAAAACTTGATAATTTTTTTTCTCCAATTTTCCAAAAAAAAAATTCAATATATATTTTTTTGGGATTGGCTCTTCAGAAAGAGTAACATATATTTTTTTCATGAAAATCGGTCCAGCCGTTCCGGAGAAAAAGCTGTTTTTCGATTTTACTTCCCCCCCCCATAACCCCTCCTATAGCGATTAGGGGTCTAAAAATTTAGGAGATTTAGTTTCTCATAGATGCCTATCGATCATATAAATTTGGTGCTGATACACGTGAGGGCAGATTTCACATGCTTATTCCGCTAGGCCCTTTGAGCAAAATCCGAAATGTTACTCCAAAAAGTGTCCGATTTGGTATGGAATGACCCCTTCATGAGTGACGAAGACGAATTAATTTTGAATACTTCTAACCTAAAGGTAAGAACACCCATTTCCATGTCATCTGGAGGTAGAGTGTTGAGAACGCGTACCTCCAGTGGAAATGGGTGTTCTTGTAATATTTTTAGGAGTGTCCAAAATGAACCCCTTACTGCATGATTTTTCTATTTCTTGTATAAAAAATATGTGATATAAAACCATTTTTCTAAATAACTATATGACATAAAACAATTTTCTAAATAACAACTTATAAAAACAGTTTCTATTTTTATTGGAGCAAAGAAAAACGTTGCATTTTTCACGTTTAAAGGTTATTTACAGAAGATAATGAGTGAAAAGGTGTTTGTTCCATGTATGGTACAAGATGCAGAAAGGGGTTAATTTGTCTTCCCTCCTGAAGTCACTCTTTAACTTCGCAGCAGTTACATAATTGAGGAATGTAAACAACCACTGAGTCACCAAGCAGGTACAGGTTATGATTTTTGGTTATGTTGACATTTTGTTGACAGATTGTATTGCTTGATTAAACGTCGATAATTTCGGCGCCCCAAGATCTATACAGTTTGGTTACCAATAAATAGATGGCCGTACTGACAGTAGGGCCACTATTGGTCCGCGTATGCGGCACATTTGAATAACCCCACCCAGTCTCGGAGCCTGCGCGTAAACACCCGGTATATTTACGATAGAATGAACTTATATTGTATGAAGTGACTTGTTCAAGATTATTATTTATTTCGAAATTGGCAGCATTTTCTCTCGACTCGTCCCACAATACCAATACTTTATGTTCGGTACTGTATTTTACATCATCCTTTATACAGGATGGCGCAATGGGTATTGACGGTTTTTAAAGTATTATTATAGATATACTAATGAAACGATCAAGGGCAAAATCATATATTTTAATTACACGTATAATGCAGTTTTACAATAATTATTATTTTTTGAAAATAACGTTAAATTATTAAGATTAAATTATTTAAAACGTATGGGTTCAGTACATCAAGAAATGTTCTACAAAATTGTATTCCTGCTGCGAAATCTTGCGGTAACATTTTATGAACAATTTGAATTTTGTACGGATGAAATCGTAAGTCGTCGTGTAAAATTCGACCCAAACTCCTTCATGTAATGTTCAGTGCAACTGCATGACGCCTGGCTGAACGAGTTGGACTCCTTACTACAGCTTGCCGTACTCGTTCAACGTTCTGACTCCGATCGGTGATAGGCCTTAACGCAAAAGCTGCGTTAATTCACTGGCCACGCATCCATGGCTACTAAACTGCATTATTTATATTTTCAGAGGTTGATTCTCCCCTCCACTTTACTCATATTCGAACAGTGGCGTTTCAAAAACCGTCAATACCCATTGCGGCACCCTGTACAATTACGAGCTAGCGACGTTCTCTGAATTTGACGGTTGATCCGAGGAATGAAATCGAAATCTTGCTTCGTCAACTCGGGAATGATCATGTGGCGTGACATTTACACGCCGGCACGGTAATTGAACAGTGAAATCAATTGAAATAAATAAGAATTTTTTTAATTTGTCTGGTTTAAGACGGAGTTAGCGGTTAATGGCCATACCAGGGTGGCCAGCGACCTTTAAATCCTTGAAAACCTAGAAAAGCCCTTGATTTTATTTTGAGAACCTGGCATTTTTTGAAGGGAGTCTAGGCCAACAAGCAAAGACAAACGAACGCTACATGTGAAATGAATTTATTTAAACAGGCTTATAGTTCGAAGCTTCTCATCAAGATTTCATTATAAAGTTTGAAATTATTTTGTAAGTCAAGTTAAAGATGTTGAAACTTAAATTATTATGAACATTGGAAGCAGAATAAAATTATATTTTCTACTACGACTATGCACACATACACACATGTTAAGAATTTTCACTTCCACCGTTTCACCTTAAGCACTCATTTTATTTTTTTTAGCAAAATGCGATATTTCATTTGTATACAACTTTGAAAAATGATACCTTATAACCTGGAGAGCTTTGAAAGACCCTTGAATTTGAAAACATTAATTCGCTGGCCACTCTGAATACAAAATTAAAAAAACATTAATTAAATTTTGCGTGATCATTACCAAAAATCTCTAGAGAAACCAAAACAATTTCATGAACTTTTCTTACTAATAAATAAACGATATATCCAGTGCCACTTCTAGATGATGAGATGCCTTCGTGCGAGAGCAATTTTAGCGCCCTTTTCTAGAGAAGGTATGAGGCCTTTTGGCGTCCCATGTCTAGTGCGCCGTCGTGCGTGGCACGAAATGGCCGCCCATTATACGCGGCGCTGAATATATCGTTTTATTTCACCGTTCAATATCCGTCGATTTAGCTTTTTTTCATGAGAACCCGTGTAAAGTAAGTAAACTCTCATCTATCTATATATATAAAAATGAATGTTTGTCTGTCTGTCTGTCTGTCTGTCTGTCTGTCTGTATGTCTCTTATGCCTTCCTAAACCGTTCATCCGATTGCGATGAAATTTTGGGAAATGGTTGGACGCATGCCCGCGATGGTTTCTGAGTTAGCAAATCTTATACAGGGTGTTCAAAAAGTCCCGGTACGGCCGATTATCTCAGCGGGAAAACATTTTAGAGAAAAATGTTTAAAAAACTTTAAGGATTTTCCCTTGGCTACCCAGTGGTCGTATTGGATTTGACCTTGACCGTGACCTTTAAGGTAATATAAAATGCCTTCCTAAACCGTTCATCCGATTGCGATGAAACTTTGGGGAATGGTTAGGCGCATGCCCACGAAGGTTTCTGAGTTAGTAAATCTTATACAGGGTGTTCAAAAAGTACCGGTACGGATGATTATTATGCCTTCCTAAACCGTTCATCCGATTGCGATGAAACTTTGGAGAATGGTTGGACGCATGCCCGCGAAGGTTTCTCAGTTAGTAAATCTTATAAAAGGTGTTCAAAAAGTACCGGTACTGATGATTATTATGCCTTCCTAAACCGTTCATCCGATTGCGATGAAAAGTTGGGGAATGGTTGGACGAATGCCCGCGAAAGTTTCTGAGTTAGTAAATCTTATACAGGGTGTTCAAAAAGTACCGGTACGGATGATTATTTGCCTTCCTAAACCGTTCATCCGATTGCGATGAAAATTTGGGGAACAGTTGGACGCATATCCGCGAAGGTTTCTGAGTTAGTAAATCTTATACAGGGTGTTCAAAAAGTCACGGTACGGCTAATTATCTCAGCGAGAAATAATTTTAGGGAAAAATGTTTAATACAAATTTGTAGGATTTTTCTATGGCTACACAATGGTCATATTGGATTTGACCTTGACCATGACCCTAAATGGGAACCCTTATTTTTGATAAAGGAAATGAAAAGAGAGGGAAATTTTACGTTCAAATATATCCTTGACGATTTTTTTAATGTGACCTAAATGGTTAGCGGCGGTAAAATTAAGGTCAACTACAGTTCGGCTTCGTACCATATAAGCTATGGGCCCTATACAAATTCTTTCTGATAATAGGGTTTAGGATTTTTCCGTGGCTATATAATGGTGATATTAGATTTGTTAAATCTTTGGTTATATCTATAGATATCTGCGCTAAAAATTCGTCAAATAACGGCCAAAATCAATCCACAATCCACCCGTGTGAAGCCGGGACGGGCTGCTAGTTATATATATAGCGCATAACTGTTTAACGAAAGAGACAATCGATTTCAAATGTTGTAGGTGATCTTGTTTTAATCATATACAACACATTATCTGTGAAGATTTCATAAAGGAGGAGGACCATTTTTTGGTGTTTCTGGGTCCCTTTTCCACAGGACGAAATCCGTCTTAAATTAAAGCTTATGACCGGCTAATAAAATGTTTATAAGGTCTTTTGCAGAATGCGTCGGAACCGAGATATAGGTTCTGATGTATCTATTGTAAATGATTGCTTTTTAAGTAGTATTGGGAATTTTGAAAGGTATCATAGTTCAGAATGGGTTCGGGGTGACATCAACACATATCCCAGACCTAGCTAGAATGATATCGAGTAATAGGATCTGTTGTTCCTACCTCCATGAAAGGATTTAGTATATTCTAGCTACTTCTCATTTCTTCATGTTTTGAATGATCCCTTACGTTTGTTATCATTTTCCCTGTCCTATTTTATCTTGTCTAACACCCCCCACAGTACTCGTAACCAGAACGCCTCCTCGTGGCGACGGTGGGAATAAGTAGATTCTGCTTGACTAAGTTTCTGAATTTGTAGATAATTTATTTAATCGATCTGCAAGCTTCGATTCTGTTCACCTCGGTTTATTTTTGAATCAATGATGAACAGTTATTTCTCCTTTATTATCTTTATTTCCGATCCGACAGTCTTGAAAACAGACTTTGTCGGGGTACATAATTTTACGCGCATTCCCCGGGTCGAGTTTTTAGTCCTGGGAAGTCCTAGAAAATCCTGCCCAGGTCGAGTATCTGACCTGGGAAGGCCTGGTACGGCCTGGCAAAACCTAAAGTAGCCTAGTAAGACCTAAGTTGTCCTAAATTGTCCTGCATCTATAACACCGAACATAGACTAGACAAGAAGGGTCACTCTAAGCCACGCCCCCAGTGTTGCTTGTCTCGCTCACTCTCTGTCGCCACTCTTTTTTGGGAGATTTTGGGGTATTTTTAGCGCGCGCGGTGGCGGAACTCTTATACGGGGTGTCGTACATATCGCGCGGGGGCATTGACGATCGGATAACTATACCGGTGTGTTTAACCGGTTAATTTAACAATTATTTTATAAAACATTGTCCATATGTTTCCAATTTTCTTAATTGCTAAATTTCAAACTTTATTATGAATATAGATTATTGCAAACAATAATGTCACTAATTAATTAATATAAGGGGTAATTAAATAATATTCAAGGAAGGTTATATTAAAATCCCGAGTATACTCGTATTTAGGGAAAAAATTATAAACAGGATATTTTCATGATACACCAATATTTTCGGGCTTTTAAGTTTATGCAAGAATTAAAAGCCCGAGTGTTATCCCGAGCTTTTAAGTTAAGCGGTTAATAATGAAACACAATTATTATGGTTGATTGGTGACGTTAATTGCATAGTATTATATAGTCTTATTTTAACAAAAGTAAAATTCGATTGAACATTTTAATAAATAATTAACCTTCCATTAGTCGCGCATGTACCTGACAGATACATGCACGTTATTTATACAGATTTCTCAAAACAGAATAACGTTACAATTTTATCGTTTGTAGTAGTCCTTAGGTAACTTATATTTAACACTGTCCTAAGCTTATAAGACCAGATCTTTACCTGGAAGATTACAATGTAAATAAAACCGCACGGGCGCACGAATTTGTACTTGAGAGATACAATGCGACTATTCTCGTAACTGTCGGTCCGCCTCAGTCGTAAGTTTGGTCTTGGTGAGAAACGTACGTTAAGCTGCGTGTAGTTGATTTTCGTGCCTTTAGTGTTTATTTGACTAATAATTTAGTCTATATCAGTAATAAAAATGAGTAAAAATCGTCCGGAGGGCATTGATGAACTAAATCGTGTGACTTATTCCGACGTACAAGAAATTTATCAGGATCCTGAAGATGATTTAGACGAGTCTGACGATTCTGAGACACAGGACTACGTAGAAACCAGGTCAACAGATTCTGAAACGGACCATGAGGTCAGCGATAATAAATCTGAGGAAGAACA
Organism: Xiphydria camelus; assembly: GCA_963678675.1. Classification (NCBI taxonomy): domain Eukaryota; kingdom Metazoa; phylum Arthropoda; class Insecta; order Hymenoptera; family Xiphydriidae; genus Xiphydria; species Xiphydria camelus. The sequence goes on from OY783196.1 coordinate 15,711,628, forward strand.
GCAGGAAAACTGTTTTCTTAGTGAGTGAATATAATTAGTCTTTTACGTATATCCCCTTACTGCATGGTGTGCCATATATGGCATATGAAATATTTTGATTGTTTGCACCATCTATTGAACAATAGCCTAAATTTAACCACAAATATCTGTCCATTTACATTTATTGTACATGAAATCTGCATTACCTACTAAATGAAACTTCATTTCTGGGAAATAAATAGTTTGACAGCCAATCGAAAATAAATATTAATTTTTGTAAAAAATAGTTTTTTAGTGTTATTTTCTTCTATAAAAAGTCAAAATTAACCTACAGGAATTTTTCTTTTGAAGATATAAAAAATCATGCAGTAAGGGGTTATTATGTTACATGAAGTTGTTTATCTTAGGTAAAGATGGGACTCGGTGGGACAAAATTCCTGCCAAGCCAACTCGAATGAGACCACATAATATCATGGCGAGATTACCGGGCGTTGTTGGTCAAAGTGCATTAGATGCAAAAACAGAAATAGACTGTTGGGACCTATTTTTTAGTGAGAATATTCTCACTATGCTTGCTGAATACACAAATCAGTATATAGATACTCTAAAAGCAAAGTTCCAAAGAGTTAGAGATTGTTTGCCAACAGATATTATTGAAATAAAAGCGTTTTTAGGACTGCTGTATCTAGCTGGTGTATTTCGAGGCGGTCATCGGAATTTAGCTGATTTTTGGGTATCAAATGGATTAGGAATTGATATCTTTAGAATGGTCATGTCTGAGAAACGTTTTAGGTTTTTATTAAGATGTTTGAGATTCGATAATAAACAAATAAGAGAAATACGACGTACGACTGATAAATTAGCAGCAGTCAGAGAACTATTTACCTCCTTTATTGCAAACTGCAAAACTCATTATCATCTTGGACAGAATGTCACAATAGATGAAATGCTGCCCGCGTTTCGGGGAAGATGTGGCTTCCGGCAGTATATACCTTCCAAGCCAAATAAATATGGCATAAAAATTTTCTGTCTAAGCGATGCTAAATTATTTTATGCAGTAAATATGAAAATTTATTGTGGTCAACAGCCGGAGGGACCATTCAGACAAAGCAATTCTCCTGCAGATGTAGTCATGAGATTATCCGAGCCAATTTTAAAATCTGGTCGCAACATAACAGCAGACAATTGGTTTACGAGCTTGGAACTAGTTAGAAAATTAGAAACTAAAAAACTTTCTTACGTAGGAACGATTCGTAAGAATAAAAGAGAAATTCCGGCTACATTCATATCACCCAACGGACGTAATCAATATGAAAGTATTTTTGGATATGCAAGAAATGAAACTTTAGTTTCGTACGTCCTTCTACGTCCTAGTACAAGGACTTCCTAGGACTTCCCAGGCCGAAAAAGTCGACCTGCGCAGGTCAAACTAGGCCTTCCTAGGTCTTACATTAGTCCTTTTTAAACCTGGGAAGCTCTGCTTAGGACCATAACTAGGACTTTAGAGGACAACTCAGGCCTTCAATATGAATAGGAGTTACAAGGACTTCCCAGGACTAAAAACTCGACCCGGGTCCACTCTCATACTTTTATAAATATCTTTGTCACTCCTAACATTCTCCGATCTTTTAGTCTCTCCTTCAATCTTCGCCTTTTTTACATAAATTTTCTTTCATTTTTAAACAATTTCTTCTCTTTTACATTTCCTCTTCGTTTAACACTTCTACTTTTATTTCGACTGCGAGTACTTTTACCTTTTCTACCTTACTGCAATTGCTTAATAGATGTTCCAACGTTCCTTCTTCTTCTTTGCATAATATACATTTTCTGTCATTCTCTATGTACGATCGGGGAAAAGGACGAAGTGTGTTCATTTCTAAACTTCGACATGGACTGCACCGAAGTTAGCCCAAACAAAGCATCTGGTGCCGACCGCTTGCAGCGACTGTAGTGGGCGGTGTGAGCCGCTCGTCGCGTGCCACCGATGGTCGTGCAGTGGTCGGCATGAACCACTCGTCGCAGCCACCAGTCGCGGCGTCGAGTGGCCGTGTCTGCGGGCGCCCTGAGCGAACCGTAGCGTCAGTGCGTACAAGCAGCAGTCACAGAGCGTTCAGTTTTCTCCATTTTTGTGTTGTTTGTGTTTGTAAAATGTTGCAAGATGGATGAACAATTAATTGAACTGATTAGAAATCACGAAGAGTTATATAACCTTGGTGATAAGTTATATTTTGACACGGCATTAAAAAATAGGAGATTGCGGGAAATTGCAGAGAAATTAAACAAAACAGGTAATTGTGTTCAAATATGTTTAATATTCAGAATATTGTTGTACACGTACAGGTAGGAAAAATTAAATTTTATTCATTTGCCATGAAACTTTGCCTTCGTCTGAGTTAAAAAACTGTTTAATTATTTCTCTGGTTTGAAACGCATCTTTACCACCATAACCTCCTTGGCTTAGCAAGGGACACAAATGAGACTGTTCTTCTATGTTATTTTCATTAATTTCAGTTGAACCACAGTTAGGTAAAGCATAGTCTCGTAACAAATTATGTAAAATGCATGTAGTTAAAACGATTCTCTCCACATTTCCGGGCTTTGAATTCAATTTTCTACAATAAATACGGAACTTTTGAGCCAAAATTCCAAAGCTATTTTCCACTATACGGCGAGCACGACAAAGACGATAATTAAAAATTTGTTTTTCTATATTGACATTACTTTGTGGTTCTGGGTATAGGCCTCATAATATTCCTTTTTAACGGAAACGCGCGCGCGCGCCGAATCGCCTATTATTACATATGGTGCCTTAGTGTTAGTTCCAGGAAGCTCTTTGTCTTCTGGAATTTTTAGTGTTCCGTTATCTAGGGCTTTCTCTAATTTTGAACTGGCAAATATTCCCCCATCGCTATTTTACCGTACGATCCTATGTCAACGGCATTGAATTTGTAATGTGCATCTACTAATGCCAGCAACACCACCGAGAAGGTCCGTTTGTAATTGAAGAAGTTTGATCCACTATTTGGAGGGGCGACTATTTCTATATGTTTACCGTCCAGCGCCCCGAGGCAGTTAGGGAAATTCCACAGGCTCCAAAAGTCATTTGCAATCGTTTTCCATTTCTCCTGGGTTGGTGTGGGTATGCATTCTTGTAGTAGGTTTGATATTATAGCGGTGCACACATCCCCTACTATTTCTTGAACGGTGGAGTGGCCAAGGCGAAAACTAAAGGTAATAGTTCGAAACGAATCACCTGTTGCTAAATATCTGGAACAAAATAAAATCATCTATTTACAGGTTGTTCAGGATAAAATGTTTAACAGATATAGAGTAATAGAATATAAACATAATAGAAATACAAATTGAATAGAAATTTTTCTCTTTGACCTCTTTTAATTTTCTGACATTATTGTAGGTTCCTATTATATGCATTTTTATTTCTTGCAGCTGATGAATGCAAGCAAAGATGGGAATCACTTCGATCCCAATATAGAAAAATATGTGAATTGCGGGAAACTGTAACTGGCCAAGCAGCCCAAAAAAAGAAGAAATAGAGATATGAAGACGAGATGGCCTTTTTGTTGCCTCACATGGGGAATAAATTGCGTGTATCTTCTCTACAAATGGATAATGAGGCCGATGAAGATGAAAGCGAAACACAAGGTGAAGATGAGATTGGTGGTGACGTGGGACAGCAGGATGGGATACAAACAATGTTTCTGCTGAGACAATTATGAAGACGCGTAAACAAAATATGCAAAAGAGGAAGATATTACCTCGAAGAAAGCTTCCAACAGAATCCGCAAGTTCGACACTTATGAATTATATTCTTCATCAAAAAGATCATGAACAAACAAAGGCAGTAACAAAAGAAAAAGACAGTGTAGATTTGTTTTTTGACAGTATTAAGGCCACCGTACGCACTTTTTCTCCTTTTGTTTTTCATTCGGCAAAAAGAAGAATTTTTAATATAATTACAAAAATTGAAAGCAAATATATATTTTCTGCACATGTTACTAATCAGCCCTTTGGAAATCAACATCAGAATTTTGGAATTTTAGACTACAATAATATTCTAACTAATTATAACAACGAAAGCCGCCCTTCATCACACTCTTCATATACCCAATCACATGCTTCCCCTGCAACTGTACACACACCTTCATCCTCTGTGTCATCTTATTATGAAAATTCCTCTCCCAATACACCTACTAATTAAACTGCTCCTAATATTTCTAATAAGCGTCTATGTAACAGGTTTGTATTAGTAAACAATAAACTAATAGTACCTATCTGTCTAATTTTTTTTAGTTTAGGTTTGAAGCAAGAATGTAACACATAATGCCTAATCTGCATATGATGGGAATAAGGACATTTCATAATAACAATTATATTATTTATGACCTTTTCACTTACCTTAAGCAAGCAGCTAACTTCTCCAGCGGTGAAAGTGTCTCCCGAAATGTAGTATTCTGCTTTGTCAAATCCAGTGAAATTGTATTCAAAATGTATTGAAATGTGTATTTTGTCATGCGAAAATATTGAAAAAATTTTGTTTCATCGTCTACAAGTCCTTTATATAAAGTGAAAAATTCTCCTTCGGTTTTTCGCTTTTTTAAAATGTGAACCCATATCTTCTTGCGTTTCTTATTTTCTTGCTCTTCATCATCTAAACATATGGCAATTGCAGCTAAATCAGTTATTGATAATTTGTGCATGTTACAATAGATAGTGACGTGTCGACGGTCTTCATGAAACTGTTTAAAATGAGCACGCGCCAGTTGAGCGTAGAATGTGAATACTACCCCAAATTGTTGACTGTGAGCGGATGGTGAGCGTACCGTGACCTGAGCGCGTAGTGTGACTCAACCTTATAGGCCAGTCATTAGAGACATAAAAATGGTGTTTTGGTGCAAAAGGTCGTGGAGTTTTGAAACTTGGTAGGAATGTAAGTTTGGAGGTCCTTAACATGCACTTAAGTTTGCGACCTAGTGCGACCGCCGCTCGCGCCGCCATCTTGAAAAAATTGGGGCCAAAATCAGTTTTTGGTTTATATCTTGGTTCCTGTAGGTTTTAGAAAAAATATATTTAGAAACAAATTGAAGAGAATAAATTTTTCTACAAAATCGCTATCTTGAGTTTTTTTGTCAGACTAATAGTTTCCGAGTTACAGGACCGAACAATAGGGCGAACTATTTTAAATCTAGTAAAAGTGGTATTAGCATGGTACGTTTTACCAATAATCCACAAACTAGTCATAAATAATTATATTATAACTGTTGCACGTATTCTGTTGTCTATAAATTATTGGTGGTACCTCTACTAACCGCTAATTGTTCTAATTCTATTGTTCTAATAAGTATAATATATGGGCCTCGGTTCTATTTGTTACATCGATGCATCGATACATCGACGTTTTAAACATCGATGAAAAACATTGACTCCTTTATAATAGAAAATAGAATAGTTTAGCGCAATCCCATTAAGCATAACGGAGCAGCATGTGGATATGCGGCCAACGTGTATTACACGTGATCAGAATGATGTGGCAAAGATTGCAGAATGGTTATCGCAACATAATCCGTTTCTGCAAGTCGGTAGTTTACTCTCCATCAACAGTGGTGTCGTTGGTGTTAAAACATTAAACTGCCATACGGCACAAGAAATTGGTGCATCAGCTATGGCAAAAACTGTGGGGAATAATTTTGATTCAATAAAATTTAAATATAAAGGTGCAGTGCTTTCCTTAGGAGCAGCTAAAAGCAGTATCAAAGTTGGAAATAATCCTATATCCATCAATCCCGTTATTATTTTAAAGAATCTGTATCGCTAAAAAAAGTGACGAGGAATTAAAAAGTTATTTTCAGTTTGAACTCGCCCCATATCCCCTATCGCTTTTTAATGAGGATGGCATGCGAAAGGGTGCGAAATCGTCACTATTTAAGGCATTTTCCCCAGTAAACCAGCCTTTACGACCGGATAACAACATTTTGCATGTTTTTGACGGCGGCAGTTTGTTGCATCGAGTTGTATGGCAAGGCAATGATTCGTATTAACAAACTTGCATAAACTACATTCAATATGTCCAAAGGCACTATGGTCATAAAGCAGTTGTAGTTTTTGACGGTTATCCAGCGGATGCAGATAGCCGCAATATACAAAAAGTACAGAAAGATATCGATGCTCTCTAGAGCACATGCATCCACCAATATAATTTTCGACGACGCAATGATTTGCGTTTAATTTCTATGTTAATTTCAAAGTTTAAAGAACATAATTACACAGCAAAGCAGATAGTAGAAGACGCGGATGTGCTCATTATTCAGACAGCCATCGACATGTCATTGTGTTTTGTGCGTATTTTTGTTGTCGGAGATGATATCGATTTATTTGTTCTATTAACTGCAAAGGGGCAAGAGACCAGGAAAATATTTTTTTTGCTAAAACCAGCGAGAGGGAAAGTTGCAGAGGCGCTTTATTCGACGCGGAGCTTATAAGGAAACTGTTGCAAAGAATATTTAATTTTTACATGCCATTAGTGATTGTGATACCCCGGGTCGAGTTTTTTGACCTGGGAAGTCCTAGCAAAACCTAAACTAACCTAGTGAGATCTCCCGGGTCGAGTATTTGACCTGGGAAGTCCTGGGAGGTCCTGGGAAGTCCTGGCAAAACCTAAAGTGGCCTATTAAGATCTGTTTAACCCTTTCGATCGAGCGACGGATATATTCGTCATCCGCGCGACGACTTGTGTGTACGAGCGACGGAACATTCCGGCATTCATATGATGTGTATACAAGTACCATCTGTAGTCAATGATAAATTATTCGTTATCGGCAAAATATTTGTTGTTGATTTTATTCACATAATAGATTAAACGTTTAATCGTAAAGTCTTGTAAATATGTAAATACCTAAAAATATGTTAACTGTAATTGGTCTAGTGTTTTTAGAATAACTAATATAATTTTGTATAAGTTTTTTCATATTAAAAATGTGAACTATACGTATCATATTAGAGCAATGATTGTTTTAAGCACAGTTGATATTCAAGACTTAGAGAACGTATATACAAAACCACGCGCACTGTGCACATTTCTGGCGTGTGCTTCCGTTCAGTGATGGCACTTCGGCGGACTGGACTGCCGAAGCGAAAGGGTTAAAACTGAGTAGACCTGGTGAAGTCTAAGAAGACCTGTAAAGTCCTACGTGCTGTATCTTCTCGCTCATCTATAACTCTCTGGCGACCCGTCACGCTGTGGCGGCCTGACGCCAGATGGCGCGACCCTCTCGGCCCTCAGCTCGCGACTCCTGGCCCCCGGCTCTTTGTAGTAAAACAGCGGTGCAATACTATAATACCTAAGAGGACCACAGAGCTTCTAAGGCAGGAGTCAGCCTAGTTTTACTGACGAGTCCACAGGCCGACTCCGGGTCGAAATGGCGAACTCACTTTTCGTTCGCCACACCATTTTTGAAAACGATTTTGTTCTATATATAATATAAAAATAAAAATAAACAATTATCGCATGGAAAATTTAGAGTAGGGGCAGCAAAATTTTATCGTTACAAGGACTTCCCAGGTCGAAAAATTCGACCCGGGGCGGGTCAAACTAGGCCTTCCTAGGTCTTACATTTGTCCGTTTTAAACCCAGGAACCTCTGATTAGAACCATAACTAGGAGCTTAGAGGACAACTCAGGCCTTCAATATGAATGGGAGAATTTTGTCGTTACAAGGACTTCCCAGGACTTCCCAGGTCAAAAAACTCGACGGGACCATATCTGCTAAGGAAAATTAAAATTCTTCAATCTCCTGGATAGAAACGACTCAATGCTTGAGACTATAGCAATTTTCCAAGGACTCGAAACAGATGTGAATGCTCTCGCTGCAGCCGGAGAAGCGTTTTTATTGGCACTATATGGCGGCTCGTTTGAAAAGGACACATTGGATTCGCTTCGATACTAGCATTTTACGAAGTCTGTGTCCAAGAACAAATTTAATTTTGCGTTCCTACCACCCACTAGAGATGCTGCAAGACAGCATTGTCTGTGAGTTTATCACCAAGTTGCTATGTGGTGTGGCAGAGAAAAAGATCCTGGCTGGCAGAAAACTGAGAACGGGTTCGATGCTGTTCAGGCTACGTCAGAAGCAGCCCCAGACGCCATTTTAAAATCAATATCCTGCAAATGTAAAAAAAGGTTGTGGAGGAGCGTGCGGATGTCGGCAAACGGGTTTTAAATGCTCAGTGCTGTGTTTAAATTGTAACGGCACAGCACGTGAAAACACTCCTAATTTGGTAGTTGATTCCGATCCTGAAGACTCAAATGAGGATGATGATGACTTTAATTCGTTGGAGTGGATATTAGAGGAGACAGAAGACATACAATATTTGACAGATAGTGAACAAATTGAGCCAAAAAAACGCGCCGCTCAACTCTATCTCCTGCGTGATGTGAAAATGAGTTGATAACTTAAGTTATTATTATTTTACTGTACTAAAAACAACTTTAGGTTGGTTAATTTATACATATTGTGTAAAAAATAACATGTAAATGCAGCTTATACAGGATTTTTAAAAATTCACCCCACTGTTCGATCCTATAAATCGGAAACTATTAGCCTGACAAAAAACTCAAAATAGCGATTTTGTAGAAAAATTTATTCTCTTGAATTTGTTTCGAAACATATTTTTTCTAAAACCTACAGGAACCGAGATATAAACCAAAAACTGATTTTGGCCGCCATTTTTTCAAGATGGCGGCGCGAGCGGCGGTCGCACGAGGTCGCAAACTTAAGTGCATGTTAAGGACCTCTAAATTTACATTCCAACCAAGTTTCAAAACTCCACGACCTTTTGCAAGCAAAAATGTATCTAATGACTGGCCTATTAAGGGCCGGTTTTACCAACAGGTATAAACGCGGTATAGCGCTATACTGAGAATAACCATAAGGCTTTTTGCTGGTTATTCTCAGTATAGCGCTATACCGCGTTTATACCGTGTTGGTAAAACCGGCCCTAAGGCTTAACTCACACGGTGCGACTTCACTGCGACAGCAGTGCGACAGAACTGACACACGCTGTCGCAGGAATCGACGACTTTCCTGCGACAGTTTTGTCCCACCGCGTGAGCAGATGCGCGGCAAACTAACACAACGACAGCGCCACTGTAGATGTCATACAGACAATCGCGAGGTGCGTGTCGTACTGCTGTCGCAGGGAAGTGGCACCGTGTGAGTGCTTCGCTGCGTCTTCATGCTGATTTGCCACGTGCGACGTACTCTCGACCGGGTCCGACCGAGTGCGACAGTTTTGTCGCAGTGAAGTCGCACCGTGTGAGTTAAGCCTAAGCGAAGAGAAAGTGCGTAAGAAGAGAGAGCGAGAAAGTGCGAATGAGAAGAGGAGAGCGATAGCAGGTCTACCTGAAGTGCGAAGGGCGAGCATATAGTCCAGTCAAATTTCCGTTTAAATCGAAAAATGAGACATAATGGCGAAAACTTGGGAAAAGGTGTGTCTTGATGTTATTAATGGAGGGAACATATTAAAAGAAGAATCCCCCCCCGGCGAAGTGTGTAAAAAAATTATTTATTGTTGAAAAAATCGGTTCTTCGCTAATATTTTGAAAACTGCGTAACCTATTGAAAAATAGTTCAGACAAAAGTTGTAGATAATAAAATTATCTACAAAAAAGCTATTACACTTTTTACCCTATCTTCAACGCCTAACAAGCTAGGACCTCCAGATGAGTTGAAATGTTCAAATATTCATAACAAATCCAAAAATTAAGATTTTTGCAATTTTCTTTTTTGTAACCCGTTTAGAAAAATCTCATCATTTTTCCTAGCGAAACCAAATTTTGATTTTCATTGTTGTTTACACATGATTGATTTTTAAAGTTTTAAATGCTTAAATTTACATAGAAATTTGCAATTAAAAATTTTTTTAATTATACCATCGTTTATTTTGGATTGTTTCTGAATAAAAAGATAAATAGCAATTCGACGTGTCTCATCTGGTTTGCAAGATATGCTAAATTGAAAAGGAAGGAGATTTATGCGATGATCACCACTGACTACACAAACTGTGCCAAACATATAGACGTTTGTGTGCGCGCGCTGCTGCAGTTGTCTGCGAGTGTTAGTGAGGCAGAGGGTTGGTCTCGGCGTTTCGGAGTAACTGTTCCGTTGCAGGGGATTCGTAGCATCGTGACCATGAATACCTCGCCAACCTAGTAGCCCAGGCAGTGTGCATTATCTTATTTCCATTAGCTTCTTTCCAGTGCCTCCCAGGTAAACGGTTCTATTTTTGGTTGATCAACAAAATTGATTCAATTTCATTGAACAGTGCTTGCAGAAACAAATTTTTGAAAATCGCGTCACGCGCGCGTTCCAAGTGTCTGGAATTGGCGTACATTATATCACCAATGCTTCGATAGCGCAACGGTCAAGTTGCCGGGCTGGGAGTCTCGATGTCGTGGGTTCAAATCTCGTTGGTTTTTTTTCTTTTTGATGTGTAAACATCTTTAGGCTCGCTTGGGAGTGATTTCATGGAAGTGGTGGGGGAAATGTTAACGACATTAGTGTGTGTCCGTGTGAGCTCGGTGCAGGATCTTGACATTTACCTTCGACCGGGCTTGGTCGGTATTTACCACCGGTACAAGTCGAGTCGGTAATTACCTGGAGTCGGTATCAATTCGAGAGATCGGAGCGTCTAACCTCGAAATCGTGAATTTCAGAATAACGGTGAGTGCTTTCCATTCTTCACAAAATCACCATTCCAATGTTAGACGCTTCTATCTCCAGAACGTACATCTTTATACTGTTTTCAGTGTATAACAACGGTTTCACTACGATTTCTAATAAAACTAGATACCAATTCGTGACTTCCATAGTTTAGTGGATATAATTGGTTTATGATAGCTAAAAAAATACGGTACATAAACCCATATCAAGTTCCAACTTATCCTTCAAAGTATTAATAACTGGTGTATATGAGGACAATTACACTTTACGTTGAAATCACCAAACGATTGACAGAATAGTCTGTCCATTTGGTTACAACAACCTCGCAATTACAACCGCCTCGTGTCGTGCTGCATTCTTATGTTCCTCCTCACATTTCTTTTTGTCCATAGTTTCTCATGTATTCTGCCTTACTCTTATTTTCAATTCCTGTACATTATTAATCACTATTTCATTTCACCAGTTCAAACTACAAATTACTACATAAATGATTGTCGTGTACAAATGAAATATGAATACACAACTACACTTCACCCTGTAGAATCTTTTCACACACTTCGATTTTTGGTTTTCATATTTTCCTTTCACCGATTATACCCACATCACTTCCACGCTACATTTTCGTATACAAACATTGCGGCATTCCAAAATTAAAATTTCATTCCCATTCTTCCCAACTTGCGTCGACAATTTCCCCTCACAAACTCAAGGTACTTTACGCGGAATTCATATAGGAATCTCGCGAAAAATGCTAGTGGAGGTACGGTAGGTGGGAAAAAACTAAAAACGAGTTAGTCATTCTAACTTGCAATAGATGTGTAGGGGAGGCGGGTGGAATACCGCCCACCTAAGACAAAAATGACTTTGTTAAAATTTCAGTGACTTTAAGGCAGGAAAAATCATTTTGTCGACATACCTTAGAGTCTTGTCTTCATGAGTACTCCATTTATTACTTAAAATTAGTACAAAAAACATTCGAAAAATGGGAAATAAATTAATCGAAGCAAGTGAGCGGTCTAGGCTCCAATGCTGGCTGTACCGCCCACCGAGCGGCCTAGCCTAGGTAGACCGCTCAGAGTTTGGATAGGGTCCGCGCTACAGCTCGTGCCCACTCTCCGCGCTACAAAGAGGTTATGTCGGTAAGACAGGCTGGTATGTCGGTAGGACAGGCTGGTATGTCGGTAAGACAGACTGGTCGGTACTTACAACTTCTACCGGGCGGTACAGGACACATGGACGTAAATAAAAGTGTCTTTAATATTATTTATAACTGAATAAAAAATCTATCAAAATTCTAAGCTTTTCTTAAAACTCTAATTGTTTGTAATTCAATATTGGTAGTAAATTTATAATAAAAAAAGTATATGAAAAAGCTTCAGTTAGGAGTCTCAAATTTTTTATGTTAAGAGGGGGAAATTTTGGTTGCATATTTTACTCAATTAAAATTAATTAACAGTCAACAATGACTTTATAAAATCAATATTGGGGTATACTAATTTACGAAGAAAGCATCAAATCATTCATATTAAGCAAAAATAGCGAGAAATGGGGGTGGGCGGAATGGTACGCTGGGCGGTACAGGCACCGGCTCCCCTAAACATCTGGCAGAACAATGTTGCGTGGAAGTGATGTGGGTATATTCGGTTAAATAAAGTTATTACAACAAAAAGACGATCATTTTTTTAATAATTGTCTGTATTTCTTTAGTAACTCTTTTTTTTTCATTTGATTGCACCACTTCTTGTTATAGAAAGTGGTTTACATTACCGAATAAAATAATAGTTTCAATGTTTTTCATAGTTTTACATTATTTTCTTCCTTATTGAGGTGAACCAATATTATTTATAACAACAGTTGGAAACATCGTTGCGTTTTTTTTACTCTTACATTTCGTCATAGGAATTTTTGGCTGCCGAAGATTTTGTTCATAATTTTGGGTGATAGTTATCGAAAAAACATTTGAAGCACACCGTATTTTGACACCATAAGCATTTATTTTGACGAATGAGATTTTGCCACACGCACATTCACACTTCAAAAGCGTTATGGAAAAGCAAATTTCATTGTTTCATTCAGTGTTTCAAATGTTTTTTCGACAGTTATCATCCAAAATCATGAACAAAATTTTCGGCAGCCAAAAATTCCCATAACAAAATGTAAGAGCAAAAAAAAATGCAACGATGTTTCCAACTGTTCTCATAAATAATATTCTGTCCTGATAAGACAGGAAGTCGTATCTGCAAAAACATCGGTTTTTGCTTTTTTGGCTATTTGAACATATCTATGAAAAAAAATCATCTCTGAAACAGTGCTTTGAGAACAAATTTTTTGGAAAAACGCGTCGTGCGCGCGTTCCAAGTGTCTGGAATTGGCGTACATTATATCACCAATGCTTCGATAGCGCAACGGTCAAGTTGCCGGGCTGGGAGTCTCGATGGCGTGAGTTCAAATCTTGTTGGTTTTTTCTTCTTCTTTGTTAATTCTTTTTTTCATTTGATTGCAACCCATTCTTGTTATAGAAAGTGGTTTACATTATCGTATAAAATAATAGTTTCAGTTTTGTTCATAGTTTTACATTTTTTTCTCCCTCATTGAGGTTAACCAATACTGCCGTGCTAAGACAGGAAGTCGTATCTACACTTTAACACATTACGATATGTTCAAATAGCCAAAAAAGCAAAAATCGATGTTTTTGCAGATACGACTTCCTATCTTAGCAGGGCAGAATATTATTTATGAGAACAGTTGGAAACATCGTTACATTTTTTTTGCTCTTACATTTCGTTATGGGAATTTTTGGCTGCCGAAAATTTTGTTCATGATTTTGGATGATAATTGTCGAAAAAACATTTGAAACACTGAATGAAACAATGAAATTTGCTTTTCTATAACGCTTTTAAAGTGTGAATGTGCGTGTGGCAAAATCCCATTCGTCAAAATAAATGCTTATGGTGTCAAAATACGGTGTGCTTCAAATGTTTTTTCGACAACTATCACCCAAAATTATGACAAAATCTTCGGCAGCCAAAAATTCATATGACGAAATGTAAGAGTAAAAAAACGCAACGATGTTTCCAACTGTTGTTACAAATAATATTGGTTCACCTCGATAAGGAAGAAAATAATGTAAAACTATGAAAAACATTGAAACTATTATTTTATTCGGTAATGTAAACCTCTTTCTATAACAAGAAGTGGTGCAATCAAATGGAAAAAAAAAGAGTTAATAAAGAAAAAAGAAAAAAAAACCAACGAGATTTGAACCCACGACATCGAGACTCCCAGCCCGGCAACTTGACCGTTGCGCTACCGAAACAGTGGTGATATAATGTACGCCAATTCCAGACATTTGGAACGCGCGCGTGACGCGATTTTCAAAAATTTCTTTCTCCAAGCACTGTCCAATGAAATTGAATCAATTTTGTTGATCAACCAAAAATAGAACCGTTTACCTAGGAGGCGCTGGAAAGATGCTAATGGAAATAAGATAATGCACACTGCCTGGGCTACTAGGTTGGCGACGTATTCATGGTCACGATGCTACGAATCCCCTGCAGCGGAACAGTTAGGCCAAGCGAACGTTGAGACGCAGTGTGACGTGCGGTGACTCAGAGTGAGGTGAACAGCGTGGGTGAAGTGAGCTGCGTACCCTGGGTGGTGCGAATGAAGACTGCGTCGGTCGCTTACACAGGCAAACCTGAGTGTACATGTGACCACATGTACACTCAGGTTTATCTGCAAGTAACCTGCGCAGGCAGACCTCTCCGTTGCAATGCTTCAAAGCCCATCGAAACCGAGGAAACTCAAGTGGTCGGTCTTGTTCCCGGCCAGGAATCTCGAACTTTTTCGGATCTAATTTATGGCTGAAAGGGTCCCGAGGAGTGTCGCATTTCTCCAACACACTGGTCTACGGCCCAAATGCGAGGAGGGTTTATCCGCTCATTGTTTTTCAATAGAATAGCAGTCCTAAATTAGTTTGGATATTCGATTTTTACCGCTATAAAATGTAGTAACCCTTGAATTTCATTCATTTCATTTCATCATTCAAAAATTCACATTATCAATTAAATACAATAAAATTCACAAAAACATTTAAATACAATGCTTAACCTTGAAATAAATTTGTATTTGACAAAAAAATTCTTTTCTGGAAAATTGCAAATAATAGAGTGTAATAAATTAAAATTTACTATGTTATATAGTTGAAAAATTAAAGTATCATATACACACATGGTATCAATACCTAATTGATCATTTAACATACCTATAGACACTAATCTCGAGTTAGTAACGATAAATTATTAGGCTTATCAAATTCAAAAATAAAACTCTTTATTTTCAATGACAAGAAATTCATTGAACTCAAAACTGTCGTATGATTCACATTAATCTTGACAACGGTCATGCAAATAATATTTTTACGAGTAATATTTTTATGAAATAATAGTAATAATAATAGTAATAATAATACTGTAATATTTTAAAAATATTATTAGTACTAAAGTAATAATGAAAATAATAATAATTTAATTGTATTATTTGTATTATAATTTAATATTTTGTGAACGATTCCTATCTGAATGTCATCCGCGGAGTTAATTTTATAAATAATTGAAATAAAATCTTTTTCGGAGTGAATTTCACTCCGGACGAGATTAAAGTAATTAAAAATCATCCACTCCGCATTCACTCCGCAAATCACTCCGCATTTAACTACCGATTTTTGATAGTGTAGTGTTGCGTACACTGTAAAAAATCGGGTTAAATGCGGAATGATTTGCGGAGTAAATGCGGAGTGGATGATTTTTAATTAATTTAATTCCGTCCGGAGTGAAATTCACTCCGAAAAGAATTTTATTTAAATTATATTTATAAAAAATCTGGAGTTGAGTGCGGAATGATTTGCGGAGTGAATGCGGAGTGGATGATTTTTAATTAATTTAATCCCGTCCGGAGTGAAATTCACTCCGAAAAGGATTTTATTTAAATTATTTATAAAAAATCTGGAGTTGAGTGCGGAATGATTTGCGGAGTGAATGCGGAGTGGATGATTTTTAATTAATTTAATCCCGTCCGGAGTGAAATTCACTCCGAAAAGGATTTTATTTAAATTATTTATAAAAAATCTGGAGTTGAGTGCGGAATGATTAGCGGAGTGAATGTGGATTGGATGATTTTTAATTAATTTAATTCCGTCCGGAGTGAAATTCACTCCGAAAAGGATTTTATTTAAATTATTTATAAAATTAACTCCGCGGATGAAATTCAGATAGGAATCGTTCACAAAATATTAAATTATAATACAAATAATACAATAATATTTTTTTTAATTATTATTTAGTACTAATAATAATAATATTTTAAGTCCGCACAAACGTTTGGCAAGTGTGTAAACCCGGCATTATACCATCTTAAACTAACAAACTAAAGTTCACGAACGAAAAATCACGTCCGGTTTTGTGTTTCGACCGCAGACCTTCGCAGGCTCTCGCAGATTCACGGCGTGTGAAAAGTGCGCCACCTCACACTGCGTCCGAACGTTCGCTGTTGTATAGATGTCTATTGGTTACAAAAATCTGCGGTGAGTCGCCCTGCGTCCCCTCACTGAACTGCGTCTCAACGTTCGCTCGGCCGGCTCGCGGTGCGTGAAAACTACGCCACCTCACACTGCGTCCGAACATTCGCTGTTATATAGATTTCTATGGGTACAAAATCTGGGGTGAGTCGCTCTGCGTCATCCCACTTAACTGCGACCCAACGTTCGCTTGGCCTTACTCCGAAACGCCGAGACCAACCCTCTGCCTCACTAACACTCGCAGACAACTGCAGCAGCGCGCGCACACAAACGTCTATATGTTTGGCACAGTTTGTGTAGTCAGTGGTGATCATCGCATAAATCTCCTTCCTTTTCAATTTAGCATATCTTGCAAACCAGATGAGACACGTTGAATTGCTATTTATCTTTTTATTCAGAAACAATCCAAAATAAACAATGGTATAATTAAAAAAATTTTTAATTGCAAATTTCTATGTAAATTCATAAATCCACATGATTTAGATCTAATATCTATTTTTCTCTTTGAGATTTCCGCATTCTGCTTTTGTTATTAGTATACTACTATTTTTCATCTCTCCCTCCATTAAGTATTTTGGTACCGAATCTACACTTACAATAAGCCTCTAAATCTGACACTGTTCCTCATACTCCGTATTTTATTAAATTACCATTGCATTTGAACATCTTCATCTCTTTGGCGCAATTCAGTTTGCATGTCTATCGAATCAGTTTTTTTGCTCCCACCTGATTGTACCTCCATCTGCTGAAATACCTTTCCCGCGTTAAGTTATTCCGAATTTATTCTACCTAATTTTTTCTCTTTTAGCGCTTCTTCTTCCAGTATTCTTCCCGCCGATTCCTCTAACTTTCTTTTAAAATTTACTGCCCTTACCCTCAATTAAATTTTAAACTTTTGTTTCTTTGTTTCTTCCAACACATTGTAATCTGGTGTGCATCTATTTAGGCCTAACATCCACTTTAGGAATTTTCTCTGAATTTTCTCGATCTCTGGTCTTTCCTCCCAATTCCAAATTTCTGATCCGTATGAAATAACGCTCTTTACTAGATTGTCAAAAACTTTTACACTTTTTATAAAATTGCCTCGAAACAAACTTTCGCCAATTCCCCACACTTGCCTGACCGTGATATTTCCTTTCCTTACTAACTCGTTTATTTGACTTGCGCATTTCGCATTCTTCTTAAAGGAGTAACCTAAACACATTAACTCCTCTACCTCTTCTATTTCTTTTTCTTCCCATTCCTAATTTCTATTTTTACCTTTTCTACCTCTTTTTCCAAACACAAGTACCTTAGATTTCTCCTAGTTTAACGTCAATTTCTTTCCCTATAAATATTTTGTTAGTCTCCTCAACATTTCTTTCAGATCGGCTTCCCTATCTGCAATTAAAATTACATCATCAGTATATGCTAATCTCCAAAACTTTTTTCTTTCTATTACTATTCCTCCCGATTGTTCTTTTTCTATTTTTCCCTCCATATCCGCTATAAACACTGAAAAAAAGTGTCGAGCAGAAAGGATAAACCCGGCGAACTCCTTTCTCTGTCCAGAATATTTCGGTCTACCTTTGTGAAGTTGGTACTCCATTCTGTAAAAAGTAAATTTTTTAGGGTTCTGAATTCCCTTCGAAGTGTTCTAGGGTTCCTGATGTATTCTAGAAAAAGTTCTGGCGATTAAGATTCCTCTTTTCAAATTTTCTCTCGTCTTTAGGGGCAGCTGTGCTTCGGACATACGTCCTATTAATTTAAAATTGTAATTTACACGATATTTCCATTTCTGACCACTTTGACCATTTTTCATCGATACTAAATGACTATTTACGCATTGTAATGGAGCGTTTTTTTGTAAATATGCAGTCGGAGAATTTGTAATTCACTTACGAAAATCACGAGCAAGCTGACAGGCAAATTGGCAGCTACGATACTTTGTGTAATATTAGACTTTCTGAATATTTACGTTAAAATCGGGCTGCATTGCGTTCCGCGGGCCACCTTCAGCGATGCTGGAAGATTCACTTCATCGTGCCATCGTGCATTACGAGAAGAGTCGGCACTAGATAGTTTTGAAAGCAGATGTTTGACAGGAGATATACTTGATAGTGTGAAATCTTTGTAACATGATAACCCGCATAAAAAATTATAGGTACGGTGAAGTGAATTTTCCGGCATCGCTGAGGGTGGCCCGCGGAATGCAATGTAGCCCGATTTTAACGTAAGTATTCAGAAAGTCTAATATTGCATAAAGTATCGTAGCCGCCAATTTGCCTGTTAGCTTGCTCGTGATTTTCGTAAGTGAATTATAAATTCTTCGACTGCGTATTTACAAAAAACGCTGCATTACGATGCGTAAATATTAGCCAATCTAAAGACGCGAGGAAGCCTGGAAAGAGGGACCTTAAAGCAAAAAAACACGGCGTTTAGAAATGGGGCATTAACTTCATACAGTACCCTATTTATATACGAAAAAGTCAACTTTTTATTAGAGGTTCTGATTTTTTTTCGTAGAGTTTTAAGGTTCGTGATAGGTTTTAGAAAGGGTTCTGGTGAATAAAGTGTTAAAAACAAGTTTGAAGTTTCAGCGAAACGAAATTTCAATATCGCTGTAACGCTTTCATTTATCAAAATATCAAAAAAATACCACATGAACAATTTGTAAAACTCCTTGGGTGATATTAGATGTGAAAAAAAAAGCTAATCATATGCTTGGTTTGCGTCAAAACTCACGGATGAACGGCCGTTATTTGTTAATGTTAATGAGGTTTGTTTCCCCTTGACTCTTGCAAAAAAGAAATGTGAATGTTCAAATGTGTCTTTTATTAAATGTTCTTGGTGCGAAGAATATGTTTGCTTTGCATGTTTTTATGATAAGTATCACCCAAAAAATTGTAAACTGCGCATCAGAGTCTTCATCCGAGTCAGAAACCGACAAAAGCGATTAAATATTTTTGTATAATTAGTATAAGTATAAATAATAAATTATAATTGAATGTAAAGAACACGTTTTTCCTTCGATAATTAAATTATATATTATATAGAAATAAGAATAAATCAAACACATTTAATACTAGAAAATATTTTTCGTTTGAATGATTTTTCCCATTTTCATTTCCTCTTTAAAATTAATTTTTTCAGCACATTTTTGTATACCTCTGCAATAGAAATTACTATTTTACAATATAGAAATAAATAAAACGAAAAAAAAACTGCCCGTAGCAAGAATCGAACCCGCGCGATTCCACCGCGTGGTAAGACTTACCCTTAACCACTGCGCCGCCGCGCCGCGGTGGAAACTGTCGTTTAAAATCAGACCACTATCGTCCGGTCCGGCAGCGTAAAAACTGAAATACTGTTTATAAATAGACGAAGCCGCATTGGCAGCAACCGCTTTAGGGCGTTGTTTGTGACCCTTTTGGCTACCGTTTAACCAAAACGCCTTTCAAATCGGTGTCTCATAGGTCGAGCCCTCCCCTTGTAAGGTCTCTAATCATAGTTCCAGTTCTTTCGCATGCTTTCGTGTACAGTTCTATCCAGTGGGATTATTGGAGAAAATGAAAAAAATCTTATGGGCTTACGAGGGCTGTTTATTTATTACAGGGAATGGGGTCAGGACTGAAAAAATTGAAAGTTGCAGGAGTGCTGGTAGGAGCTCTTATAGTCCCCCACAAGGAGCTTTTTAAAATATTCTAATGAGATTTTTGGATAATAATTAAGATAGCAGCCATACAACCCGCGAATGTTGGGAGTTTCCGCCAGCCGCTAAGTTCGAAGAGGTTAAAAAAAATTTAAGTTCAAGTCAGTTTCACTCTAGGAGTTCTATAAATTGTTCAAGGAAATGTTTCTCGATATCTTGAAAACGGAAGACGTTACGATAGAATTGTTATTTTATTTCTTAACAAAGGTCTTTACCGTTGATATCGAAAAACACCTTCTTGAATAATTTGTAGAACTCCTAGGGTGAAACCGACTTGCTTACAATTTTTTTTAACCTCTTCGAACATAGCCGCGCGCTGGCGGAAATTTCCAAATTTCGCGAGTTGTATCATTGCTATCTTAATCCCTTTCAAAAAATCGCATTAGGATATTTTGAAAAGCTCCTCGGGGAACTATAAGAACTCCTACCACAGAACTCCTGCAACTTTCAATTTTTTAGTCCTGACCCCATTCCCTGTAATAAATAAACAGGCCTCATAACCCCATAAGATTTTTTTCATTTTCTCCAATAACCCCACCGGATAGAACTGTACACCAAACTATGCGGAAGAACTAGAACTATGATTAGAGACTTTAGAGTAACCAAGAGCTCACGGTAAAGTAACAGCATCTCACTGGAGAAGACTTTATGGAAGAAACTGAAAAAGTCGGGTTTAAGGGATTCTGTCGAGGGTTTCTGTTAGATCTCGACGAGTATTATCGATTACATCTAGTGGTCTTATACGGAGAGAAGAAAATAGCGATTGTTCTTATAAATTGTAGCCGGTTTTACTATGCTAGCATAACAGTTAGATGACACTAGAGTAGTTACAGTTCTTCCTAAGTGCCATTGCAACGTCTTGGCTATGCAACATACTGGGGGGCTGAGATTCATAGTGGTGTAAGTCAACATTTTGGTAATGTGGACTTAATTCAGTTTTGTTTTTGTTAAGATACCAAGCACTTAATCGAATAGCGAAGTAACTCATATTTCAAGTCGTAACCAAGCAACGTTGTCATATGAGTTACTTCGCTTTCGATTAAGTTCTTGACATCTTAACAAAAACAAAACTGAATTAAGTCCATATTACCAAAATTTTGACTTATAGGTACACCATTATAAATTTCAGCCCTCCATATATAGTAAAACCTCTGCTGCAGGGCATTGTAAACCCCGCTGTGTAGCATAGTAAGATTTCTGCTACGCAGCATAGTACATAAAATCTCCGCTGCGGGGTATTGTAAACTTTGCAGTACAACGTAGTAAGATTTCTGCACCGGAGCATTGTAAACTCCGCAGCGTAGTATAGTATGATTTCTTCTGCGGTGCATTGTAAACTCTGCAGTGCAACATAGTGAAATCTCTGCTGCGGAATGTTGTGAATTCTACATAGTAGAGATTTTACTATGCTACACAGTGGATCACTCCAGAGGTTAATACTAAGTGTGGCTGAATTTATCAATCATTTTCCAATCGGCCAGCAATGCATCTGCGAGGTAAGAATAAGCGCGGTCTCTCACGGGTCGGTGTGGTTTCGGCGCAGTAAGTAGGGGTATAGGGTAAATGTCTTACCGATTCTTTACTAGCGAGCCTCGCTTACAGCCTCGGTATGCTGGCGGCGCGACGCTTGCCGGCGCATTTCATTTCGTGCTATTTCGCGACGGAAAGTAGTAGGAAACATGTCTACGTCTAGTGATTCGAGTAATGAAAATATTATTGTAATTTATAATTATTTAAGAAATCAAAGAAAAAAGATATTTTGGGTCCATCCATACATTGAACGCAACTATGGTAGCAGACTATAGCAGCAGGAGAATTAAGTGAAAATGATAAGTTTAAGGCAATGTGTAGAATGTCAACAAATTCTTTTCTAAAACTAGTCAGACTCATTAAGCCATTGATAAGCAGACAAAATACAAACATGAAGGAGTGTAGACCGTCCTTGGTACACCCCAATGGGAAGTTCGACCGGGAAAGCCCGACTGCCTAGATGCGTACAGCCTGCAAATGTCGAGACGCGACTGATTGGTGATGTTGCACGCACCATACCGAGTACAAATCGCTTCGCGCCGATGCCACGCCGACCCGTGTGCGAGCATCGATACAAAATGTATAGAGCAACAACCAGTCGGTATGCTGCACGGATACCGAGCGCGGTTTTTGCTCGAAGCATATCGACCCGTGAGAGACCGCGCTAATTGATCGGCGATGAGCAACTTGGCGCCGCCGGTCAATTTTTAATTCGTCAATCCACGATTTATTGACGAGACAAGAATTGGAGAGTTCAGTTACACCCAGTATTAACTTCTGGAGCGGTTCACCCTGTACAAATATTAAAATGTTCTTAGTTTCAACTTATCGATGGTGTAGCGCACAAATGTGTTAAATTCTTGCCAACCCAACACTTAACACATTTGTGCGCTACACCATCGTTATAGGGTAGGGTGGTGTAAAAGAGTGCGTATAGGCATTTTACAACAAACCCCCCCACGTGACTTTCACGGCTAGTTTTACTTGTGTTTTAATCGTCATCCGGCAGAACATGTGCACACAAAAAATTATTATAATAATGGTAAAAACAAAGCGTGTAGATAAGTTTAAAGAAATTCGCTTGTTTTTTAAAAATTTGTACATACTTTCAAAGTAGTGTCATGCGAAAAATTGATTGAATTGTAATGAAATGACAGAAGTTATTCTTCACTATACGATAATAGTCGCCTTTTTGTTCGTACCGATATAGTTCCAAAACTTACCAAAAAATTGTGATTATAGACAATTTTGTTACAACAGTGCCTGTTGTGTAAGAATGCTCAGGTTTAGAGTGTGTAAAATGCGCGCTCACACTTACACGACAGTTTTTTAAATATTTAATTTTTTTATGCCTATTGTTTGAATAGGAGATCTGGACGAGAGAGAAAGATAAAGAGAATAAACTGACCGTCTTCTGTTATTGAAAAAGCCAGAAAGCGTATTTGCGAAGATGGTGAGTGTAAAAGATTTAAAGTTTAAAGCAGTTTCCCATTTAAAAAATAATTGGAAGAAGAAAGGGAACAAAGTGATAAGAAAATATTGCCGGAAAGAAGAGCTAGAAGCTCAAAAACTTAAAAAAAAATCCAAAGTGGAACTGAAAAAAAGGTTGGAGATGTGATCTTTTTAACGAAGTATACCGAGAATCTATCAGAGAATATTGGAGCAGTTGTTCCAAATGTTGAGAATGGTGGCACACTCTTACCGATCCTAATACGTACTCTTACATGCTAGTTTGTGTAAGAGTGCGCACTTGGCACTTTTATTTTCTAACGAAATTACTCCGAAGATAATTATAAATAATTAATTTAAGAAAACTGCGGCGATTTGTTAAGCAATAATCAGAATTTATGTATAAACACATAACGTTTGATTTTCCAAAGGCGTTATTTATTGAAATATCATTGAATATTTCTAAAGTGCGCACTCTTACACCACCCTAGCCTATCTCTAATGACAGGAATGAGGTACCTACGTGGGTCATTTGAAAAGTTTCCGGCCTTATTAACAATCAGTCATGATAGAATTTAATTCTTGCTATCGTCTGATAGCTGGCGTTGATACATGTATCTCATAAAAATTTCAAGTCATTTCGATCAGTACTTTGCTATGGCACTTTTATAAAGTTGACAGATGTTTTCTGTCGACAATGGAGAAAATCGAATATCGCGCAGTGATCA
Organism: Xiphydria camelus; assembly: GCA_963678675.1. Taxonomy (NCBI): domain Eukaryota; kingdom Metazoa; phylum Arthropoda; class Insecta; order Hymenoptera; family Xiphydriidae; genus Xiphydria; species Xiphydria camelus. Next base: position 15,735,315 of record OY783196.1, read on the forward strand.
AGTTCCTTTATTTGAAAGGAAAAAAAACTCAGGAAATAAAAAACGAATTAGACTCAGTATACGGTAAAGTGTCCCCTTCGTATACAACCGTCAAACATTGGGTGGCTGAGTACAAACGTGGCCGTATCAGCATTTTTCATGATGCATGTTCTGGGCGCCCAAAAACTGTTTCAACTGATGAAATTGTGGACTTAGTGCATGAAGCTGTGATGGAAGATCGTCGATTGACCGTGAAGGAGATTGCTGAGGCTTATAAGATATCAGATGAATACCGAAAAATATATTTATTAAGTGTAATTCTTAGTCGATTTTACGAAGCAACTCTAATACACGTACCGCTAAAACATTCTTTTAGTTGGTAAAAATATAGTATAACAAGTACCCCCATACCTATATTTTTTGTGTGATCTTAGTTCCATTCAAAATATATCTTACATTGCGGGTCAAAAATAACCTAGTTGTCTTATACGAAGGTTCATAGTAAAGATTTAAAATTGGGCGAAAGATCGTTTCGCGAGATCACAAGTTAAAAAAACCGCACGACTCTTCTCGGGTTAATAAAGGAGTCAAACTCGTTTCTCAAGAAGACGTGTAGTGCAGTACTTTCTCGGGATACCGAATTACATATACGTGTACAATAGACTCGAGATAAGGATATACATCATATGGGTATACCTATCTACTCTTTCCTTTTCTTTTCTCCTCAATGATTTCCGGTCTCTAGTAGTACGCCTGTAGAGGGGATCGCTTCGTCCGTTGTACGATACGACTCGACGACACAAAACATCGACCTCTTCACGGGGGTGAGTCATTTTGGTTCGCAGTGTAGGTATATGTCCGTACTTGCGTACACATCCAATTTAAAAGTAAATTCGTACGTGCTCGACCTTATCGCAGGGGAGTACAACGACATCCGTCCACCTGATGCTCTTTGCTTATAGCCAATAATGATTGTACATGCATACATATTCTATATTACATATGTACAACGATGGATAATGATTCTACTTGTACAATCAGGAGCGAAATTATTCGTCTATCCATAGTTACTTAATACATTATAGGGGAGAGTTGGATAAAACAGGATGGTCTAGTAAAACGGGATACAAGTTTTTATTTTAAAACAAGTAGCCCCATATATCGTACATCCAATTCAATACCGCCACACGTGTAAATTATATAATTTTGAATAAGAAGGAAATAAAACAATGCTAGATCGGAATTCATAGGGTCATATATGCAAATATGGCATATTTTAAAACTTAACCACTTGTGGCTGTATTTCTTTTCAAAGTCCAATATGTTGGCACTGCAATAATCGCCATAAAATCAAAAATTAAAATTTTGCAGTTATGGCGGTATTGAACTGGATGTACGATATATCAGGAGGTAGCCAAACTAATCTCCCTTATTGCCTTCTTATGCAGGGCAACTGATCTAGCGACTTTAGTCTCACTCTGGACGGCGTGATTAGTGCCTTACAAGGAAAGTTAGGGAACCCGAAAATTCAGAAAATTTCGTCATTCCGTGTGCAAGTAGAGTAGTTCAAGCGTAATACAAAAATACATTTCATTGGTGCGATATTACGGTTTTAAGGGGTGAAATCATCCCTTGAAAAAAAATGCAGATTTTTCTTCTTCACGGAATAACTCCCGAACGGTGAAAGATAAGGGAAAAATGTTGAAATAAAAGTTTTATGGTTTTTCTCGATCTATAAAACTGGTGCGAAAAAATTCTGGAAAACAATTTTTTTAAGTTACCCCCACCACCGACCCATAAAAATGGGTTTTTGGATTTCTTAAGTTTATGTAAAAATACCTCTCAATGTCCTCTTTTTACACATCCCACTGTTTATTAAACAGTGAAACGGTCTTATGAAACGATATCTACATTTTTATTTATATACATTTCATAGAGTTTTTAATTATTTTAGCAAAAGACGTACTTACAATTACATGAAAAATGAAACTTATTGAAACGAATCAATGACATGTATTTTTCAAACAACACAAATAAGATATCGTATGAACCTCAATGATAACGTTTTGAATGACGCAGGATCCATGTCGACATTGAAGCCGATAACGTTTTGCATAATGGGAATGTGTTTAACTCGTGACTATTATCACTGCATGCTGGTGAGATATCCCTTCATCATTCGTTAAAAATCTTATATAAGTACGTTTTATGATTATTATATTTATACTATACCTACATATTTGTGACTGGAAGATGTAGCTTATCCGCAGTTACATTAATCAAATTATGACATATAAATAAACGAATTCATTCATTCATTCATTCAATTAATCCTGATAAACATAATATTTATATCTATTGTACATATTTTATTAATGGATTATACATTAAAACAGTTGTAATGGTGGAAAACGGCAAATACACTAAAATATTACGGATTATAATTTCTACAGTAGTGATATTGTTCATAGAAATGTTCAAAACAGAAATACTCGGCACACCATGCACAGCGTATGAAAGCAACTTCTCCACAAATACTACATCTGGGTATATGCTTTACACTCCTAAAGTAACAAAAATCTACAGGGTTTTGAAATTCACCGGGATGCGTTTCTAGATATCCGCTTTTGAACCAAGCATATCGGAAAAGATTTTTTAATCTAGGCGACGAAAGCTGGTTGTGTGTTAATGATTTCAATTTAATTATTTCATTGCGCGAGTGCAAAACTAATATCTTTCTCTTGAAGAAGTACATTATCAGAAAATGTTCGAACGAAATTCTTCCAAATCCGGAATCCAAATATATTTAAAGGTTGAATGATGCTAGTCGTTTCTTTCGGAATTATTGAAAACTGTACTTCTTTGTCTTGTGGGATCAACGTCTCTAGCTGACTAGAACAATGTCCCGTCCATGAGTCGAGTAGTAGCATGCTTTTATGGCCAGTATTCGGTAAATACACCTGGATGAACCAAGTTTTAAAAGGTTCAGACGTAAGTTTACCTGATTTTGAAGCTTGAATGTAAATGTTAGCTGGACGAAATAGAGATTCTTCCACCCTTGGGCCAAATGTTCCTGTAGACTCTTTCAAAACTATGTACAGTGGTGAAACAAGACGTCCACTTGCCGAAATGATAGGCATTATAGTATAGCTGTGAGTTATAGATGATACTGGTTGGACCGTTGCTTCTACCGTTTTTACTCCTAATTTTGCCAATGTTCGCCCTGAATGTACTTCGAGGTTGAAGCCACTCTCGTCTACGTTATATATTTCTTCAAATCCAATAGTTGGTATATTTAATTTTACGTTTGATATACAAACGTCTTTGCAATATTTTGTAGGTTGTCAATATCTTAGAACGTAGATTGCGTCCTGAATGTTGTTATTTTACGAGACACGATTCCGTGCACTGTTTTAAATTTCCAAATCCACCATTTACTTGCCTTGAATTCGGAAAGGTCCACCAATCCCTTCGCCCTCAAAGCCCATAATCTTAAATCCATGTCGTTAATAATAGATCTTCTGTCACGAGCTTCTTCAAATCTTTGCAGTACGTATTCCGTAATAAATGCAATTTTATCTGCATTCGTTCCACCTTTTTGTACACTTTCTTCCCATCTATATAGCTGTGGTAAAAATTTAACTTTGCGAAATTTTGTCAGCACACTAGTGAGTGGTCGTCGGGATTTTTTCCGCTTTTCCAAAATTCAACAGCTTTTCTTTTATAACTTAAGTCGACTTTTCCACCTTCGTCATCAACAATGCATTCTGCAGGTTCAAAATTATTTTCTTCTTCTGCTGAAACTGTAGGGTACTCTACAACCTGTGCTCCATGGGGTTCAGATGGATTAGCCAAATCCAATACGTATTCGTATTCAATTAATGGTACGAGATCTTCGTTTCTAAAAGTGTTTATAATGTCACGAATTTGATTATGAACTTCAATTTCATCTGATGTTATAGGGGTCTGTGCCAACTCCGTAATTTGAAACGTAGTCGTTAACATGTTTATTACATTTTAAACGTTAATCGGCGTCATTTTATAATGAAAAGCCTTTGGAGCAATGATTAATAACTGTTTCTAATAGAATGGTAACTAATTGCAGTCGTAAATGTAACTGGAAATAAGCTACATATTTCAGCCATATTTATATTATACTAATAAAAAAACATGTTTACATAAGATTTTTTTAGAACGGAAGAGGGATACCTTATCAACATGTAACGATAATAGTCACGAGTCAAACATGTTTGCAATACGCAAACCGGGATGTTTGCTAAAACGTTATCGGCATCACTGTCGACATAGATCCTGCGTCATTCAACGTTATCATTGAGGTTCATACGATATCTTATTTGTGTTGTTTGAAAAATACATGTCATTGATTCATTTCAATAAGTTTCATTTTTCATGTAATTGTAAGTACGTGTTTTGCTAAAATAATTAAAAATTCTATGAAATGTATACAGGGTGGACGAGGTTAAACGTCATTTTTGATGTGTAAACATCTTTAGGCTCGCTTGGGAGTGATTTCATGGAAGTGGTGGGGGAAATGTTAACGACATTAGTGTGTGTCCGTGTGAGCTCGGTGCAGGATCTTGACATTTACCTTCGGCCGGGCTTGGTCGGTATTTACCACCGGTACAAGTCGAGTCGGTAATTACCTAGAGTCGGTATCAATTCGAGAGATCGGAGCGTCTAACCTCGAAATCGTGAATTTCAGAATAACGGTGAGTGCTTTTCATTCTTCACAAAATCACCATTCCAATGTTAGACGCTTCTATCTCCAGAACGTACATCTTTATACTGTTTTCAGTGTATAACAACGGTTTCACTACGATTTCTAATAAAACTAGATACCAATTCGTGACTTCCATAGTTTAGTGGATATATTGGTTTATGATAGCTAAAAAATACGGTACATAAACCCATATCAAGTTCCAATTTATCCTTCAAAGTATTAATAACTGGTGTATATGCAGGACAATTACACTTTGCGTTGAAATCACCAAACGATTGACAGAATAGTCTGTCCATTTGGTTACAACAACCTCGCAATTACAACCGCCTCATGTCGTGCTGCATTCTTATGTTCCTCCTCACATTTCTTTTTGTCCATAGTTTCTCATGTATTCTGCCCTACTCTTCTTTTCCATTCCTGTACATTATTAATCACTATTTCATTTCACCAGTTGAAACTACAAATTACTACATAAATGATTGTCGTGTACAAATGAAATATGAATACACAACAACTACACTTCACCCTGTAGAATCTTTTCACACACTTCGATTTTTGGTTTTCATATTTTCCTTTCACCGATTATACGCACATCACTTCCACGCTACATTTTCGTATACAAACATCGCGGCATTCCAAAATTAAAATTTCATTCCCATTCTTCCCAACTTGCGTCGAAAATTTCCCTTCAAAAACTCAAGGTACTTTACACGGAATTCATATAGGAATCTCGCGAAAAATGCTAGTGGAGGTACGGTAGGTGGGAAAAAACTAAAAACGAGTTAGTCATTCTAACTTGCAATAGATGTGTAAACATCTAGCAGAACAATGTTGCATGGAAGTGATGTGGGTGTATTCGGTTACAGACAATTATTTAAAAAAATTATCGTCTTTTTGTTCTAATAACTTTATTTAACCGAATATACCCACATCACTTCCACGCAACATTGTTCTGCCAGATGTTAACACATCAATTTGATATCTCTTCCTTCCAACCATGTGAAATAGTATGTGATTGCAAGGAAGACATATCTAAATAATTGATGTATTAACATCTGGCAGAACAATGTTGCGTGGAAGTGATGTGGGTATATTCGGTTAAATAAAGTTATTAGAACAAAAAGACGATCATTTTTTAAATTTTTTATATGTGATAGAACAACCAAAAAAAAGTACTCATAAGAAAATTTTTTTCAAAAATGTTTCCTAACAAAGATGGTTAAAAAAATCTCAAAAACGAAGTTCCAAATCAAAAATTTGCAAGAGTGATTTTTGTCTTTAAATTGAACGGGGAATCCAATAATTAAATTTTCTTTGCAAAATATCCTGTGGCGCCGAAGATTGGGAAGGGGGAAAGGGGGTACCGGCCCCCAGTATCTACGCCACTGGAGAATTTTTTTAAATTATTTAATTATTACTTAGAGCTGTACGACATTAGCCTGTGTGCGAATTTCATGGAAATCGATCAAGTAGTTTAGAAGTTATGATGAGAAAACCATTTTTTTTTCGAAACTTTGACACCCTATATCTTTGTTAGGAAATATTTTTGAAAAAAATTTTCTCATGAGAATCTATTTTTTGCTGTTGCTCTATCACATATCACAATTAATGTAGTTCAACCTAGCTTTGGCCTGCTCGTAACCCTATAAATTAAAATAAATATCTCAAAAACGAAGCCATAAATCAAAAATTTGCAAGGGTGATTTTTTCCCTAAATTAAACGGGGAATCCAATAATTAAATTTTCTTTGCAAAATATCCAGTGGCGCCAAAGGTGTCTTTGTTAGGACATTTTTGAAAAAAATTTTCTTATGAAATTTTGTTGTTATTCTATCACATATACTTTTTTGTTGTTATTCTATCACATATAAAAAAAATGACGTTTAACCTGGTCCAGTCTGTATAAATAAAAATGTAGATATCGTTTCATAAGACCGTTTCACTGTTTACGTCAAAACGACCTTAAAGTTCGAGGTTTTCTAAATTGAAAAAAAAGGATACACAATAAACTAGGGATATGTAAAAAGAGGACATTGAGAGGTATTTTTACATAAACTTAAGAAATCCAAAAACCCATTTTTATGGGTCGGTGGTGGGGGTAACTTAAAAAACAATTTTTTCCAGAATTTTCTCGCACCAGTTTTATAGATCGAGAAAAACCATATAACTTTTATTTGAACTTTTTTCCCTTATCTTTCACTGTTCTGGAGTTATTCCGTGAAGAAGAAAAATCTGCATTTTTTCAAGGGATGATTTCACCGCTTAAAACCGTAATACCGCACCAATGAAATGTATTTTTGTATTACGCTTGAACTACTCTACTTGCACACGGAATGGCGGAATTTTCTGAATTTTCGAGTTCCCTAACTTCCCTTGTAAGTAATAAGCGACAGATTTGACACGTTGTGTTGAATACTAGACGCAGGTAGGAATTATTCTTAGTGAATATTAATTATCTTTATTCTGTAGAGTATTGAAAACAGTGCTATCGAAAAGTTGTCGTTTCTTTACTTTTCTTTAATAGCTCTTATATATAGCCCAGTAACTTAAGGCGGAAAATAGGGGGTTACTTCTCAAAAATTTGCAGCAAGCTGGATTTTTGCATACACCTTCATTTAAGCATTATAAATAACGTGTAAAAAGTCCCCATCGATACCGTGTACGCTTCAAAATTTATACGGGGGTCAAAGGTCAAAAAATTGGTTTTTCGTTATTATCTCACTTGCGATTGATCGGACGATAATTTTTGTGGTTACAAAAGTTGTAGATAAAAAAATACTCTATAAAAAAGGCTATTTACATTTTCCACGTAGGAGTTACCGTTTCCACAATATACGCCGCACAAAGAGGCAACGTGATGAAATAGTGCTTCAATAGTCATACATTCGTTTCCCCACCACCTTCGAGGTAGAATGAAAGGCGTGTTTTTTCTACATGGCTTCCCCAGTATCGTAAAGCCTCAGTGGCAACTAAATAATGTTCAAAATGAATTCGATTTTTGACAGTTCTTCCGTAACTGTCCACGATCTTTTGCTATTTTAATAGCTGAGTCCTTCATAGAAATTGTACTTACTTGCTTTATATTTCTCCTTAGCTCTTGCCTTTTTCTTTTCTCAATTTGATCATTAGCTTCTTCTCCGCAAAAAAGCATAATTTCTTAAAATCAAAAGTACTTACACTTACTTTTCGTGGAGATCTCTGTGATGTACTAGCCTTGGCTTCATCTTGCTGTCTTTTGAGTGCCGCAATGCTACTCTTTCGAGTATAGTCTTTGCGACAGTCAATATGGATAGTCACACAATTCACATTATTTAAATATTCAAAGTGTCCATCATTTCTGTCGACACTAGCATTTCTCACAGTTTGTAAACCACGCTCAACAACTACGGTATCGCCGACCGAAAGGGATTTACCACAAATAAAGCAATCATTCGCCATTCGAATAATTGTTTTACACTACATCCGAAACAAAATGTCCGACGTCGCCTATAAATTGCTGTTGTGACTGATATGAAGGAAAGATGTAACTGAAGGAAGGATCGATCCAGTTAGAGAGTTACAAAGGAATCATATATTCGAGGAGCGAAATGATTACACGGAAGTACGGATTCAGAATCCTAAGCAAACGTGAGAGTGATCGCCGATTCGATCTGCACTGCTGAATATCTCAGGTCAAGACTTCGATGGAGACTCGATCTCAGAAAAAGGAGGATCTCAAGGAAAGGTGTAGGTACCAGTTGCCAATTTCGAAGAGACTGATAAAGAGACGCGGCTCGCAAGGCGGGGGCACGCTTCGGCAAAGGTGGTTTTCCATTCCGCGAAAGGAGAGGAAAGTTCCGCGAAGATGTGAAAATAGGAAAAAAAAGGCGTCAGAAAGTCTTCCGAGAGACACACAGATGTGTCAACATTCCGTGGCGCGGTTCAAGGACACGCGGGCGTGCATAAAAAAGGCTGAATTTATGATAGGTCCCTGGACAGTAACAGAGGCAAAGGGTGCCCATGCTCTCCCGCGAGTATGGTGAAAGTTGGGAAAGGATCGAGGAGCCGATTAGTCATCTATTGAATTCGTCATTTCTCCTCCTTGTAAGGCTGAATTAACGTTCGAATTATAACGGAATCGATTAATGAGGTTCTGCAAAAGACGGACTTTTCCGGACACCGTTAGGTAATTGATCTTTCCGGGACAAGTGCGCGTCCATGATATTTGCGACCTACGTTCGTCAAATTGTACTCCTTTGCCGATGGCGGGATGAACTCCAGGTCGGCGAGGTATTTATAATCGATTCTTAAGATAATACTTCTGTTGTCTGTAGTAGTTTAAAATTAATTTAACTTAACTTTCATTAGGTAATAAGCAGATGTGTAGCTATTCTTGGGAATGTTTTGCCCGATTATTACCTAATGAAAGTTAAGTTAAATTAATTTATAATCGATGCTATTAAAAAGAACGAGCCGACCTTCAGAATTCCGTCTATCGTGCGACGGAATACTTGCTTTATATACGTGACAAATGATCCCTACTGCGTCTCGAGGTTGTTGACTTTGATGCTTTATGACTCATCTGCTATTGCAGCACTATTTTATCACGTTGACTCTTTTTGCGGCATATAACGTGGAAACGTTAACTCCTACGTGGAAAATATAAAGAACCTTTCTTATAGAGTATTTTTTTATCTACAACTTTTGTAACCACAAAAATTATCATCCGACCAATAGCAAGCGAGATAATAACGAAAAACCAATTTTTTGACCTTTGATCCCCGTATAACTTTTGAAGCGTACACGATATCGATGGGGACTTTTGACACGTTATTTATAATGCTTCAATGAAGGTGTATGCAAAAATCCTGCTTGCTGCGAATTTTTGAGAAGTGAAACTAAAGTTACTGGGCTATTATTACTATTCACTTTCCTCCGTATAAAGATACTTACGGAAATTGTGCAATAAGAAAAAAAATGGATGATGAATAGGCTAAATAGTAAGTAACATCGGTTATTGACAGTGCACTACTTTATCATGGATAATATGGCTGTCACCATACTCATATTTTAGGTATTGGGAACTGTCTTATGGGCGGAGCTAAAATTAATATGGCGGCTTTAAAAGTGCAGGTTCAATGTATTTCAATGGGTTAAATGTAGTTTTTACATAAAATGTGATTAATATTAATGAAATTTGCCTGTGGGCGAATACAAAACCGGGTAATAGGAACTTCCTTGAAGGGGAGCGTGTTTTAAAATCTCTTGGAAGCTGGAAGATCTGAAGAATAACTATTTTGGAGCAAATATTTAGGTTAAGCATGTACATGCATAGGCAACGGAAATATAATCAGTACCCCCCCGAAAAATGAAGCGAATACACTTTGACATACGGCGTAACTGATTTTATTTTTAATATTATCATCCACTTTTCTAAAAATCGATTTTTTCTAAATTTCCAAACGCGTCTGGAGTGTACGCGAAGGTTTTGCTCGGCTTTGGAAAATAATGGAAAGACACGTCGTCTTTATTTAAACGACTTTGACAGCCAGGAATGTAGCAAAGAAGTCTACCTTTCGATTTCACTGGTGGTTTTAAGAATTCGGACGTCATTTTGCGAAAAAAAAATTATTATGTGCACTCTCCTATTCTAATACATTGCTAAGCTCCAACCTGCAATCTAAAACTAGTTTGTTTTTTCGCCGCCAGAGGTCATATCGTCATTCGACAGTTCCCAATAGGAAGTGCGCGTCTTCAGTGGTTTGTCCCAACTTCAGTTCGCCTCATTGCAAGGAGACCGAAGATAGTCTAGTCAAATGGTGCTCGGAAAGGGCAAATAGGGGAAAGTTTTGGTGTAATTTTGAAATTTCGTTTGTATATGTTTTTATTGCTTTACAGGAATATCAAATTTGCCAACACGAATTTTGACCAGAAAAGCGTTTTTTTAAGGAAAACCCCAATAAAAAATGTTTTTTTTTAGTTTTTATAAAATAACTTGAAATCTATACATTTTTGGTAAATATTGGTTATATATGAGATCGTATAGAAACCGTCATAGTAGCGGTTTTCTTTTACATAAGGTATTATGGACCATGAATCAATCATTTTCTGCTATTTGTGACAATTACGTGGAATATGTCAAATCAAAATATAAATTACAGCAGTAGTGGTTTTTTATGGGTACCCTGGAGGCGTAGACGGGGGTACAAAGAGTGCAGAGCGAATGAACCAATCAAGAAAACTAGCTTCAGCTAACACACTATTTGATGAGACAATGATGCCGACGATGTCAAAAGAAAGATTCCTTGCTAACATGAAAAACAAAAGTCGGTTCATATCAACGCTAATTACGAGGTTCTTTTCGGCAGGAATTACTTGCAAGCGGGCGAAAGAAGACGCTGACACCCTAATAGTGAACACAACTTTGGAATTGGCTCCAACCAATGAAACTGTGGTTATAGTTGGTGAGGATATAGACCTCTTTGTAATTTTGATAGGTCTATGCAAACAGGCAAATGTTTTCTTTTTGAAACCTGGGAAGGACAAAGTCTCTCTGCAATTATATTTTCTCCTATGGTGCTGTAAGTGAAACAATAATCGCTAATAATATTTTATTCTTGCACGCACCGAGTGGTTGTGATACAACATCGGCATTTTGTAATTAAGGGAAACTGAAGTTCCTTCATACCCTGAGAAAAAACCCTAATCTGACCCAGAAGAGTGGGGATAGAAAAGATTATTAACTAGTCTTGCACCTGTTACAAGCTTGTTACCACCTGCTCCCCAAGATTTATTGAAGCTTGTCTCGTGCAAATGCACTACAAATTGCAAAAAAGTTATGGCTGTAAGAAAGTAGGGCTTAACTGCTCTAATTTATGCTTGAACTGCGAAAGCAGTTGCGGCAATACGGCAGTCATTGATGAAGATCCGGAAGGTGAGGTGGTAATGACGAGCGAGCTGGAATTGGATTTCTTAGTCACTGAACCTGCCAAAGTGCCAACCCAATTAAAGAAGACGAGGAAAGTATATAAGGTATTAATTTAAAATAATCAGTAACAAACAACGAAATTCTAATTCCTTTTTGGTCTCTTTTTATTATATATTGTAGATGCTGATAAAAAGCCGGGGCCTTCGACGAAAAGGATACGTCGGTGAAGATGCACTTAATTTTGCGGCCCTCTCATGGCTGAACCGTTAATCCTATAAAAAAAAACTTAAAACAGATAAAATGTAGGAAATTTTATGCTCTTTTATCTCATATATAACCAATATTTTCCAAAAATATATAGTTTTCCAGTTATTTTATAAAACCAAAAAACATTTTTATTGGGGTTTTCCTTAAAAAAACGCTTTTCCGGTCAAAATTCGTGTTGGCAAATTTGATATTCCTGTAAAGCAATACAAAAAACATACAAACGAAATTTCAAAACTCCACCAAAACTTTCCCCTATTTTCTACTATTTGATTAGACTAAGAGGTAGCAGGAATGTAGGGGATGGCAATTTAAGTAAGTGGCCACTTAACCGAGATTCTACTGCACTTCCCTATATATGAGACATCTTTCCGACTCATTGTGAGCTCATCGCGAGAGAGGTCTTATTTTAAAACTCACAAATAAAGATGCCATTAATACAAGTACTCGAAGATACATTTAGCAATTCCGCATTGTCTAGGTATTATAGTGGATTGAAACGAATGAGAACTGGTGCTTTAAAGCGTGACCCCATGCCCCTTTTCGCCACGTCCACGTTCCCTCTTCCCGGCGTAATCTCCGCCATCATCCAAACAGTCTCGCGCTGTTCCTCCTTCCGCTGCTCCCTCGTACCTATACCCGGGGACACGGAATCTGTCGCTGGTGACTTTTTTTAAATGTTATTTTTAAACGTACTAACCAAAGATTAATAATCCTCATGCTTTCATTAACGAGAGTAGACGCCACCGTAGATAATGAGGGCATGAGAATTAATTGTTCATTGGTTAGATTTAAAAATAACATTTAAAAAAAGTCACCAGCGACAGATTCCGTGTCCTCGGGTGTAGATCGCCAGAGTTCCGACATTCAGAGATTAGTTTGTCGAAGACGACGCGCGCGACTGGTTGCGGCCTCGTCTGGGTTCGATCGTTTTATCGGGAGAATTATGGTGAGTGCCGATAGTGGAGGATCGACGAGCCTGGCGGGAACATGATTCGGAAGGAAAGGAGGATGAAGTGAAAGTCGATATTTTTTTTTTCGAGTCAAAGTTCGAGCGATGACGGCGCATCGCGAACTGGGCGAGGTCAGTGACCCCACTCTCGCGTTTGGTAGGCATTTATCCTTTCGTCGAGTAGGCCTTGCGTAGGATTTATTAAAAGCTCCTGTACACGCACATATGTATGTCGCGGATAGTATCTACGTTCATTCGTTAACTTTTGCTTCTTCAACGGTTTGTCGGTGTAAATGATCTGGAGGGCCGTCTTCGCCTAATGGCATTACAAGCATTTTCCATAATATATTATACCTATATGAGCATTAGTTAACGTTGAAGTTTTGGACGGAGTATCTTGTACATCTCTCTTTTTCCTTATTTCCCTTTCCATCGATTTACATACAGGGTATTCCTAAATATCATGTACAAATGGATGGAGGTAATTCTTTGGCTTATTTTATGACTAAAAGTTCATATAAACATAGGCCCATAAAGGCTTCGTTACTGATCTACAGGGTGTTGAAATTTCAAAATTTTTTAATTTTTTTTTATAGCTCATGCAGTTTTTAAGATATTTAGCTCAAATTTGGAATGTATGTTATGCTGTAGGGTTTATATCATTGGGCATGTCAAATGGTTGTGAGAATCTACAGGGGGTTATTTTTTTAGGGGTCGTGCCCCTTTTTCTCCCCCTGAACTTTTTTGCGGTGCGCCTTTGGTAGATTCTAAAATAGAAAATAAATTTTCTGTTTTGTTTACAGACTTTTTGGTCTCTTGTAGTTTTTTCGTATCTGCCACCGTTATCGAGACAAAAAATAAAAAACTATTTTCTGTAATTCGCTAGATGAAATTAAATTTAAACAAAATTAAAGCTGGGATAACGCGATTTTTGTAGCAATGATTTATTACGATAAGGAAAACCTAAATAATAAACATAACAAAACAACGTTACAAACACTGCTGAAAGTGACCTCCTCCAACCCTTACACATGCCTCCGTTCTTCTTCTCATTGATTCCCGTACTCTTTGGAACATTCCCGGAGTATTTCTTACGGTTTTTTTCGATAACGGTGGCAGATACGAAAAAACTACAAGAGGCCAAAAAGTTTGTAAACAAAACAGAAAATTGATTTTGTATTTTAAAATATATCAGAGGCGCACCGCAAAAAAGAGTTCAGGAGGAAAAAATAACCCCCTGTAAATTCCCACAACCATTTGACATGCCCAATGATATAAGCCCTACAGCATAACCTACATTTCAAAAATTAGAGCTAAATATCTTAAAAACTGCATGAGCTATAAAAACTAGTACTCGCGAGACACTGATGTGTAAACATCTCGTGAGCAGTAACTATGGAACGGAAATGTGATTGGGATTTGTGAATATTGGTATCTGTAATCGAAGTAATTTCAAACAATTTTAAATCTTATAACTGCAGAAAATATTTATTCATTTTTATTTAATAATACCGCGCTTGACACAATCGACTTATGATAGCAAAAATATGACACGTATACGTTTGATTCTAATGAATTAAGAAATCTTTGAAAGACCGCATCAATCACAGTACCAGATTGAGTTGTCGCTACGTTTCTATCGCTATTTAATTGTAGTTGAAACGTGTCTTTTAAAAATGTAATTAAAGGGTCAGCTGCTGGAGTATTAAAATTAATATTGAAGTCTCCACTCATAATCAAGGGCATGAGGTGATAGTCCTTCTCTAAAAGAGCTGAGCCACCCATGCTAAATGGTAGAAGTACAAAGCGAATTAAATCAATTATATCTCGCACGGATTGATTTGGTGAAACGTAGACTACAACGGAGAGAATAGTTTGTCCAATTGAAAGAACACATTCAGCTGCACAGATATCGCCAACATCTCGTATTGCTACTCCGATTCCTGCATTTTTACAATAATTGATATCCACGTTTGGTGTAATTATATGAGAACTATTTCTGTTTCTATAAAATAGCTGCTCCAGCAGCACGCCGGTCGGATCATTTAAATTTAACGTAGCAATCGAAATTCGGAACATCCACGTCTTCTTCTTTGTCGAGCCACGTTTCAGATAGCATAAGAACGGTACAGTTTTGTGGTACTACCCCATTAAGATCCAGAGCAGAATTAACAATACGTGCTCTCCAATCTCGTGATCGCTCAGTACTAGTTCGAGCAGCCTTTCGTGATTCCACCCGCCTAGCTCTTAACTATTCTTCACGTTTCCGTTTTCTGTACTCTCGCTGATATCCTGCTGAATTTTTACCCATTTCTGTGAATACGGAATATTTTCATTCATTAAATCAATTATATAATTATATAATATATTATATATTTTATATTATATATATATATATATATATATATATATATATATACAGGGTGACATTTTGAAAACTTGCCACCCCAATATCTTAGAAAGTTACAGGGATTTTCTAAAAAACAAAAATACGGTTTCGGCAGTGGAGAGGGGGAACCAAAATGACATAATCGGAGACGCACCTACTCCAACCCCCTTAGGGGTAGCCCCCCCAACTTTGTAATCTTAAATAGCAACCCCCCATGTGTGATACAGCGTTGGAAAGCTCTTTAAAAATGCTTTACAACAACACCAAATTTTGGTACCTTTCGATGAGTAGTTTTTGCGCAAATCGAGAAAGAAACTGCTAGAAGTAAGTTGTCAATTTATTTATTAAAGGTCAATTACGTTACAATAAATTTTCGAAATGATTTCCATTGATTTTTCGGACTTTTTCAAATGTTGTTCTTGAAATTTTGCGACATTCTTGCATAATTCTCTGTTTCAGTTGGTTAATGCTTGCTGGTTGAGTTTGAAAAACAACAGATTTCAGATGTCCCCATAAGAAGAAATCGCAGGGAGTAAGATCAGATAATGGAAATCATTTCGAAAATTTATTGTAACATAATTGACCTTTAATAAATAAATTGACAAAACTTACTTCTGGCAGTTTCTTTCTCGATTTGCGCGAAAACTACTCATCGAAAGGTACCAAAATTTGGTGTTGTTGTAAAGCATTTTTAAAGAGCTTTCCAACGCTGTATTACACATGGGGGGTTGCTATTTAAGATTACAAAGTTGGGGGGGCTACCCCTAAGGGGGTTGGAGTAGGTGCGTCTCCGATTATGTCATTTTGGTTCCCCCTCTCCACTGCCGAAACCGTATTTTTGTTTTTTAGAAAATCCCTGTAACTTTCTAAGATATTGGGGTGGCAAGTTTTCAAAATGTCACCCTGTATATGTAACGTGTAGTTCGAGGACATATTCGTACACGCATAGGTTACTTCGGGGACATTTGTGTACTTTGAGGACAGTCCCCGAAATTTGTACTCATGAAGTGTATACTTTGAGGACAGTCCCCGAAATCATCGATGCAAGTCTTACGGATAGTTCGAGGACAGCAAAAATCAGTATTACTTTGGGGACTGTCCCCAAAGTAACAATACATTAGTCTGTTTCTTTGAGGACTTTCCTTGAAATAACAATTTATAAAAGGACAACTTTAATTACATTTTAAATTGAAAGCAACTATCCAGAAAGTACCATTTAATATTGCAGTATGACTGCTGAAATTTAATTTTATAAAATTTACAATATAGCAATTTCATTGCAGCAATTTTACAATACATGCGCTTAAATATATTATTGCAAAATTGTAATAATATTGGAATATATTAAAGAATTTATAATTTTAAAACAAATCAATTTTATTTAAATTCTTGTAAAATTATCTACCAACGTTGGGAAAAAATTTCTTTGAGACAAATCACACTAAGCAGCATCTCAAACAACAACGATTCTAGATATTTTTACTGTGATAAAAAACTCTGTGGTGAATATACATATGTATTTCCTCCAGGAGGAAATAACGTACACTTCTAAAAATTATAATACAGTCACAGCTTAAACAGTTAATTGACTCTCCGGTGGCACCTTTGAAGTATTAGACATCGAAAGTTTAACCTCTCTCTCTTTCTCGCTCGGGAGAGAAGTTAAAGCCCGATTATAAGTACAGTCATCCCCCGCACTAGCTCGGTGGATATTTCCGCTAGTGTGAATTCATTAAAGCGTGAAAAAAAGCATGGGGGCCTTTCTCGAGTCACTCGCAAAGTTACGTATACGCATCTTAGCCAATAGACCAATCAGAATCAAGTATTCCGTTGTGGTTGGGGTCCTGATTGGTCTACTCGTTAAGCAACGTATTGGGATCTGACATGGGGGAGGAGCTTAGTTCGAAAAATCCAATATGGCCGAAATGAGTATACTCTACCGACACAGTCTTATGGGAGTGAAGTCATTATTTATTGTTTTGGCACGCGCAGGGCTCCGCGAATTGTTCCCAACTTTCACTAGACTCGCGGGAGGACATGAGCACCCTTTGCCCTCCGTTATCGTCCAGGGTTGACCTCCCATAAATATAAATTCAGCCTTCGAGAGACGCGCATATGTCTGTCCCTGGATGGGCGCATCACGGAACGTCGACGTATCTGCGCGCAACCCCGGAGTCTTTTTAACGTTTTTACTCTTCCACTTTCTCGAAACTTTCTTCTCACATCGTGAAATGGGTTTTAGGGCATTTTTCCACGCTTTTAACCTATCAACTTTTTCCAAATTTCCGAAAAAATTTTCCTTATACACAAATTCTTTACCCGCACGTGATAAACGGTGAAAACGAAAACATCTGGATTTTTCTTCCAGTTACTCTTAAGGGCCATTTGCTCGGTGATAGTTTCTGCGATAGTTGCTGTCATGATAGCCCGTAAATAACCCGAAAGTAACTGTCGCGTCAGCATGACAGTTACTTTCGGGTTATTTACATGGTGATAGTTCATGTGATAATGGCTATCATGACAGCAACTATCACAGAAACTATCACCGTGCAAACGGCCCTTTACAGCCATTCTCATGTAACAATAAACTTTACTGTTGGATTTGCCATGTGGCGAAAATCTTACACCTTCCATTTTTCTATTAATTCAACATATGAATAAGGTATAATTTTTAATAATATAATAATGTTCTGTTTGCTCCGAGGTTTTTGAACGTACTGGACGCTTTTCTACCAGGAGCTTGTTGTATGACTTTTTTAGTTTTCTCTTACGACCGGGGGTAGGAGTGCTAACTACGCAACGCGAAGAAATTTCCAGGGAAATGCAGAAGGCAGGATTAAGTGTTGTAAATCCCGAGGAAACTCCAGTGCTCGGTTCCTATGTCCCAACCGACGTACACGTACACGGGACCCTGTGGCATTGAGGAACTTTCCCGGATCTAATTTATGACTCAAAGGGTCCCAAGGAGTGTCGAATTTTTCCCTCGCACCGGTCTAGGGCCCAAATGCGAGAAGCATTTGGGCGAATACGCGACATACATGGGTCATTAGGTGCCCACACACACAGAGGTCGAACTGTCGGTTTGGAACGGCAGTTAGTCCAGTAAAACTATACCCTCTCTATAGGGGGTGCAAAAAAATAATTGCGGACAGGTCGATTTTTTGAGGGTCGATGGAGGGGTGCCTCCCGAGTCTCCAGCCAAATTTGCACCCTTGCCAACCCCTGGAGAGGGGTGCAATAGGGGTGGTTTCTTATTTATTTTTTTTTTTGAAATTTTTTTTTCTAACTTGTAGAGAATAATATTTTCCACAACTGCCTAATAAAATTTTTTTTTAACTTTTATTTTTAACGTTCTAGCGCCCATTATACGGGAAAACATTCACCATACTTATTTATTACGGTTCAGGAAATATACGAACGAAAGGTTGAATAGCTGGTTTTTCCATGCCGTTTCATCGACAACTGTCTCCCGAGCTTCCAACAAAAAAATCACACTCCGCAACCCCTGCAGGGGGTTGCAATAGGGGTTGTTTCTTATAATTTTTTTTTCGAAATTTTTTTTCCTAACTTGTAGAGAATAATATTCTCTAAAACTTTGCCTGATACAATTTTTTTTAACTTTTATTTTTAACGGTCCAGCGCCCATTATACGGGAAAACATTCACCATACTTATTTATTACGATTCAGGAAATATACGAACAAAAGGTTGAACTCATTTCCACACCACCCTTGAGGTAGAGTTCTGGGCCCGTTTTTTTTTTACGTGATTTCCCCAGAAGGCTTAATTCACGATCGTGCAAAGATAATTTCAAGGACAGTTTTCCCCTCATTTGAACCGTCCTCTCTTTGAGGAGGGACCGGGTGCGCTTATGGCTTCTGCATGGTCATCGTCAGTCAAAATTTCCTCTTCGTCGACGAGTGGTTCATGGGCACTTGTTTGCCTGTTGTGATCGTTAAGATCTTCATCATCGCTGACATTGTCGTCATCTGCAATTGTTGGTAAAACTTGCACGTTCTCACAGGTCTCACCCGCACAGTGTTTACAGATTGCTGTGCACTTCAGACCGGCTTTGCGACAACCGCAGGCTACACGGCATGGTCCTGCGCATTGGCATGATATGAGCTTCAAAAGCTGTGCTGGAGCAAGGTCTCTTGTTGTCATACATGGCATCCAACCTCGTGCTTGCTTTTCCCAGCCCCATTCATCTGCATCTAGGTACTGGCCAAGCCACATTTGCATTTGGTGGTACGTTCTTAGGGAATGTTGCTTGGCTGCGTCTGTAGTCGGTGGGAGCGTGGAAAGATTGCTTCTAAGTTTAGCCGTTGATCTGATGAAACATTTGTAACGCAAAGCGTCCAAGGAATCGTCCTTACCATCACTACCATACAATGCGATCATAATGCGTTCTCCTGCAAAAGTCACTGTTTCAGTATCATTACGTTTATTGTAGAAGAACGAAACAAATTTTTGTAGTTCGGGATCTTGTTCTATCGTTGTGATGAGTTTTCCTTTTCCAAAACCGAACGTGGAGGAGGTAGTGTCGCAACCACTGAACGCATGTAAAAACGGTATCCACTTCCGTGTTTGGGATGAGTGTTTCCAACTGCTTGTGGAATAAATGTGTTGTGGCTTCTGTCCACGCCCAGGCTTCCTAAAAAACACGTTGGTGGTTGATTCTGAGCACAATCCGGCTAACAGCACCAACAAGTCAATGTCTTCACCGATTATATATATTTCGTCAAACACTGCTGATCTCTCCAGAGCTGTAGACACGATTAACACGTCGGCATCTTCTACAGCTTGTAGAACTTCAATGCCGGATTGCCGCAGATATGTAGAAAGGATGACAAGAAAGGTTTTCTTATTTCGTTCATTTACGATAAATTTTTCTTGACTTGCCAGTAGTACTGTGGAGTCGTCAAAAACATAATCAGGCGATGTTTATTTGTTAGCGCGACGTAAACGTTCGTATGTTTTTGTGCCCTAGTCTTTTTCATTGTCTGGATAGCCGTCAAATATGATGAGGACATTCCCCACAAAATGCTGTCTAACATATTCAACATACTGGTCACAAATTTGCCGTATTGTCGTATCTTTGCGCCACACTACTCTATGCAGTAGCCAACCACCATCAACGACTTCACAACGATTGGTACTCATTACCAAATCAGACCGCATGGGATTAAACGAGGTGTACAGGCTGGACTTAACTTATGGTTATGTTCCAAGAATATCGAACGGTATGAACCGTTATATCAAAATACCTTCAAAAAGGCAGGTATTCACTACATTCCTTGCATTTCTTTCTCAAACCTGTAAGCAAGAGACAAAAACCAATACTGTAGCCGCAAACATTTTTTATACATTTTGAGGCCTCTACTGGTTAATAACAACGTTTAAAAAATTAACTATAAGGAAATAACGCTGTACAGATTTTTATTAAGTACAAGTGACCTATAAAAAAACCGCCCCAAAATAATGAGACCACCCCTATTACGCAAAACCCCGAAGTGGTTAGACTGCGTTTTTTTGTTGAAAGCTCGGGAGACAGTTGTCAATGAAACGGCATGGAAAAACCAGCTATTCAACCTTTCGTTCGTATATTTCCTGAACCGTAATAAATAAGTATGGTGAATGTTTTCCCGTATAATGGGCGCTAGACCGTTAAAAATGAAAGTTAAAAAAAAATTTTATTAGGCAAAGTTGTAGAAAATATTATTCTCTACAAGTTAGAAAAAAAAATTTCAAAAAAAAAAAATAAGAAACCACCCCTATTGCACCCCTCTCCAGGGGTTGGCGAGGGTGCAAATTTGGCTGGAGACTCGGGAGGCACCCCTCCATCGACCCTCAAAAAATCGACCTGTCCACAATTATTTTTTTGGAAAATGATATCTTGACTGGACTAAGTTCGAACCGTCGGGTCGATCCGTCGGTTTTAACCGTCGTCGTCCACTAACGCAGAATAGAAACCCGCGGGTAAAACTGACAGGCCGGCCGGCCGGCCGCAAAACTGCAGATCGACCCGTAGTGTCGACCGACAGTAGACGGGCTGAGAAAATCGATTTTGTTGCGCTTGTACTTTATAAGTGTACGATTTTAATTCTTCTTTTTTTAAAATACTCGGAAAAATATATAGAACAAATGTGACATAAAGCCAAAGTTTGCTTTTTAATTTTTAATAAAAATGTATTTTTTGTACGGATTTTTCTTTAAATATCTCGAAAACTATTGACAAGTTATCGAGACATGCTCCGGAAAAAATTTAGAGAATTTCAAGACGAAACGATTGGTTTTTATCTCATTTTGTTACGATGAATAGTTCTCGAGATATTGAATTTTATATATAAATACGCGCCGTAGCGCCCGCGCGCTCTTGTAAACGAATGCCTCTAACTTCACTAAAAATTGGTATTTTTCGATGATTTTTGTTTTGTTTTAAAAGTAATGAAATATTGCAATCATCAGAAACAAAAATTTGTCAATTTTTTCGGTTTTACGCCAGAGCATCAAAAGTGCATTTACACGTTTTAATAGCGAAAAAGGTTTTTTTCGTAGAAAATTCAATGTACTCCTTTTTTAAATACTCACTTGATATAAACATAATTTTCAAAATTATTAGTTTACCAAAATAATTGAGTATTGCTTCGTTTCCGAGTCGAGAAGCTCGAGTTTAGCGTTTCCCGCAGGTGCGACAAGGATAACGCGACGTGAGTTCATGCGTCAGAGAGATAATCTCAATCTCGTATACAATGAAATCGTTGAAAATAGCAATTAAACCTCGGTTTTTTATAACTTTTACTAATTTTAGTTATAATACTAATCAACAGAAAAATTACGTTCAAGTTGGACACAAAACGTGACAGATGAAAAAAAAAATGTTGGAAGATTTAATAATTTATTTTACTATTTTTTAAAGAATTAAGGCTTTATAAATAGGGCCTAAATAGCGCTTTCGGTTAGATTAGGATGATATTAAGCGGTACGAACCGACGTTCCGTCTGTCGTGCTAAAACGCATGTTAGTGGACGGCGGCAGTTTTTCCCGTCGGTCTGGACTGACGGGTCAGCCTGACGGTTCGATCTGGCGCGTCGCGCGCCCACTAACTGAAAGGTAAAACTGCCGGTTCGAACCGCGCCGTTCCAAACCGACAGTTCGACCTCTGTGTGTATGGGCACCTATTAAGCGCACTTGCCGAGCGTAATCGCAAAACTGACTCCTCCGACTCGCTCGCCTTCTCGTCACGATCGCGATCGTGACGCTTCGCGCGGCCTTATCGCGAATCGATTCGCGCGCATTAGGTGCCCATACACACAGAGGTCGAACTGTCGGTTTGGAACGGCGTGGTTCGAACCGGCAGTTTTACCTTTCAGTTAGTGGGCGCGCGACGCGCCAGATCGAACCGTCAGGCTGACCCGTCAGTCCAGACCGACGGGAAAAACTGCCGCCGTCCACTAACATGCGTTTTAGCACGACAGACGGAACGTCGGTTCGTACCGCTTAATATCATCCTAATCTAACCGAAAGCGCTATTTAGGCCCTATTTATAAAGCCTTAATTCTTTAAAAAATAGTAAAATAAATTATTAAATCTTCCAACATTTTTTTTTTCATCTGTCACGTTTTGTGGCCAACTTGAACGTAATTTTTCTGTTGATTAGTATTATAACTAAAATTAGTAAAAGTTATAAAAAACCGAGGTTTAATTGCTATTTTCAACGATTTCATTGTATACGAGATTGAGATTATCTCTCTGACGCATGAACTCACGTCGCGTTATCCTTGTCGCACCTGCGGGAAACGCTAAACTCGAGCTTCTCGACTCCGAAACGAAGCAATACCCAATTATTTTGGTAAACTAATAATTTTGAAAATTATGTTTATATCAAGTGAGTATTTAAAAAAGGAGTACATTGAATTTTCTACGAAAAAAACCTTTTTCGCTATTAAAACGTGTAAATGCACTTTTGATGCTCTGGCGTAAAACCGAAAAAATTGACAAATTTTTGTTTCTGATGATTGCAATATTTCATTACTTTTAAAACAAAACAAAAATCATCGAAAAATACCAATTTTTAGTGAAGTTAGAGGCATTCGTTTACAAGAGCGCGCGGGCGCTACGGCGCGTATTTATATATAAAATTCAATATCTCGAGAACTATTCATCGTAACAAAATGAGATAAAAACCAATCGTTTCGTCTTGAAATTCTCTAAATTTTTTCCGGAGCATGTCTCGATAACTTGTCAATAGTTTTCGAGATATTTAAAGAAAAATCCGTACAAAAAATACATTTTTATTAAAAATTAAAAAGCAAACTTTGGCTTTATGTCACATTTGTTCTATATATTTTTCCGAGTATTTTAAAAAAAGAAGAATTAAAATCGTACACTTATAAAGTACAAGCGCAACAAAATCGATTTTCTCAGCCCGTCTACTGTCGGTCGACACTACG
This sequence comes from Xiphydria camelus, assembly GCA_963678675.1. NCBI lineage: Eukaryota > Metazoa > Arthropoda > Insecta > Hymenoptera > Xiphydriidae > Xiphydria > Xiphydria camelus. The sequence continues at coordinate 15,758,998 of OY783196.1, forward strand.
GGTCGATCTGCAGTTTTGCGGCCGGCCGGCCGGCCTGTCAGTTTTACCCGCGGGTTTCTATTCTGCGTTAGTGGACGACGACGGTTAAAACCGACGGATCGACCCGACGGTTCGAACTGCCGTTCCAAACCGACAGTTCGACCTCTGTGTGTATGGGCACCTATTCTCACGAAAAGCAGACCTTCCTTGTCCGTTACAAATTACGGAATCATCGTTCGACTTAGAGTAAATGACAGCAAAGGTACACGTATATATATTGAACTGTATTAAGCCATTATATACTTCGAAATTTTTTAATCCTTTTTTTTCATGTTTTAACCTACCAACGGAGGGTGAGATCTCACCTCCGTGAACTGTCCCCCCATACAGAAGTCAACACTGTTACATGTATTATAGAAAACTAAAAACCAATTATCAATTTTAGGATATTTATAAAATAAGTAGAATAATGTTTAATTGCAATCACTCGAAAATTATTTCTTCAATCTTCATGAAAATTAAAGAATTTTACTAACTCGTCTTGTCCTCGAAAACAATCTCACCTCCGTTACTGTCTTGTTAAAATACTCTAAATCTCGTGAATACTGCTCCATCTATTGAGGATGTGCGAAGGTACCAACTTCTATGTATCGATAATTTAATTATGTCAAAATCAGTGCTACATGTTCAAGTGGTTTGTGGTAATTTGATAAAAAAGGTAAGGAAAAATATGTGTTCAAGATCATTTCTCACCTCCGTTAGTATATTATAACAAGACATTATTTATTTAATTTGCTTGTTGACCTGGAGATAAGTAGAAAACATCTAGAAGTTTCTTTAACACCACGCGTACTTTTGATAACCTCAAAATGCTTTACCGTGTAATGGAAATTATCAACATTTCTCACCTCCGTGAACCTCACCTCCGTGAATACTTCTATTCACCGAGGTGAAAAACTATTCATTTGTCGATGATACTATCAATTTAACAATGCCAACATTAATTTAATTTACAGGTAGTTCACTAGCAATGGCGCGAAAAAAAATAAAAAGCAAAAGTTGCTCAGATAAAAAACGAAAAATTGTGAGAGAAAGTATGAGAAGGTTGCGAGGAAATATAAAAAATGACCCTGTCAAATACGAGGAAGCTAAAAGAAGAGAAAGAGAGCGCTATTATGCTAGAAAAGCAGCTGGGAAAGTTAAAAGCGTTAATGATCTACCTGAACGTGAGAAAAGAGCTATACGGAGGAAATGGAGGGAAAGAAGTAAACGGTACTATGACAATGAGAAAGAAAAAGAACGTTTAGAAAAAATTGTAACTGACCAAACTCCACCGGCCTTTCCAGTGCAGATCGAAGCACTTAATCATGATATTCCTAACAGTGCTGGATCCTCCTCGAGCTCTAGAAGTAGAGTAGCATTCGGCGAGAAGATTCGAAGAAAAAATAGAGCCAAATTAAATTCACGAATTAAGTTTCTGGAAAATAAATTACGTGAAGCAGAAAAACGAGCAGAAAAATATAGAAAACGAACTCGACGACTAAATAAAGAAAATAAAAAGATAAGTCCACGAACAAAAGTAAATAATTTGGTCAGTGGTTTAAATGTTGGAAAAACAGTAAAGAAAAAAATACTCTTTAGTGAGGTAATGTCAATCCAGTTGAGAGCGAATTTCAAACAACAGCAAGGCTCCATACAAAAGAGACAATTTATTCGACAAATTACAGGGTCTTTCGTTAAAAAGTATGGTTTTACAAAATATATGGGAGCCTTAACTTCTAAGAACTTTTTCTTTGGCAAAAGCAAATGCAGAAGAAATGAAATACAAAAAAAATGTTATATGTACAGCAATGTGTTACTTCTTTTTTATTAAAAGATGAATACAGTCGCCTTTGTCCTGGAAAAAAAGAAACAATAACTATGCATAAACAAAAAAAACAACAAAGATATCTTAATGACACGTTAAAAAACATTTATTGCCAGTTCAGGAAAACACATCCAAATTTGAAAATCTCATATTCTACATTCTGCAAAATGCGCCCATTTTGGATACTGCAGCCGACGGTTTCATCCAGGAATACTTGTTTGTGTCTAACACATACAAATATGGCACTTATTGTTTCTAGATTACATTTCTTAAAGATCATTAATGAAAATACTCCTGAAGATCTTGTAAAATCATATACTTGTATTGATGAGCCTTCAATAGAAAACTGCCTTGAAAAGAAATGCCAAAAATGCAAAAATAAACAAATACAAATTTTAAACTACGAAGAAGACGAAGAAACATATTACGAGAAGTGGCTTACAAAGAAGCAAAAGTTAATCATAAAAGGAAAAGAAAAATTATGTCAAAAAACTGTGAAAGAAAAGATTTTTTGCAAGAAAGCTGATATTGTACTTATCCTTAAACAAAACTTAGACAAATTTTTAATGCACGTAAGAAACATTATACATCAGTATAAAGCTATAGACAACATTAAAAGAAATTTGGCGGCAAAAGAAATTTTAATTCATGCAGACTTTTCTGAAAATTATAATTGCAAATATAGTGAGGAAGTCCAATCGGCTCATTTTGGTGGTTCAAAACCGCAGATAAGTTTGCATACTGTGATTATATATTACAAAGATCCTGAAAGTGACAATATTGTACCACTCTCTATCTGTACCTTATCAGACAACTTGAGGCATGACCCATCAGCAATATGTGCCCACTTACAACTGGCAATCATGGAAATTCAAAAAATTGTTCCACGTGTAGAAACTGTGCATTTTTTGTCGGATGGTCCCTCTACACAATATAAAAACAGAAAAATGTTTTTCTTGATGGCAAACTACCTTGCTAGTCATCTAGAGGTTAATCGTCTACGTTGGCACTATAGTGAAAGCGGACACGGGAAGGGTGCTCCTGATGGAATTGGGGGTGTTGTAAAACGAGAAGCTGATCGCTTAGTAGCCATGGGTACAGATATCCCAGATTTTCAATGTTTGGTACAAATACTGAAAGATTCCACCAGTCAAGATTCTTCCTATAGATTCAGTAAAAATTGAAGAAATAGATGATATTCTTCCAAATAACCTGTCAGTATTTCAAGGAACAATGAAAATACACGAAGTATGTTGGTCTAATAATTATAGAACTCTTTTGCGAGTAAGACAACTTTCTTGCATTACATGTAGTGAAGACATCGATTGTGAACATTATGGATTGGGAAAGATAAAGCTCCCAAGTATGCAGAAAGGTAGGGACGGTATTTAAAGTATTTTATTTTATGTGTACCATAACGTTCAAATTCTCTGCATTTCAGATAATTATATGGAAAATCATCATCGACTATGTTATGAAGATTTTTATTCGTCATCTGATAGTGAAAATCTCTCGCTTTCAACTATTCAACAAAAAATAGAAAAAAAGAAACTCCACGAAGGCATGTATGTGGTGGTGAAACTAGCTGGAAAAAAAATTGTTCGGCACTATGTAGGTCGTATCTCTTCTGTCGATGGATATGGCGAATACAGTGTAAAATTCATGAAAAAAAGAAGAGGTAAAACGTTTGCCTTTCCAGAGCGAGATGACTTGTCTGTCATAGATGAACCGGATGTGCAGATGATTTTAAAATGTCCAAAATATAATGAAAAGAATAAGGAATTCATTTTTTCTGATAATTTAAATTTTCCGAATCTGTTTTAATATTATTTTATAGAATAGGTACGTTGAATGTGAAGAATTTATTTTTAGTTTGACATAATAAATATATTATGAAATAATGTGTGAATTTTAACTTCTCTAAATAGTTATCACCTCCATAAGTAGTACAATCTCATCTCCATGAATAGTCTCTCACCTCCGTGAAATTGAATTTCAATTTCTTTGTTAATTTTTACTTAAATATTATCTACCATCTCGGAAATGTAGTTGTATGATGAAAGATTAGTTGTATGGATTTGAAAAAGGAAAATCTAAAATGTTTCTATGAATTTTTTTCTTTCAAAATTAGAACTGAAATAGTCTGCTTTTCGTGAGAATGACCCACATACATTAATCCAATGCCAGTCACTTGCTAACCCACTAAACGGTATACTAGGAATAGTTTTACTTCTCGCCACCAGACAGGCTATCGAGACATGTCAGATCCCAATACCTTTCTCTTGCGAGTGACTCGAGAAAAGGGGCCCAGCAGGGGTTCAGACCCTCGGTGCTTCTACAGAATCGTATCAATGAACTGACAATGAGTGACCAAGTCTTTCCAAGTGTTCTATTCTGTTATTCCTACGTTGATGCTATGATAAGTAATTGTAATTTATAATTTGTAAGTCGGACGATTTCTACTTTTCCTTCCCGACATCGTGTATGAACAACGAAAACTGACTAAAATTTGTCTGCATCTGTTTGTCAGTAAGGAATACGGCACTGCTAGATATGGAAATATGCAAATTACGGAAATTAGTTGTTTCATTTTACAAAGTGTGTACAGCACCGTATTTTCGAATTTGAGAATAGTTTTTCTTAAAAATGAACGCACAACATGTAGAAAATATGTCACCTAATTTGGAGTATGATTAATAAGAATAAAATACCTGAATGGGATTATTGAAATAAAAAAATGGAACTCTTTCTCGGAATAGGTAATTAAGTTAACATTGCTGAGGAAGAGTAAAAAACATTTAAAGGAAATTATATTTATTAATTTACTTGCTTTGTTTTCAAAATATTATACATTAATTGGTACGTAAGTAAAAAAAGTACAAAAACATATTATAACCTGTATACAGTTACATGTTATCTGATACTACTACATGCTTGACTCCTTATTGTTATTCCCAATTGTTAAAAAAATTGTTCGGCACGTTATTTGGGAACTCGGACTTTTACATAAAATAGGAAAGCATACTAGGCTATAAAACTAAAAAATACATGTACATCCAAATGTTTTTTACTCCTCCTTAGCAATGTCAACTTAATTATCTATTCCGAGAAAGAGTTCAATTTTTGTATTTTAATAATCCCATTTAGGTATTTTATTCCTATTAATCATACTCCTAATTAGGTGACATATTTTCTACATGTTGTGCGTTCGTTTTTTAAGAAAACTATTCTCAAATTAAAAAATGCGGTACTGTACACACTTTGTAAAATGAAACAACTACTTATAATCGGGCCCTGACTTCTCTCCCGAGCGAGAAAGAGACTAAAGCGGCCCTGACTTCTCTCCCGAGCGAGAAAGAGACTAAGGCGGCCCTGACTTCTCTCCCGAGCGAGAAAGAGACCGCACGCGTCGATGTTTAAGGATGTACCACCTATATAGTCTGAGCCAGAAGTTTGTTGAATTAGAATATGTCGATTTCGATTTGATTAGCAAACATGACAAAAGCGTCTTAAATGATATAATGAATGTCATTATATCCGTCGAATGCTTTTTTACCATTTTTAAAATGTATTTAAGCTAATTTGACAATATTTAATTTCTCTAGAAAAACTTTTATCTGTAACTGTACAAATAGATGCAACTATAAAAAATAAAAATTTAGAAATAGTATATTCATACTAGGCTCTTCGCGTCATAGTAAGAATGAAGCACTATGTATTTAACATTTATTTATATAATTAAAAAGAGAAAATGATAAGCAATAACTTTTTAATCAAATTGATAAGCTGCGCCCGATGAATGCGCGAAATGTGGCAACAACGCTAAGGGCCGAAACCACCAACTCTGATTAAATTGTTAATTCCCGATTAGCTTAATTTAATCATGCTCTTGCGTTCCACCAATTTTTAAACCATGATTAAAGTGAGATAATCACCGTTGAACTTCATCAGCCATTTTTGGCCGATTAGGAACCTAACCAGTGATTAACGTGGATCAACATAACCTCAAAGTCGAAGTTTCACTGCTGTGCAATACTATATCGGACATGAATTTATTTTACGACGATATTTTATCATCATCTGATGATGAAAATAGTATCGAAATTGATAGAAGGCCACATTTAATTAAGGAACGAATTAATTATTTCCAAACTTTGAATGATTTGGATTTCATTACGCGTTTTCGGTTATCGAAAGACAGTGTTGAAGCTTTGCTTCTGGAAATTGTACATAATTTGCAACACGCTACAGAAAGATAAATTACTTCTTAGAAATAATATATAATCTATTTTAAAATATCGCAACATTATCATATTACGTTAAAAATCGCGTAGAATTTTCTGTATTTACTAAATAAAGGGAGTGCACATTTCAAAAACCACGCTATTGCACCCAGAGTACAACTCCTGCTTGCTCTCCGGTATTATGCAACTGGTTCCTTTTTAAATTCTGTTGGAGATTTCGGCAGCTCACTGAGCTCGGCTTGCGGCGCGTCAGTTGATCACGTCAGGTTTTCCTCCTACTCCATTACAAGTTGCGTTGATGAACCAATCAGAATCACCGTTACAACAAAACCAAAACTTATTGCGAAGAGGGTATATGATTAGATAATCGGGGGTTAAAAATTTATGGTGGAACGAATTGTGCAGTTAATCATGATTAGAACGCCGATTAAATATAATCGTGATTAGGTAATCAAGCATTTAATCAGAGTTGGTGGAATCGGCCCTATGTTTATGTTTACGTGCCTCACAGTTGCTAGCCCTGGGCCTCCTTTCTCGAGTCACTCGCAAAGTTATGTATACGCTTCTTAGCGAATAGACCAATCAGGATCAAGTATTCCGTTGTGATAGGGGTCCTGATTGGTCTATTCGCTAAGAAGCGTATACGTTTCTTTTGCGAGTGACTCGAGAAAGGGGGCCCTGCAGAGCGTCCATATTTGAACCAAAATGTCTTTAAAAATGTCAGGATATCGATGAAAGAGAAGGAAACATCGAAAATAATGCATACAACGTAATCTGCTACTCCGATGCGTTCATAACCTTAAATTCACTCCTCTGTCATACGTATTGTTACGCCCCTGTCATAAGAATTTTTTCTCGGGGTTTCTTGAGTAGTACCTCCTTCGTTGCACTACATGCAAGCGTTGTTGCCACGTTTAAGGTGCCTTTCTATCAAGATTGACATTTTTATGGAATAACTCGAAAATGGGATAGGCGAAGTTCATGAAATTTGGCATGAACATTAACCCCTAACCTCTTAGTAAACAAGACAAATTTCAAGAATTTTTCTTAGTTATTTCCGGTTAATTCACCGTTTAATATCGGTCGGTTTAATGTTTCTCCATATGAACCCGTGTAAAATTAGTGAAATTTCATTGCTGCATAACTTTTTAACTAGACAGACAATCGACTTCAAATTGTGCAGGTTAACTTGTTTTAATCATATACACTGTCTGTGCAAATTTCATAAAGTCCTGTTAGGACTCGATATATAGGTGATACATCCTTAATGCGGCGTTTACACTCACGTGAGTTGATCAAGTTAATTGAATTCAAGTGATTTGAAAGCTAATTGAATATCTAAACCCCACCATTCATTTCACTCGATCGCGTGAATTGAACGGCTTCTTAGTTGAAACATATTCAACTCACTTGAATTCAACTGACATTATCAACTCACTAGCTAATGTAAACGCCGCTTAAAGGTGCCGTCGAAGAGTCAGCCATGATACAGTCCTGCCCCGCACTACGGGAACGTTCGGAGGATATTTCTGTAAATGTGAATTCATTAAAGCGTGAAGAAAAGCAGCAGTCGTTCGGACCCTCGGTGCCTCAAAAATATTGCATCAATGAATTAAGTTACCAAGTCTTTCCAAGTGTTCTATTTTGTTATCCCTACATTGATGCTATATCAATTTTTTAGCAATTAATAACTGTAAATATATTTTCATGACGATTTCTTCTTTCGTTCTCGACGTCGTGTTCATACTTCAAAATTTCAACGAAAACTGACTAAAATTTTCCTGCATCTGCTTGTCAGTAAGGAATACGGTACTGCTATATATGGAAAAATGCAAATTACGGGACTCGGTGGTCTATCTAGGAAGGTCGGGAACGTGCCTTTCGGTCGATACGCTTTATTACAGCCCATTAAGGGCTGGTATTATAAAGTCCGGTTGACCGAAGGTTGAGTTTGAACCGGCGGTTAGCGTACTCGCAAACTGTAATCTAACCACCGGTTAAAGCTTAACCTTCGGTTAACCGGACTATAATACCGGCCTTAAACCTAATCCCTGTAGTTCGGGGTACGACTGTATTGTAATGTTTAAAAAAAATATCAGAAACTGATCAAAATCAATTTTCAAACCTTTTAGCGTCACTTGACCACTCTTATATTTTAAAAATTATATGATGCGACATTGTAACTAATGTAAGTTTTCCTTTGAAACTAGGAAAATAATGCTTCTATGTACTGAGGAAAATCATGCAGCATTATATTTGACTCGGCTAAATTTAATTAACGAACACAAATTTTTATTCGAGCAAAGAAAAGTTTATACGAACAAAATGTAATTGGTAAAATAGCATATGTTTAGAATTTAAAAAAAATGTTATTTGATGCAGCTAAACTTTTTGTTTCAATTGTTTGAATCAATGTTTTTGGTTCAATTGTTTTATTTCTTTTTGTTTATATATATATATATATATGGGGCACTTCACAAGAAAACGACAAAGCGAAACCCATGGGGTCGGGAATTTACTTCATATATTTTTTTTCTTACAGGGTTTTGGGTTCTAAACATACTCCCAAGTTGATTTTTTTATTGCCTTTGTTTATACGGGATACCTCTCGACAATATTGAAAAATGTGATTTTCAGGGCTCATTTTCAAATAGAAGAAATGATAATTTCAAAAAACTTCAAATACTACAAGGTTTTCTTTTTGAACGTACTTTCTGGAAAAAAATATGCGGTATTACCAGTACCGGCAGAAACGAAAATAACCACTATTTTTTCATCTCCTGAAAATACGCCATTTTTTATTTCAAGAAAACAAATTTGTAATTCTTTGAAGATTAATTAAAATTTTGTTTTCTTGAAATAAAAAATGGCGTATTTATAGGAGACGAAAAAATAGTGGTTCTTTTCATTTCTGCCAGTACTGGTAACACCGCATATTTTTTTCCAGAAAGTACGTTCAAAAAGAAAACCATGTAGTATTTGAAGTTTTTTGAAATTATCATTTTTTTTATTTGAAAATTAGCCCTGAAAATCACATCTTTCAATATTGTCGAGAGGTATCCCGTATAAACAAAGGCAATAAAAAAAAATCCACTTGGGAGTATGTTTAGAACCCAAAACCCTGTACGAAAAAAAATATATGAATTAAATTCCCGACCCTATGGGTTTCGCTTTGTCGTTTTCTTGTGAAATGCCCCATATATATATATATATATATATATATATATATATATATATAGATTATATGTATAGACAGAGATACAAGTGTTAGCTGTTTACGGAGCGCGTGGGGAAGCGAGGAGAAAGTGACTAGGCTTGTGTGCGTCACCAATGCTAGCTGCGCTATTAGTAGGTTGTATAGCGATTTACTATATCGACATCTCTCATCGACATGAAAATGTAATGCCACCTTAGGCCGCAAGCGCTGAAGTAGCTGCGCACTAATTACTGCGCATGGGTTATGATGTCACATCCGCTTTCACATTTCCGTCCCATTTCCCGAGATTTACCCTCATACCGCTGCACACTGGTCAATTTCCTTGAATTAGGAGGACAAAATGTAAAAAATGAAAATATTCGCAGAATGAAAATAACGGTATATATGAAGTGTTACATAATGAGAGATTCGTAAATGATATAGCATTATGGCCTACGCATGATATGTTCTATAAAATCGAGGTCAAAAGTTGCAGTAGCGAAATATACCCTTAGGGGGCCGATATTACAATGTCAGGTTAAACCGAAGGTTACAGGTTACCGCTGATTTTGGTATATTTCGTGTCACACGAACATATACCAAAAACAGCGGTAACCTGTAACCTTCGGTTTAAACTGACATTGTAATATCGGCCCTTAGTGTATTACATTCTTTCGTTGCGCGTATACTGTGTTCTATTTGCTTTTTTATTGTTAGTTTAGTCCTTTCACTACATACAAACGTCATTTAGTAAGTATATAACTACACACACTTGCATAATAATAACAAGACATACGTAAGGCTGCTCTTGATAGGGTTTTAAAAAAAAGTTTCACGTTCGAATATGTTTTGTTTTGTAGAGAAAATTGTCTACTTTAAAATGAGCTATAAAGCTTTACCTACTTCTACCAACTACAGAATATAAACGAAACGACACTCTAAGCTACGCTCCCAATGTTGCCTTTCTCGCTCACTCTCTAATGCCACTCTTCCTCGGCACACGGTGGCAAATTTTAGTTTCCGTTCGGTATCGCGCGAGAACATTGACGATGAGATATATCGGTGTGTTTACTAATTATTAATAATATATTATAATTTATTAAATATTAAGAAAATATAATACGTTAGAGTAGGCATAGAATATTAAATATCCCTATCGTATTTTTCTAAAAAAGTGGAAACAATTTTTGAACCAAAAATGGTTGCTTAATTTTAAATTGTGAAACACTATTAGATACCACCACTATTAGTTTTGATGTTTGAAGTATTTGTTTGTGTTAAGGCCAATGTGCAGGGGCTGTGAATGCGCTTGCAGTCCCGTACCTTTCCCGGAATGCTGCTAATTGCCGGATGCTTCCTAATGAGTAACACGTCACCGAATTCATTTTGCTAATTACCGCAAGCCGTCTGGTACACTAAACGATGGTTTATCGTTAAAGTCATCCTTCTAGGACACCCTAACAACCATCGTTAGGTACGTGACTTAGGGAAGCGCCATCCCTCGCGTTCACATAACTTTTCTAGCCAATCCGAGCACACCGTATAGCTGACGCTATCTACACCGTCATTCTCATTCAGCCAATCAGGGCGTACCGCATCGCCCACGCTATCCCCACTATCTGTTAGTTGTAAAATATAGAAACCGCAACCGAATGCACGTTATTCAGTTCAGTTTTGTTTTCTGTGTAATCAAGTGATCAGTGCCTCTACATCCATCAGTGTGTCTCTACAGTCGTAAGTAATCTTTCGCAATCAGTGCGCATCAAACCGATTAACTTACGCGTGTTTCCAAGTTTTAGTTTCGTACGATTTCCGTTACCATCGATAGATTTGAAGTCCTGAGCGCATTACGTTTTATAATCGTGTAACACATCGTATTAGAGTATCTAATCCTGTGCAATATTGTAAATCACGATTTTAACATCTCAACTCTGTATCTCTTTAATTCAATATATTGTTTAGTCAATATAGTGAGTGCAGTGTTTAGTTATTTGAACTAGCCGATAGGTTCGCGTGGCGACCGAACATCTATCGATACCTTAAAATTAATTTCTATTTACCCCCGTCACCCGGTGCCCTTGGATAGTAACGTAAACGTCGCGCAACAAAGTTTACTCGGATCGGTGACTCGGAAAAATTTTCATTTCTTTCAGAAAAGCGATTTACTATGAAACGGTTACAAATGTTTGACTTCTTGCGAAAAGAGAACTTATTACGTGAAGGAGCCTCACCAAATGCCATTAATAAAGTACTTGAACATTGTAGACAGCAAATTGGTGAACATGATCAGGATTTATATGAAGCTACAGAAGTTTCTCAAGCTGTTAAGTTATTTTTGTGTAATGTACTGAAGCGATGGAGAGCAAGTCAATTTAACCTTTATGTGACTGGGAAAAAAAACACCTTCTAATGACGCTGTAGGTACCCGGGTACCAACTATGATTTAAGTTGAAATTAGATACTTAAAAAGTTTGTATTTACTATAAATATAGTGGAAAACGTATTTGTAGTTGAAAATAAGAATTTATTACAAATTTTTGTATGCACGCTGCTGATCTCAATCTTGCGCAGTGCTTTACGCACTGAAAGTTACGTAGCCAACCTTATTGTTAGACCCGTCTGAACAAGTCTAACGGCGACCTGTCAGAACAAGTCTAATAGCGAACTGTGCGGGAGTCAGTAGTGCATCTTACGTTGTCGTGTAAACAAGTTGGGAGAGAGTGGTCGTAATAAGTAGAAATTTACTGTTTATCGTTTGTCTCTAGATGGCAGATATTGATGCTAGCCCTAGTCAAGAGTCTAGTGCAGTACGACGGCGGAATAAGAGGTAAAAAATAAATCACTTTATTCATTTTGAATACAAATTTCTGGAAGGAAGTAAAAGTTGAAAAAGTATTTTTTCTATGCGGAAAATTCAATTTTCCACACAGATCTTAATGTGAAAAATTTATTTTTCAGAAGTAGTGCGGAAAACATTTTCCACGTTAAGATCAGCGTGGAAAATTGAATTTTCCGCACGCTTATAGAAATAAGTTGTTCCTAACGCGTGTGGAAAATACGTTTTCCACACTTGCAAGGAAAAATGCTATTTATTCAATATTGAGATTTATTGAAAAAGTTGCTCTGGTTTAGTTGATCAAAACTAAACAATATCTTATGACAGAATGCTTTTCAGCTTTGTTCTTTTCTTGCGAAAAAATCTAATAAATGGCAATAAATAAAGAAGTCCTATATAAAAATACCTATTCTATGTTGTTGTGACTTTGTGACACATCGAGAAGAAAAGATGGCGGTATATGAAAATATTACTGCCAAATTTTGTTAGTACTTCTAATAAAGCAAAATGTTTTGTGTGACAATTTTGAACTGGGACATTCTTGCAGGTTGACACCTGCCGAAATGAGGGCGATGTTACAAGAATCGGAGTCTGAAGAAGAGCCATATGTTGCTTCTGATGACGAGGAATATATTCCAGAAACAGCAAGGATCGAATCCGAATATTCTGATGCCGAGGAAGAGCCTATAATAGAAGAAGGAGAGTCGGATTCAGACGAAAGAGTCGAGGATGAATCAGAATTCGCACAACCTGAAAATTTGAAAGGCAGAGACGGGACCCCGTGGTATACCGCTCCATTGCCCCAAGGTCAAACAATTAGTCGTAATATCTTGCGCCAAAAAGGCGGGGCAAAAGCTTGCAGTGCTGTTCTCACAGCAAAGGAAGTTTTTAAATCTATTATGTCTACTGAAATGTGTGACATAATTCTAAGAGAAACTAACCGAAAAGGCAGAACAATAACTGAATATTACAATAAGCTACTCCAAAAATATCCAGAACCCAAACGATCACAGCCAAAAAAGTTCGACCAATTAACTGAAGAGGAATTCGATGCATTCCTCGGTATTCTTCTAGCAAGTGGTGTGCATAGATCCAATAAAGAACACATATCTGAAATGTGGAAGTTAGAATCCTTCCCTTTTATCCGTGCGGCCATGTCTCGTGACCGTTTCAAACTATTTCTAAGATTTATCCGTTTCGATAATCAGAGTACTCGTGAAAAACGCAGTGCAACCGATAAAGCTGCTCCAATACGTGACATATGGTCAATGTTGAATTCAAATTTGCAAAATAACTATAAACCACATGAATGCATCACAGTGGACGAACAACTGTTTTCTTATAGAGGACGAACAAAAATTTACTCAATACATCCCATCAAAACCTGGAAAGTATGGGATAAAAGAATTTTGGGCCTGCGATACAGCTACAGCTTATCCATTGCTAGGTGAACTTTACACTGGGAAGCTGCCACATACTGAGCGTCAAGTCAATGTTGGTGAGAATACAGTTCTGAGGTTAGTTGCCCCGTATAAAGGCTCTGGGAGGAACGTAACAGCGGACAATTTTTTTACAAGTTTGCAACTAGCGAAAACATTGAATTCCTGGAATTTGACCTTAGTAGGGACCGTCAGAAGAAACAAAAAATTCTTGCCACCTAACATGCAGCCATCTAAGAACAGAGCTGTTTCATCTACCAATTTTGCTTTTAGTAAAGAAGCAACTGTATGTTCTTATGTACCCAAAAAGAATAAGTCGGTAATTCTTTTATCATCAATGCATATGACAGGCGAAGTAGAGCAAACAGCGTCTGCTAAACCGGCTATTATAAAATATTACAATAAAACAAAAGGAGGCGTCGACACAATGGATAAAATGTTAACAGAGTATACTGTAAAGCGTCGAACGAATCGTTGGACATTGGCATTCTTCTACAATATGGTTGACATAGCTGCTTTGGCTGCATACATTATATACACAGAACACCATCCCCAATTATTTGGATCTACTGACCGACGACGCAGATTTCTAAAAGAACTCGCAAAACAACTATGCATGCCTGCTGTGGAAACTCGGAGCAAAATTCCTAAAGTAATTGGAAATCATTTTACACGCAATTCCATAGAAATGGTACTTGGCCATCAAATAATGCAACCTGTCGAAGTAGACAAGGATCGGCAACTTCGTGACGCATCTGGACGCATTCCCGTTGTTGGAAGTTGCTATTTATGTCGAGAGTTGGGCCACAAACAACGCAAAACCAGAAAGTCGTGCATTTCTTGCATAAAGCCAGTTTGCAATGAACATTCTGTGAGCAAGACCGTTTGCGAAACTTGTAATCTACAAGCTGATTAGATTTTTATAATAATTTATATATTATTTTTATATTACATACTTCTTAGCCAATAAAAATAAAATGAAAACATTTTATTTGTTTTTTATATCATAATATTATTAATTCTGTGGAAAATACGTAAAAGTACCCCGGTACCTAAACCGTCATTAGAGGGTGTAAACATTTCAAATAATAATTTCTCGCTAAAATAATAATTGTAGTGACCAAAAAATGTTACATAATATATTAAATAGCTAGTTAAGAGATCTCGCAGAACCACCACGCACACAGCTCTTAATACGCAAATGAACACTGTCTAAAAATACAAAAGTTACCCGGGTACCTTCTCAGTCACATAAAGGTTAATTACAGCTTCTTTAAGAAAAAGCATAATGCTTGGCTACAGGAAGACTTGCTATACATTCCAACACAAGGTGAAGATTAGTTAGAGCCTCTACATCAACAGTAGGTCGACCGTCAACTTCTTTCATTGACAGTGGAGGAAAATCAAAAAGAAGAAAAATACAACCTGTTCGGTCGCCACGCGATCTAGATTCGGATCTCTCCCCGGGGTCGTAAATCCCGGGTACACGTGAGTGACGCGGCTGGCAATCTAACCGAACTACCGGAAGGTATCTCTCAACCTATCGGCTGTTTCAATGATTTTGTACTGTATTTATGCTAAAATTAACAATATATTTAATAACAGAAATACAGACTACAATTTAGTGATTGATTGATTGATTGTTCTAGCGTTTACTCGCTGAATGCACTATAGTTCCGCGATACCTTGTTTGACTCGGCCAGAAGAACCTTGGTGGTCTTGACGACTGCGAGATAGGTTAGACACGGAACACAACGCGTTACTGACTTGGTAGTTCTGCGATACCTTGTTTGACTCGGCCAAAAGAACCTTGGTGTTCTTGACGACTGCGAGATAGGTTAGACACGGAACATAACGCGTTACTGACTTGATGCTTGATGGTCTATAGTACATTAAAGCAAAGGCGGCTGGTTTCGGCTTATATTAACCGTCCTTTGGTAGGCGGAAGGGGTAGCGTCGCTTGACGCTATGCACCCTTATTGGTCGAAGGAGAAATGTCGGGGGAGCAGGCGATGACGCTGGGAACTTTCGAGAATTGGTAACCAAGAAGCGGGGTACCGTGGCTAACGGTACCCGCGTGACGTATCCAAACGTCCCAGAGTGCCGGACGCTCTTTCTCGATCGTGAGGAAGCATCCGGTTACCCTGAAATGGCTAATCGTCGGATCGGAATGCGCCAGGTATAAGGTTCTCCCCGATCGGTCATCGCCTGGATTCGACATTCCTACTTTCGAGGCTGCTTATTGTAAAGGTTGTGCGGTGCACATTAAAGCGTGTACCGAAGGGAACAACGCGTCGAGTACCGTTTCATACCTACCTTCCAGGAAAGCGCGAACTCGGGTGGTTTGCCATTGGCGTAATTGCCGAAACAAACCCTTTCCTCGAAGGTAGGATTAGCGGTAAATGGTTGAATTTTCGATCGGGCTATTTTGGGGTTCCGTCGTTCGGTGCGACGGAACAACCGTTACTAGATAAAACACCCGAAGAACTAAGTTTAGCAACCCAGGTAGCCTACCATTCAAGTGGAAAAAAGGAAGTTGCACTTGTTACTAAAAAAGTTTCAACAAGTTCTCCACGGACAATTAAACGCGTTAAGAAAGCAATCTCCAATGACAAAGCTTCTTCATCTGCAGTTAGAACTTACACAGCCATAGAAGCGTTAGCTTTAATTACTAGTTTGAAACTGACACGATATCAATATGTGATGCTACGGAAGGAAGCTTTGCAAAGAAATATTGATTTGTATCCACCATATTATGCCGTATTGAAAGCGAAATCAGAATACTATCCCCCTCAAGATAAATGTACAGTTACAGATACTGTTGTCGACGTAGATTTACAAAGTCTGTTAGATTTGACGGTCAACCGTTTACTTCTGGCACAATATGAGGTAATAATAGGAACATTTCCTGAAAATAGCACCAACTGTATTGAAATCATCCATAAATGGGGAACAGATGGAAGCTTAGGACATGCTCTCCACAAACTAACATTTGAAGACCCAAATTGTACTAATTCGGTACAGTCAGCTATAGTGCCTCTGCAACTTAAGCACGATAACAGAATACTTTGGCAAAATCCTATAACAAGTTCAACCCGATACTGCCGCCCAATACGTTTTATATTTGCCAAGGAGACAAAAATGACTCTCATCGATGAAATTGCTCACATTGACCGCCAAATAACAAACCTTAAAGCGACAGAATCAGACATTAATAAGCGTAAATTTATCATCACCCATAAGTTACACAAAACCATGATAGATGGTAAAGTCTGCAATATATGTAATAACGCACACTTCTTCCGCACAAGTATGTTGCATTTGTGGAGTAAGGCCTAAAAATATGAATGATCTCGAATTTGTTCTGAAGAGACCTTGTGTGTGAAACATCTACTTTTACACTCGGTTTGTCAATTTTACACGCGAGAATAAGGTTTATGGAGTGTTTAATCCATATAGCATATAGACTTGACATAAAACAATGGCGTTGTAAAAACGAACAGATCGCTGAGAGAAAGAAAACAATTATAGATAAATTTAAAGCAGAAATGGGTCTTCTTATAGATGTGGTAGTTCAAGGAAAAGGTAATGCTAATGATGGAAATACTTCGCGATGCTTTTTCAGTAATCTAGGAAAGGTTTCAGAAATAACTGGTATCGACAGAGATTTGATGATTCGTTTTACCACGGTACTTGATGCAATATCAAGCGGATATGCCTTAAATTCAGTGGAGTTCAAAAAGTATGCGACAGATACTGCAACACATTATATTAAATTATATTACTGGTTTCCGATGCCTGTAACTGTCCATAAGATTCTAATACACGGTGCGGACATATTAGATTATCTAATGATTCCAATTGTGCAGTTATCCGAGGACGCTCTAGAAGCTCATCATAAAGAATATCGACAATATCGAGAACACCATACAAGAACAATGCCAAGAGTGAGGTGCAATGAAGACCTGTTACATACCTTACTAATTTCGTCAGATCCCCTAATTAGTAGTAGCCGGCAATTGCCACAACGGGAAAGTGGATTTTTATCAGAAGAGGTCAGACCACTTCTCCATATTCCGGAAGTACCAAATACTGTAGAAGATGTATATGATGATGAAGAGGAAGAAGGGTTGTGTTAAAAACATAAAGCAAAAAGAAAATGCATGTCTGTATCAATGAAGTTTGTTATTTGTATTATTATTTCATTATTATTATTTGTATTATAATTTGTATTATAAGTTGTATTATAATTTGTATTACAATTTGTATTATAATTTGTATTACAATTTGTATTACTTTATTATTTGTATCATAATCTGTACTATAATTTGTATCATTTTATTATTTGTATTATAATTTAATATTTTGTGAACGATTTCTATCTGAAACTCATCCGCGGAGTTAATTTTAGAAATAATTTAAATAAAATCCTTTTCGGAGTGTAGTTATATTTGCAATAATTCTAAATTTTCTAAAATCTCGTCCGCCATATTGGATCTGCCATCTTGAATTTTTGAAATCTGACTTCAGATTCGTGATCAGCGACCCAAAAAACCCCCTTATACCAAATTTGTAGGGAAACTCCCTATTAAAGCTGCCAAACTCAGAGATCTTCTTCACCTCTCACAATTTTTGGAAAAACCAGAAGCGAGGAGTTTTTACCAAAGTTTGAGGTCTGGCGGACTTGAAGACGGCAATGACGCCAACGATTACATCGACGACCCTCCCATTGACGCTACAAACCCTGAAGAAGACGAGTGAATCTGCCAATATTTCAACGTCGATGACTTTTTCTCTACTTTTGGAACATTACTATTTTTGTGCGTTGGTAATAACCTTTTTTTGTAAATTTTGGGTAAATTTTTTGTAAACAAATTAGTGTAAGAATTGTACAAAAGAAAATTGTTCTGTAAATACATATTTAGTTTACATTAAACTACATTTTTGCATTCTTTAAAATCATTTCTTCTCCCCATTGTTTGGTTTAGGGGTTAAAGAGGGTTAAAATTCGCATTTTAAATTCGACGTTTTTATAAAATATCATCCAATATTTCGAAAAACGGTTATCTGTGAAAAATATTGTGAATCTGCATAGTTGGTGGTTCAAATACTACATTTTTTGTATTTTTTAAATCATTTTTCTAGTCACCATTAGTTGGTCAACTTTAAAATTAATTTGTCTCTATAGCAGCTTTAAGCCGATGACGGGGGTTTTTCCCTGGACTCTTCATGTGCTACTATCGACGGTGGTTGGGACACCTTGTATATGATATTAATGTTTTAATATCAATTGTCTTAGTTACTGGAAAATATAAAGATCTTACTACAGGTACGAACTATACGCAGAGTAAATATAGCCTCTTTGTGGGCGAGTAAAAAGACTTTTCCAAGAAGCTGGCTCATTGTGTTGAGAGGGCTAATGGATCGATAACTGCCGGGGCTTGCTGGCGGCTTGTTGGGCTTTTGGAAGGCTCGAGTTTGGGCCACATTCCAATTGGATGGGAAATAATTGAACTCTAAGTAAGCATTAAGAATATCCGCCAGGTGTTCCACGCAGAATGTCGGGAGCTTTTTAAGGGCAAAGTTAGTTATTGAATCTGGCCCCGGGTCTTTGTTATTCTTAGCCTTTTTTCATTGCCGATTGGATGTCATCTGGTGAGACTGGGGAACAGTCATCCTCGCATCTCTGCATGAGATTTTCGCTCACGAGTTTATCCGTATCGGCCGTGAAATTTTTATCTTACGGTTCATTGTGTGCTGTAAAGGTTTTTTTGCAGATGGTTGGCCAGACAGTTGGCCTTATCCTTATGCGAGGAGTACATGATGCCTGGGTTAGCCATGTCTTTCGAGGGGGGTGGGGGTGGTCTGGTGAGGGCTTTGGTCATTCTTCAAAGGGAATAATCTTTAATTTGGAGGTTGGAGACCACCTGATGCCAGCGTTAGTACGGGAACTCCTTGATCCGGCTAGAAATATTTTTCCTCAGTAAATTGATTCATTTTTTAATAAAAGAAGGGTTTGAATTTGACTATTGCGCTGCTTAATAAAGCCAAGAAATTTCGGTGGGAGAAGGTCTTGCCGTTTAGCATTTACTGTCTTGGGTACAGCAATTTCAAGGGAATCCTGAATTTCCGAGGTCAGTTGGATTGTTGCCTGTTCACAATATCCTCTGTCGTGAAGAGATGATATTTCACAGGAGTCGAAATTCGAAGTAGGTTATTCAAAGTCTCCCAGTCAGCCTTGGCGAAGTTAAATGTAACTAGTGTTGGTATGGGAGTGTGTGTTGTGTTTAACTGAAGTAGGACCGGTCTATGGTCAGAATCAAGTTCCTCCAACACTTACAATTCATAATCAAATTGAATGCTTTTGAGGATTGCTAGGTCAATGATGGATAGTTTTTGGCGGCTATTACAATATATGGGTAATGTGTAGAGGAATCAGGGGCCACTATGGCGAGGTTATGGTCTGTTGTAAAGTCAAGAAGTTGCTTCCCCATACTAGAGATGTAGCAATAACGCAAGAGGAAGTTCTGAATAGTTTTTGTTAATCAGGAGAATGAAATGGGTTAGTGGGAAATTAATATACAGGGTGTTTCATAAGTATTGTGACAAACGTAAAGGGGTTGTAGAGGGCATTAAACTAAGCAATTTTGACCAATAAACCTGTGTCCAGAAATATGCCGTTTGGGCAGGAAGGTGAATGAACGTTTCATTCAGATACTGCCGCGCTTGCAAAGAAAAATGCGCCGGAGCGCCATCATGTGCGACAGTCTGCAAGGTCTCCAGACTTAACACCCTTAGATTTCTTTTTCGGGGGCCATGTCAAAACGTTGGTGTACGAAACACCTGTCAACAACATGGAAGATCTATTGGGAAGGGTCATGGCCGCCTCCACAATTGTGCAGGACATGCCTGGGGTATTCCATAGGGTCCGGACTGCAATGCACAACCGTGCCACACTCTGTATTGAGCGAAACGGAGGCCATATTGAGTCATTTTTATAAACATTAAAAATACAATTATTAGTTGCTTCGTGTTTCTCTCATTCACCTTCCTGCCCAAACGGCATATTTCTGGACACAGGTTTATTGGTCAAGATTGCTTAGTTTAATGCCCTCTACAACCCCTTTACGTTTGTCACAATACTTATGAAACACCCTGTATAGATATGAGATGGTAATGCCTGTTCCCTCCACTTTAATTTTGATAGTTATAGCGTCCAGAGTATCCAGTCCATCCAGAAGGACTTCATGGTAGTCAACTTGATTTTGTATTAGTATTCCTGTGCCTTGACCAGCATTGTTCGTGTATATCGTGTATTGGGGGATCTTGAGTTTTGTTTTTTGTAGACTAGTATTTGTAAGTAGGCAGATGTTAATTCCGTGCGTGTCTAGGACTGAGAGAAGTCTAGGACGTGGTATGAGTAATCAAAGCTCCCTTATTGTTAGTGCCCGATCCGGCGTGTCTCTTCGTAAAGATCGAGTTGCCCCCTGAATTGGAGCCCGCCAACTTTCTACTCCTTCTCTTCCTTTTCACGGACAGGAACCCGTCGGCTGAGGGCTCCACCGCAGCAGCCGATGGGGTCAAGGCGGCGCTATCTAGCGGTCTGTTCGTGTTCATGGCCGTTCTGTTGATTATGGCTGGTGGTGCTCGACTATTGTCTTACTCCGACGTTTAAGAGGGCCTTGAAAAAGGCTAATTGTTTGATTTTTCGCTGGTTATCTGATCCCAATTGAGATAGAATCGCTTCAGGAGCCTTGAAAAAGGCTAATATGTTGCGGCGGTCAATCCGACTCAATCGCTCTGATCGTCACCATGACTCAATCGATCGTACTCAGTCCACCGTGATCTTTCCAATGTCTCTTGCTCCGACGCTCGGAATTGTGCCTTTTATACATCTCAGCGAGGGTTCTTTCTCTCTCTCTCTCTCTCTCTCTCTCTCTCTCTCTCTCTCTCTCTCTCTCTCTCTCTCTCTCTCTCTCTCTCTCTCTCTCTCTCTCTCTCTCTCTCTCTCTCTCTCTCTCTCTCTCTCTCTCTCTCTCTCTCTCTCTCTCTCTCTCTCTCTCCCTCTCTCCCTCTCTCCCTCTCTCCCTCTCTCCCTCTCTCCCTCTCTCCTCTCTCTCTCTCTCTCTCTCTCTCTCTCTCTCTCTCTCTCTCTCTCTCTCTCTCCAAAACTTTCGATACAGTTCCCCACGATATTCTACTCTATAAACTACGGAGCATGGGATTCTCTACGCGAGCTTGTGAGTGGATGGTATCATACCTCAGGGGCAGGCAACAAGCGGTCAAAATCGAAGGTTCAACCACTACTAGTTGGGTCTCTACGAATACTGGTGTCCCCCAGGGCTCGGTGTTGGGGCCTCTTCTGTTTTCATTATATATTAATGACATTGGGACAGCCATTAAGTACGCCAAGCGATTGCTCTTTGCAGACGATCTCCAAATATACGCCTCATGCCCGTCTTCAGATTTGACTGGGTGCATACGGAAACTCAACGGTGACATCGCAGCTATTAGTAGCTGGGCTACAAGAAATCGTCTTCGCCTAAATCTACTTAAAACTAAGACGATCATTCTAGGCAACAACCGTCTTATTAACCAAATAAACCTTGATGATCTCCCACCCTTAGGCGATGGTCAAGGAAATATTCCATTTGTAACCTCAGCTAGGAATTTAGGAGTAATCTTGGATTCGAAACTGAATTTCCACAAACATATTGCCCACGTTATGTCCAAGGTCAACGGTGTTTACTACCAGCTGCAGCAGCTTCGAGATTACACTGACGTCAACCTTCGGAGGCACCTAGTTACTGCATTAGCGTTGCCACATATCTATTACTGCTCAGCTGCTCTCACAGGTATCGGGGTCGTCAACGACCTCAAACTTCAAAGACTGGTCAACAAGGGGATCAGATACATTTTTGGGCTGCCACGTGACGTCTCTATCTCCTCCTACCGGCGACAGTTAGGCTGGCTGCCCGTGAATAATGCCAGGAAGTACTCACTTGCCTATCTGACATACTCCTCTCTCTACCAAAATTCTCCGACATTTCTTACAGATCTACTAATGCACACTTCAAATCGCCCTCTGCGAAGTCCTCAATCTCAGCAACTGGTGATACCTAGCCATCGTACTGAGGCATATAAACATGCTTTTGCAATTTCTGCGCCTTATCTGTGGAACTCTATTCCTGAGGATATAAAACTGTCACCTTCGAAGCCGACTTTTAAAACTCAGCTAAAATCTCACTTGCTAAACCAGGAGAACTCGGTTGACTCTGCTCTGATCTGACTGTTTATCCACTTGCTTTCCTACTACTCTGAATTATTTTTCCCAACTGTTTCGTCCATCGACATTCAAGCCATTTACTGGGGTGGCAAGTCTAATTGGCTATTTTATATATTGGTAATTTTATACTATATCATATCGCTTACTCTGGTGAGGGAGCCTAACTTACTATTAATTCCTATTCTCTTAAGCTCGCTTGTTTTAGTTTTAGTGTTAATTTTTAATGCTTAATTATGATTTTAGTTGCAATCCTTCCATGCTATCTCGTGAAGCGTATTATTCAATCCAAGGCAGGTCTAATTAGTTGTAATCGCTATCAATTTACACTATATTATATCGTATACCCTGGTGAGGGAGATTAACTTATTATTTAATTCTATTCTCTTAAGCTTTCTCGTTTCAAAGTTTAATGTTTAATTATGATTTCAGTCGTATTCCTTCCATGCGCTTATTCTCGCGAAGCGTAGTATTAATCCTATTCTATCAAACTTGCTCGTTCTAATGTTTATTACTTAACTATGATCTTATTTTTATTTGTATTTCTACCATGCTTGTTCTCGTAGCTTGCTACAAACATTTGTTTAACCATGAACAATAAATGCCATTATCAATCAATCAATCAATCAATCAATCAATCTCTCTTACGCTGACGCGTCCGTCGCCTCACGCGCGGCGACGTATAGGCCGGTCAAAATCGACAATACATTAACAAAACATGATGTATATCTGATTTTTCTGTATGTTGTTTGGACCCATTAGGGCTATGTATATCCAAGTTTGCAACTCTCAAAAAGTTGTGGAAAAATTTTTACACACCAAAAACCGCGAAATTTTTGGACTTGTTTCAGATTCTGCTCTATATCTCCTAATCCATGCATTTTTCGTCGAAAGCTATTCTATACGTTTTTTAAAAGCATTACATTTGTGATACATTAAGCCCAACCGGAGTTCTGTATGTCAATTGGTTACCGAATTACGGCACTTTGAAAATAGGGCAGTTTTTCCAAAGATTGAACATTTTAGTTTTATATCTGCTTTGGACCGAAATTGCGTCGAAACCATTGATCCTACGAGTAGAACTTGTGAATATAATTTGTAGGCAATTTAATTAGCTTTAAATTGGCGGTCCAGCGGGGAAAGTAGTATAAGTCTGAAATTGTGAAAATTAGATGTGTGTATTTTAAGCTTCTCCTGGCTTAATTTAACATTCGGAAAAAGCGATGTAAGTTAATAGACCTTACCTGGGTATTACCTAGGCAAGGTCTACTAACTTATATCGCTTTTTCCGAATATTAATCTAAGCCAGAAGAAGCTTAAAATACACATATCTCATTTTCATAATTTCAGACTTATACCACTTTCCCCGCCGGACCGCCAATTAAGTGCAGAGCGGGGTCTGTAAGCCTCGTAGTTCTCTCCAAATCTAAAAAAAAACCATATAAGGTAAAATCACATTTTTCCAGAAATGTACCTAACCACTTTTTTGTTGCATGAAGTGAGATTTAAACATGCAAAATGTGAGACTTTCCAAAGACAGATACGACACTCGATGCATGATCGACGCCGAGGGTCGGCCACATAAATATCGAGTTCGAGTGGCAAGCGCATTTCGGCACCTCGAGCATTTCCACATCGATGCCGAGAGCTGGGAACATAAACATGGGGATGATACCGAGCTACGGGTTAGCCGATTCCAAAACTAACCACGAAAAGCCTGGGAACGGAAGAAGACAGGAACCGTGGGACGCTGGATGACGAGCCCGGAGCTGGCATTTCGTTCCGAGCAGTCGTAACAACATTATTGCAATTCGATCCGTCTTCGAGATTCTTTGTTATCGAGACCTGCTCGTATCCACCAGCTTATTCAACCAAGGGGAAGTGGAGCTACTACCTGGATTTGAACTTTTCATCCACGCATTTACTGGGTGCGACACCACCTCTGCCCTCTTCTCACAGGGGAAGATCAAAATGTGGAGCCACTTCAGAAAAAATCAAGCCCTAGTGGACCAAGCAGGAGTTTTCCTCCAGACAGATGCCACACACTAACAAGTCGCAGCAACCGGTGACAAGTGCCTAGTTGCCCTATATGGAGGAGACGAAACGAAAGACACCCTCAACGATGTACGCTTTCGTATTTTTGTGAAGACAGCAGCCAATGCCAAAGCGAATCTGGCCCGTTTGCCCCCAACCACAGAGGCTGCGTCGTATCACCACTACCGCACATATCACCAGGTGCAAAAGTGGTTAGGGGTGGAGAAAGACGCCACTGACTGGGGTTGGGAATTGACCTCGGCTGGACTCATCCCCATTACTAGTCGGCAAGCTCCTGCCCCCGCAGAGCTCCTAAAACTCCTCTCTTGCAAATGCAAGAAGGGGTGCAGAGGTGGCTGTTCTTGCCTCAAAGCAGGGCTCAGATGTTCTGTGATGTATGCTACCTGCTCTGGGGAAATGTGCCAGAACGCTGCCCGTATCATCATTGAAGAGGACGATAATGACGACCTTCAAGACAACCCTGACGATCCACCAATACTGGAGTACCTACCTATAGGGGGCGAAGACGGCGACCCACCAATAGTGGAAGACCTACCTATTGAAGAGAGCAACGAAAGTGACGGCCCAGGGCCATCAAAAAAAAGGCGACGAATTTGACTATGTGTCTAATTTGATTGACTGATTGATTGATTAAGTTACTGCACTTTTGATTACTTATGTTTATATTAAAATACATTTCACCGTTTTTTAAAATTATTTCATGCCTTCTTTTTCATTACCAGACCAAAAAACAAAAGATAGGAAAGGTTATGGAACATTTCTGGAAAAATGTGATTTTACCTTATATGGTTTTTTTTTAAGATTTTGAGAGAACTACTAGGCTTACAGACCCCGCTCTGCACTTAATTTAAAGCTAATTAAATTGCCTACAAATTATGTCGTCAAGTTCTACTCGTAAGATCAATGGTTTCGACGTAATTTCGGTCCAAAGCAGGTTTAAAACTAAAATTTTCAATCTTTGGAAAAACTGCCCTATTTTCAAAGTGCCGTAATTCGGTAACCAATTGACCTACAGAGCTTCGGTTGGGCTTAATTTATCACAAATTTAATGCTCTTAAAAAGCATGGAATAACTTTCGACGAAAAATGCTAGGAGATATAAAGCAGAATCTGAAAAAAGTCCAAAAATTTCGCGGTTTTTGGTGTGTAAAAATTTTTCCACAACTTTTTGAGAGTTGCAAACTTGGGTATAGATAGCCCTAACGGATCCAAACAACATACTAAAAAATCAGAGATACGTCATGTTTTGCGAATTTAGCGATTTTTTGTGTCGATTTTGACCGGCCTAGTATGGGGTCTAACTGCTCTCAACGTGGTCGGTAATTAACCAACGTTGATACTGTAGCGGAGCCCAATACAAAATTGACAGCCGCGATACTTTTAGCCATATTACTCTTCTTGAGTACTTATGCTAAAATCGAACTGCATTGCATTCCGCGGGCCACCCTCGGGCATGCAGACAAATTTGTTTCACTGTGTTTATAGTTTTTATTGCGAGTTATTATTTGACAAAGATCCCGCACTGTCAATGTGTATCACCCGAGAAACATTTGCTTTTAAAACCGTTTAGTGCGAACACTTTTCACGTAATGCCATGGAGTCGCTGTATTTATATTACTCATTGAATACAAAAAGATCCCTCTTTACTCAATGACATTTAGTAATCATACATGCAGTGACTCAATGACGTCATATGAAAATGTTCGTACTAAACAGTTTTGAAAGCAAGTGTTTCTTAGGAGATAAACCTGACAATACAGGATCTTTGTCAAACGATAACTCGCCATACAAAAATATAAACACAGTGAAGTAAATTTTCCGGCATGCCTGAGGATGATCCACGGAATACAATGCAACCCGATTTTAGTGTAAGTACTCAAGAAACCTAATATTGTTAAAAGTATCGCGGCTGTCGATTTGCTTGTCAACTCTCTTGCGATTTTCACCATTGAATAATAAATTTTCTGGCTGTTTATTTATAATAAATGCTGCATTACGATGCATAAATGGTCGTGTAGAATTGATGAAAAATACTTTGAGTGTATACAAATTTTCGGAAATGGAGAAATTCTTTAAATTATATGAGGGCAGAGTGAAAAGTCCGATACTTTTCTAGCAGATACTTTCGTGGTGGAACAGAATTTTTTTTCGCCAAATGGAGGCGTATACTCATCTTCGCGGTCGCACCACCATCTACTAGAAAAGTATCGGACTTTTCACTCTGCCCTAGTAGGTTTTATTTTATTAGGGAGTACGTCCGAGGCACTGCCACCATCCTAAATGTACGAGAAAACCTGGAGACTGGCACCTTAAAGTTTACAATATTGAAAACAAATAAGAAGTGGCGAAAAATGCACAGTGGCCACAAATGGTACCTTTCTACCTTTTATATCTCTAAACGTCCGTGAAAACCTCTACGTCGGAATATGACATCGAGACGTATCCGATGTATGTATTTCAAATAATTCTCTTTAGTTCCAGAGTTGTGCCGCGGATACCTCGAGATCCTTTGAAAGCGGACCACGACAGCGGCGTCGAGATGGCTGGTACGGGGGAGGTTTGGGTGCAATGGTTCACGTGTTGCTTGACTCAGCAAGGACCCGGAGCGCGGAACAAGAGGCAGAGGCCCCAGCAGAGGCTCAGAATAGATCGATCCATGATCGGTGCGCCCACGAACTTCCAGCACACCGGTCACATTGGCAGTGGCGATCTCGATATGGCTAGTGCTCATCTTTCCGCAATTCAAACTCAAATGCAGGGAAAGGGTGGATACGAGGCTTCCTTCGGTGTTAAGGTGAGTTCTTTATTCGTTTGAAATACGGTTCAACACACGATTGGCATTCTCGAAGAGTTCGCATATTCTTAGACATAGACATTTTTCTATGCGTCCTACGTATTGCGACAATGCGATCAAGCAACTGACGATACATCAGCTTATTTACCGGTCTATCCCGTATGAACTCTTGTATCGCTCACCTATATACCTATCGCTTTCCAGGAAAATGGGCAAATTCGTTCGCTGGCGCGCAGCTTCTCGACTCACGCACGCGTGTCATTCGTCGCGGACAGTTATTGCTTACTTGGCGCGCAATCATACGCGTTTCGAGTGCGGTGTCGCGCGACTCGCACGCTCGATATCGTATAGAAAATTCATGATGCGTGTTGCGTCGATCGGTTTTCCGGCCTGCACTCGAATCGACATACGTTCCATATGGCGTATGCCGTATGTCCGATTGATCCATCATCGGTTTCCCCCGTGGAGAGGGTTTAAGTTCACTTGGCGGAATTAATATTGCACAGATCGCTGCGCTTTACAATTCAATTAGTGCGATGAGAAGTTGTCCATTTTTGAAGTAATCGAATGCATCACCATATCGGGGGCACCTGATGCCTTTTCAAGCGATCGATTTCGTCTCTTTCTTGCGATGAGCCAAACTGGTGACTTAAACTTTGCTTTCCAGGCAACACTACGCGATTCTTAGTTTGCCAGGAAAAAAATCGCGCTAATTCCTTCGCGGATAAGTGGTCTCACGAGGTACGACGCAGCTTAATAAACTTGTCCTTTAAGACCAAACGATGAATCAAGTGCGCCTGGCAAGGCAGAGTTGAATGGTGAAATGGAGCCGGATGGATTGCATTCCATTCCGCGTTAGTAATTTAAGCGATCGTCATTTCGATTGACCCCGGATCTCCTTCCGCGCGTACGTAGGGGAAGGCCGGGCAAAGTAGATATACCGGATAAAGCGAATAATCATATTATTAATTGACATAAGCTCTACTGTACGACGCTGCCTCCTATATCGAGAGTAGGTACTATTTCGTACTTAGTTAGAAAACAAATGAACAGCGGATTAGATTTGGGGGGGAGGGGGGACGTTGTCGATATACAATAAGAAAACCGTAACACGTCGATCCGTCGAGATTTTGTCGCAGTAAGTTTAGTACCTAACTTTTGAGTATCAAACACAATTAATTTTATCAAATAAAATACCTAAGAATATTGTACGTTCAATGAAGCACATTTTTTATCAAATGTGTCTACCTCGTAACCTTAGTATCTACTTGCCATCGATATGTCTAAAAAGTTATGCCCGGGTGTAAAGTGAATAGGGCAAAGCGAATGACGCCATGTGTTTTCAGATGGTGTATAATTATAAAAGAAAGATTAGTCAAGGAAATTGAGAATTAGCGGCTAATCCGGGGGAATAAAATTTGTAAAAATGGTCTGATTTTTACCAAGGTTGTTATTTAGGTTTTTTTTGGAAATGTTAAGTCTGCTATACTACTCATTCCTATCTGCCCTATTTGCTCTAGCAATTTGAATTAAAAAACTTCGACCTTGGATTTGACATCAGCGGCCTCAAAAATCCTTAGAAAATGAATTTTGTAAAAATCATGCGCTTTTACAAATTCCGATTCACCTACTGGACTTACAACTTTGAGTAATATGGAAGGTTTCACAAAACATTAAATAACTATTAATTCGAAACATATTTAAAATCTTTAATATTTCTTTCATAATTCTACGATGTATGATCTAACATTATAAGCTTTGAAATACATAAAATAATGAATATAATAGTCGCAGTAGCTCTTCTCTCTTAAGGTTGTTCGACCGAGACAATACACGTAAAAATTTTGGACGCTCTGGGTTAGCGTTACGCTCAGTAAAGATTAGTCAGTAAAAGGTCCGAGTTGAAGCAAAAAGTTTTTGTGAGGTACAGTCTCGTTCTATTCACGCACACCTAAAAGTACAATACACGAATACGTACGCATACAAGTAACGGCGGATGGTGGCGACCGTGGCAGCCGCGCGCAGTCTGTCTCTCTCGGGTTCTATTCAACCTCTTTGTCTGCTCCCTAACCTCGTTTAGGCTGTGCTCTGTGTTCTGTTGCCAAGTTTGGGCTCTCAAATCAGTCGTCCCGGCCATTGAGCAAAATAAATGAACTTTCACTAATTATTTCTGGATAACCAAACGGTCAATTATTTTCGTTTTTTTTGCTGTATTCATTGATACTTTTTCTACACTATATGTTTCATTTCATTGCAAAATGTCGAACCGTTTATTTAAAAAAAATTAAAATAGATGAAGTCCTATCTAAACACATGTAAATTTAATTATTTTCAAAAATTTAGAACTAAAGTTTGAGACGGTCAATCGACGTCGGGTTTCGCTCATTTTGTAGTTAATTTTTTGAACTATCTACCATAACAATTTTTAAAAAATATGTCGAAGTGACCAGTCACGGGTGAACAACCTTAACATATCCACTTTGCTCACACTTCCCGTACTTTTATCGGTCTCGCTCATAGTCCAGTCAATGGGGAGCTAAAATGGAGTCTTCCTTACATTAAATCGGGGAGTTTTGAAATTTGGCATATTTGTTCAGTTTTACATCCTGAACAACATACTAAGTTTGCGATATCGTACTGTTGTGGGAAACGCCGCCATTTTAACAAAATGGCGGCGAAAGTAAATTTTTTGGTATTATCTCCTTTTTGGTTGCTTCCATCCAAAAAGTACTTATTACAAAAATTGTAGAGGACTCAATTCCCTGTAAGTTTCGTCTGAAACATTTTTTTATTAAACAAATGGTTTCTGAGCTATATTATATCAAATTGGGGCATATTTCTTAAAATCGCAAAAACGCGCCCTTTTCACAGGAAATTGCACTTATTATTTACGAATTATCTACTAGTAATCAATTATACTCGTTTCCACACCACCATGAGGTAGAGTAAACGGCGCGTTTTTTTTTATTGTGGTTTCCCCAGTAGGCCTACTCCACAAGTATCTTTTTAAACTATTCTTGATCGTTTGGATGCTCTGGAAGGACCAGGTTGATCAATGTCAATTTCTGGGATTGGTTGAGTGTCATCGTCCTCTTCGATATCCTCCTCTTCGGCAGCCTCTTCGGTATCCTCCTCTTCCTCACCATCTTCAGTAGCGAAAAGATAGTTAACGGCGGTCTGGGTTTCATCTTCGATTTCCTCGTCAATCGGAATTTCGGTGATATTTTCACAGTCTCCATTCCAGTGCATGCAAATGATGGAGCATTTTAAACCCGTCTTTCTACAGCCACATGCTGGACCACATCCTTTTTGCATCTGCAGGAAATGAATTTGAGGAGTGCTTCCGGAGCAGGATCTGTAGTTGTTGTCACTGGAGTAACTCCTCTTCCATCCCCATTATTCCGGATTGATGTTTAAATCGTACCAAGCCTGAACTTGATGATAAGTTCGGAGAGAATGCTGTCGTGCAGCTGCTGTTGTGAGTGGAAGTGAGGCAAGATTGAACTTACTTTCGGTGACCAATCTTGTGAATTGTTATGAAGATTCTGACACTATAGCTGCGGCAGGAGAACAATTCTTGGCCACATTGTACGGGGCTCGACAGGAAACAACATCTTTAAATTGTCTCCGATACCAATAATTCACAAGATCGGTCACCAAAAGTAAGTTCAATCTTGCCTCACTTCCACCTACAACAGCAGCTGCACGACAGCATTCTCTCCGAACTTATCATCAAGTTCAGGCTTGGTACGATATAAACATTAATCCGGAACAATGGAGATGGAAGAGGAATAAGACTGGACTTACTCCAGTGACAACAACTACAGATCCTGCTCCAGAAGCACTCCTCAAATTCATTTCCTGCAGATGCAAAAAAGGATGTGGTCCAGCATGTGGCTGTAGAAAGACGGGTTTAAAATGCTCCATCATTTGCATGCACTGAAATGGAGACTGTGAAAATATCACCGAAATTCCGATTGACGAGGAAATCGAAGATGAAACCCAGACCGCCGTTAACTATCTTTTCGCTACTGAAGATGGTGAGGAAGAGGAGGATACCGAAGAGGCTACCGAAGAGGAGGATATCGAAGAGGATGATGACACTCAACCAATCCCAGAAATTGACATTGATCAACCTGGCCCTTCCAGAGCATCCAAACGATCAAGAATATTTTAAAAAGACACTTGTGGAGTAGGCCTACTGGGGAAACCACAAAAAAACGCGCCGTTTAGTCTATCTCATGGTGGTGTAGAAACGAGTATAATTGATTACTAGTAGATAATTCGTAAATAATAAGTGCAATTTCCTGTGAAAAGGGCGCGTTTTTGCGATGTTAAGAAATATGCCCCACTTTGATATAATATAGCTCAGAAACCATTTGTTTAATAAAAGAATGTTTCAAACAAAACTTGTAGAGAATTGAGTCCTCTACAATTTTTGTAATAGATACTTTTTGGATGGAAGCAACCAAAAAGGAGATAATACCAAAAGATTGATTTTCGCCGCCATTTTAACAAAATCCCACAACAGTACGATATCGCAAACTTAGTATGTTGTTCAGGACGTAAAACTGAACAAACATGCCAAATTTCAAAACTCCCCGATTTAATGTAAGGTAAAACCCCCCCATTGACTGGACTATCACGAAAATGAACTCTTCCGACAACCTGTTACGGTACGACCTTATTTGTATGAAGTTGGCATCGCTATTTTGAAATTTGTAAAAATTGACAATTATGCCTGATTGTACATTACTAGTGCTTCATTGTAGTCCAGTCATATCGTACATCCAACCTTGCAATAATTAGGGTAAACCTAATTTTTTTATATGTTGTTAGGATCCACCTGGGTTGTATAAATCCAGATTTGCAACCCTGAAGAAGTTGTGCCACCTGAGATATAACCAAAAAACCGCGATATTTTTGGACTTTTTTCAATTCTTTGCCAAGAAGACACTAATGGGAACTTCTGACGAAAAACGTCACTCTTACCTTTTCTAAAATAAATAAACTTTGCTACAATTTAAGCTCTAGCAGAGCTCGGTAGCTCTCGTAGTTGATGAGATACAGCTTTGCAAAGATGACAATTTTTTTCTAAAACGGGCAAACTTTAGCTTACGCTCTACTTTTGAGTGAAATATTTTCAAAAGTACTAATCCTACATAAAAACTTCGAGAAATAAAATTTTAGAACATTTAATTACCTTCCATTTAAAAAATGGCCAAAAACCAAAAAAGTCACAGTGAGATATCGATAGAGGCCTAAGGCGAGGGGAGCGGGATCGGGCAGGAGGGAAATAATTATTACATTGGACACAACAGTGATTTTGTTACTTGAACCAGACCAGGTGATTCTTATAGATTTATGTGCTCTAAAAACGAATTTGACTCTTAAATATTTGTGACGTTGGTCAGGATTTCGAGATACTTGAGGTTAAATATACGAAAACGGGCGATTTTGGCCATATTCACGGGTCTATTACAATGAAACTAAACAATTTTTCTTAATTGCACTTGTGTCGTTTTTGGACTTTTCAATACATTACTTAATTATTCCTAAACGATTTTACAAAGCCAAATTTCAATACAAGTCGATCATGTAGGTCCACCGCACCACGCGTCTGATACATTGAGGCCATATTCACAGCTCTATTGAAACTAAAAAATGTTTCTTCATTGCACTTACAGCATTTGAAAGTGTCATTTTTGAACTTTTCAATACATTACTTGATTGTTCGTAAACGATTTTATAAAGCCAAATTTCTGTACGACAAGTCTATTGTTCATATTCATTTAGGCGTGTGGCGCGGTGAACCCGCACGATCGACTTGTACTAAAACTTAGCTTTATACAATCGTTTAAAAACAATCAAGCAATGGACTGGAAAATTAAAAAATGACAATTTCAAATGCTCTAAGTGCAATTAAGAAAAATTTTTTAGTTTCATTGTAATAGAGCCGTACATATGGCCTAAATGTATCAGACGCGTGGTGCGGTGGATCTACATGATCGACTTTTCGTACTGAAATTTGGCTTTGTGAAATTGTTTAGAAACAATCAAGTAATGTATTGAAAAGTTCAAAAATGACACTTTGAAATGCTGTAAGTGCAATGAAGAAAAATTTTTTAGTTTCATTGTAATCGACCCGTAAACATGGCAAAAATCACCAGTTTTCGTATATTTAATCTCAAGTATCTCGAAATCCTGACCAACATCACAAATTTGAGAGTCAGATTCGTTTTTAGCGCACATAAATCTATAAGAATCACCTGGTCTAGTACGAGTAACAAAATCACTGTTGTGTCCTATGTAATAATTATTTCCCTCCTGCCCGAGCCCGCTTCCCTCGCCTTAGGCCTCTATCGATATCTCACTGTGACTTTTTTGGTTTTTGGCCATTTTTTAAATGGAAGGTAATTAAATTTTCTAGTTTTATTTCTCGAAGTTTTTATGTAGGATTAGTGCTTTTGAAAATATTTCACTCAAAAGTAGAGCGTAAGCTAAAGTTTGCCCGTTTTAGAAAAAAATTGTCATTTTTGCAAAGCTGCATCTCATCAACTACGAGAGCTACCGAGCTCGGCTAGAGCTTAAATTGTAGAAAATTTTATCTACTTTAGAAAAGATAAGAGTGACTTTTTTCGTCAGAAGTTCCTTTCAGTGTCTTTTTGGCAAAGAATTGAAAAAAGTCCAAAAATATCGCGGTTTTTTGGGTATATCTCAAGTGGCACTACTTTTTCAGGGTTGCAAATCTGGATCTATACTACCCAGGTGGATCCTAACAACATATAAAAAAAATTAGGTTTACCCTAATTATTGCAAGATTGGGCTCGTTTTTATGTACGATGTGACTGGCCTATTGTGCCGAAATCTGTATATAAAAATCTTCAAAATTGGCCGACTTATGAATAAAATCAGTTCTTAACTAGCACCGCCATTTTATTTCTCTCTATTATATAAAATAGTTTTCGAACAAATGTGTCGCCAAAAAATCCGGCGACTTCAAACCAGATGCGCGAATCACGGACGGTTGTTGGAGGAGGAGGAGGAGGACGAGGACGAGGACGACGAGGACGACGGGGACGATGACGACGAGGACAGCGACAACGAGGACGGCGACGACGAGGACGGCGAGGACGAGGATGGTGACGATTAGACCAACGACGACGAAGATGATGACGACGAGGACGGCGACGATTAGATCAATGACGATGAGGACGGCGACAACGACGACGAGGACGACGACAACGAGAAGGTCAACGACGAGGACGATGACGGCGAGGCCGATGACGACGGCGATGACGAGGACGATAACGACGAGGACAACGACGACGAGGACGACGATGACGAGGACGACGACGAGGACGAGAACGAGGACGAGGACGAGGACGGCAACGATTAGGACAACGACGACGAGGACGGCGAGGATGAGGAGGACGACGACGAGGATGGCGAGGACGAGGACGGCGACAACGAGGGCGGTGACGACGAGGACGGTGACGACGAGAACGGCGACGATGAGGACGGCGACGACGAGGACGGCGACGACGAGAACGGCGACAATGAGGACGGCGACGACGACGTGATGCTGCTGCAAAAGCTTGAGGAAGCGCCGCGGTAGCGGCGCAGGGGCGATAGCCCCCCCGGGGTTGACGAGCGAAGCGAGTAGGGGGCGGAGCCCCCTAGTTTCCTAAAAAATGAAAGTTATGCTCAATTATTTCAAGCGTATGCATCGTTATGCCGCAACTCGGAATGCTTAGCGTCGAGCCGTTTTCGACAAAAACAATAAAACAATTATCAGCACCATTTTTAATTTTTAAATTTTCTTTACAGTTAGTAAAAGAGACCAAGTTTTGCTTCATTGTGCACAAACTTGAATTCCGTATCGTACATCCATGCACCTATAACACAGGCACACAAAAAAAAAGGCCTTGTTACCGGAACCAGACCAGTATATTTTTATGTTTTTGGGGTCGCTGAATCCGAATCCGGGGTCCGTTTGTCTCCATCACATCACATTTTTTTTAATCTCAAAAAACCATCAATAGATCATGATTTTCAAAAAGTTAATGGACTTAAACCAAATTCGCTATAGGGGTTTTTTTGGGTCGCTGATCACGAATCTGAAATATTATTTCAAAAATGTAAAATGGCGGATCCAATATGGCGGACGAGATTTTTGAAAATCGACGGATTAATGCCCAATTTGGTATAGGGTTTTTTTCGATCGCTAATGACGAATATGAAGTTATATTTACAAAAATTCAAAATTTTCGAAAATCTTGTCCTCCATATTGGATCCGCCATCTTGAATTTTTAAAATCTGACTTCAGATTCATGATCAGCGACCCAAAAAACCTCCTTATACCAAATTCGGCATGAATCCGTCGATTTTCAAAAATCTCGTCCGCCATATTGGATCCGCCATCTTGAATTTTTGAAATCCGATTTCAGATTCGTGATCAGCGACCCAAAAAACCCCTTATAGCGAATTTGGTTTAAGTCCATTAACTTTTTGAAAATCATGATCTATATTGATGGTTTTTTGAGATTAAAAAAAAAATGTGACGTGATGGAGACAAACGGATACCGGATTCGGATTCAGCGACCCCAAAAACATAGAGATATGCTGGTCTGGTGCTGGGAACAAGACCTTTTTTTTTGTGTGCCTGTGTAATTGGATCGTGTTATTCAAAAGGGATCCAACCAACTGTACCATCAGAGTTGGTTGGATCCTTTTTGCATAACACGATCCAATTTACAGTTAAAGGTAATAAACTGAGGTATTGTCCCTATATCTTCGTAACAAGTGACGATAGCGACATTTTTCAACCACTACTAATTGTAAGTTCAAAACGACAACGTACGTCAGGGGCGGAGCATAATAGTTGAGAAATTGGTAAACGGACCGAAAAAAATGACAAGAAATATTTGAAAAATTGAAAATGTCAGATTCTAAAATGTATAAAAATAAAACTATTAGGTGTACAAATAAGTTTTAGGACACTTTTGCGAAAATTTAAAATTTATTTTTGATGAAAGTAAAATACATTTATTCTCATCAAAATAATCCCCCTCATTTTCGATGACCTTCAGCCATCTTTTCGGCAATTCACGGATGCCTTCAGCAAAGAAAGTTTCATCTTGCGAGATGAGGAAGTTATCGACCCATTTTTGGACTTCTTCAAATGTTTTGAATCGCACATCAGTCAATTCGTTTTACATTTTCCGAAACAAGTGAAAATCAGTTGGAGCCTAAGTCTGATGAATATGCCGGGTGTGGTACAACTTCCCATCCAAGAGCCATTAACGTATCCTTGACCGGTCAACCCACATGAGGCCTGGCGTTGTCATGGAGCAGCTTTACTGGACGTTTTCCTTTGCCAGTAAATGGACGCTTTTGGTCAATTTCTTGATTCAGTCGTATTAATTATTTACGATAGCGAGAGATCGGCAGTAGCTGTCTGGCCAGGTTTCAGAAGTTCATAATGGAGTACGTCTTTCATATCCCACCATATATACAGCATGACTTTGTTAAGGTTACCGCACACTTGGGCGCCGCGTCAAAATACCGACTAGCTAAAATACATACAAATAAATGTACTACCGCACACTCAAGAGCGTCGCGGCGCGTCGCGTCGCGTCAGGGGCGGGGTTCTTGCCCAGAGCGGCGCGTCTCGTCGCTTCGCATCAAAATACCGACTGGATAAAATACATACAAAAAAATAAATGTACTACCGCACACTAGAGCGGCGCGGCGCGTCGCGGACGGGGATTCTTCCCTTCGAATCCTTGGCGTCAAACGACGCGTCCCGACGGGACGGTCATAAAGACGGGTCGTCTTTGTCCGTCGCACAATAGACGAAATTCGGAATATCGATTCTTACCACTCACTATCATCGCGATCGAAATACCTCGTGGTTAATATCGCGACTAGATGGTCCAGTAAAAATCCTTCTGAAATCGATGTTTCGAGCCTCAAAGCTGAAAATTTGGTCAAAGATCCATTTTGGGTAGTTGAAAACAGGGGTGAAGTTTAAAAAGTTCTATATCCCCGAGGATTTTTGAAAAACAATAAAAACTACCCAAAAAATGGGCTCTACGAAAATAACTCGAAAACTAAGCGAGATATCGAAAAAAGTGTCAAATAAAAGTTGTAGAGCTTAAAATTCTCTATAAAAAAGGTTTATACAGTTTACCCCCACTCCTCACGGTTTACCCTTTAGAGCCGCGCGAATATTGGAAGTAGAAAAAAAAATCATGAAACCTCGAAAATTTAACATTTTTGACTGCTTTTTGTTTTAAATTGCTTAAGAAATTCTCTACTTTTTAAATAAAATGATATGTTTTTTTTTCTCTCAATTGTTTAAAAACTGCCAAGTAAAATCAACGATATCTCTCGATATATTGAATGATTTTTTCTTCTTTGTGTTCCATGATTTTGTTAGTTAAATTCCCTGCACATTACACTCCGGTTATTCTTCTGTAATTGTCGTAAGTTTTTAAATAACTCCGTTTGGAAAATTGCTTTACAAACCTTGGTGCGTCCGGAGAACCACTGGTGGCCTGCTCCTTCCCCCCCATGGTGATGGGACCTGAGCCCGCTACCTTTCTGGGTCTCGTTCTCCTCCGTTTAAACTTTCCTAACATCGGCCGCTTCACACAGCAAAATATATGTTATGCACCATCATGTAGCTATATTATAAACAAAGTATTGGATTGTTTCGCCCATAAAGAAAGTAAATAGAAAGTTTTTCAATAATTTTTATTTTGCATACTAAAAATAACACCACCGCCGTTTTTTTTTATATAGATTCAAGCATGATTAAACTATGACATATAATTTTTACGAGATGATTGATGTGGTAGAACAAGTCGAAATAAATTAATGAAAATGAAACAACTTTGCTTTCGCCGTTTTTCTAACGTAAGAGATAGCGGAAAACGGTGGAAGCGAAGTTGTACACCTATTAATTCGAATTTTTACTTTACAAAAATAATAGTATTTATTTACAATGACTTATTACTAATGAGAATACAATTTACTGCACGTAATATATGTACATATAAATCGAAATTAAATCACATTAAAGGTATTATTTTATGAACTGACACAGAATCTTCGTTTTAATCTTCATCGCTTTCGTGATTTATTGTGGGTAGAATATGACTATATGACTGTAGTAATAACTTTAAAGTATATGGAATTACACGTTTTCACATAGAGCACTGATACAGTTAACTTTTAACAACGCAATATACATATATATACGCGGATCCAACATGGCGGACCAAATTTGTAAAATTGACTCCGATCATGGTGAAAATTGGTATACATGGGTTTTTGGGGTCGCTGATTTCGAATTTGCTATTAGATTTTTAAAAGTCAAGATAGCGGATCCAATATAGCGGACAAAAGTACCGAAGTTGACTCTGATCTTGGTAAAAGTTGGTACACATGGGTATCTCGTGATGCTTTATATAAATGTGTTGTTATATTTTTAAAATTCAAAGTAGCGAACTCAATATTACAGTCGAAATTATCAAAATTGACTCTAATCATGGTGAAATTCGATGCACATTGGTTTTTGGGGTCCTTGATTCCTAATTCGTTGTTAGTATTGAAAATTGAGACAGCGAATTCCGATGATTGGAACGCCTAATTCGGTCCTTATGAGTGGTAACTCAGAAAACAGTTCTTTGGGTCCAAAAACCTTTGTATACCAATTTTCACCATGATCGGAGTCAGTTTTACAAATTTGGTCCGCCATATTGGATCCACCATTTGGAATTTTGAAAATCAGATAGCAAATTTGAAATCAGCGACCCCAAAAACCTGAAGAGCAACTATGTTTATGAAAATAAGGATATCAGGAAAATGTGTGCTTCAAAGGGTTAACCACCGTAGTGCAGTCTCGGTGACCGCAATGGAACGGTGAAATCGTAACAGTATAAAATCCCGGAATAATTCACCATTGCGACCGATGGCGGGATTAACTCTACATTAATGCTTTACATAGATCGCGATAATTATAATAATGAACAATAAGAACCGATATAGACGTTCGCTTAACGCGCGACGGAACACCTGGCTTATCAGGGATAGAAAGTCGCTACCTCCACCGTCTTGCAATTACTGTTACATTTGTATCGACTCACATTCTATCGACACATGCGAGCGCGCAAATGGCAAAAGAACGGTCGGTTGTTGTTCCCATATAGCTTCAATTATTTATTATTTTTTTCATTTGCGGGATATCAAACAAAGCTTATTAAACCTGCGAAAACATTAAGGAAACTATTTCACAAAGAACATATTCAATCCACAATAAATCACGAAAGCGATGAAGATTAAAACGAAGATTCTGTGTCAGTTCATAAAATAATACCTTTAATGTGATTTAATTTCGATTTATACGTACATATATCACGTGCAGTAAATTGTATTCTCATTAGTAATAAGTCATTGTAAATAAATACTATTATTTTTTTGTAAAGTAAAAATTCGAATTAATAGGTGTACAACTTTGCTTCCACCGTTTTCCGCTATCTCTTACGTTAGAAAAACGGCGAAAGCAAAGTTGTTTCATTTTCATTAATTTATTTTGACTTGTTCTACCACACCAATCATCTCGTAAAAATTATATGTCATAGTTTAATCACACATGCTTGAATCTATATAAAAAAAACGGCGGTGGTGTTATTTTTAGTATGCAAAATAAAAATTATTGAAAAACTTTCTATTTACTTTCTTTATGGGCGAAACAATCCAATACTTTGTTAATAATATAGCTACATGATGGTGCATAACATATATTTTGCTATGCGAAGCGGCCGAGGTTAGGAAAGTTTAAACGGAGGAGAACGAGACCCAGAAAGGTAGCGGGCTCGGGTCCCATCACCATGGGGAGGAAGGAGCAGGCCACCAGTGGTTCTCCGGACGCACCAAGGTTTGTAAAGCAATTTTCCAAACGGAGTTATTTAAAAACTTACGACAATTACAGAAGAATAACCGGAGTGTAATGTGCAGGGAATTTAACTAACAAAATTATGGAACACAAAGAAGGAAAAATCATTCAATATATCGACAGATATCGTTGATTTTACTTGGCAGTTTTTAAACAATTGAGGGAAAAAAAAACATCATTTTATTTAAAAAGTAGAGAATTTCTTAAGCAATTTAAAACAAAAAGCATTCAAAAATGTTATCATGATTTTTCATGATTTCATGATTTTTTTTCTACTTCCAATGTTCGTGCGGCTCTGGAGGGTAAACCGTGAGGAGTGGGGGTAAACTGTATAAACCTTTTTTATAGAGAATTTTAAGCTCTACAACTTTTATTTGACACTTTTTTCGATATCTCGCTTAGTTTTCGAGTTATTTTCGTAGAGCCCATTTTTTGGGTAGTTTTTATTGTTTTTCAAAAATCCTCGGGGATATAGAACTTTTTAAACGTCACCCCTGTTTTCAACTACCAAAAATGGACCTTTGACCAAATTTTCAGCTTTGAGGCTCGAAACATCGATTTCAGAAGGATTTTTACTGGACTATAGACGGGCGAGTTCTACAAGACTGGCGCGTTTTTTATTGATAGGATGGATCCACATTCTCTTCTTTCTATTTCTTTCTGACATCAATGCTACCATAAAAGCAATTTCCTCATTAGAACTACTGCTGCCGTCGTACATCTTGTTGCACTGCTAGATACCGTCTGATTATAATATATTTTATAAAATTTACGGACATTCAAGTCCGAATCTGTCGGTTGCCGCCGGAAAAGTGGGCGATGCCACCATCCATCGCGGAGCGTCACCGAGCCGTGACGTAAAATTTACTGACATTCAGGTAAGAATCGCCGAGCATCGCCGGGCATGTCGTAAAATTTATGGACATTCAGGTAATAATCGCTGGGTTTCGACGCACCCCAACGCGATCCGACGCCCAAGTGTGCGGTAACCTTTAAGGTCAAAGCACATCTAGGCGAAGCGACGCGCCGCGAAGCGCGGCTGTGCAACGCACACTTGGGCGAAGCGAAGCGCGGCGAAGAGAAGCGCGGCGAATTCTATCCCCTTCTCTACCAGGTATAAACAGCTATTCCTGAAAATATCCATATATGGATACCCGGGTAGAGAAGGGAGAGAAGGGAAGCGCCGTGAAATGTCAGTCATTTTCGCCTTTTTCGCCTTTTTAATTCATTTTCGCCTTTTTCAAACTGATGAACGCAACGTGAAATGAGCCGTGTACATGTTTTGTTTTGAGAAATGGGCATTCGTGAGGAAAAATAGTATATGTCATTCGGCGGAAATCCTCGGATTTTTAAGACTGTGTTTATATAGATCGTAGCCTCCTCCCCAAACCATGCCTCGTGTTACTATCTAATTAAACACAGTCTGAAAAAATCTCGAATTTCCGCCTTATGATATAAGATACTATTTCGTGTGAGAAAATTCATTTCGTTGACGAGATCTATCTTGGAAAGGATTTTCGAATCGTTAACGGAAGTGATTGACGAAACTTTACATCCGTTAACGAATTACATTCCGTCCACGATAAACATTTCTCGCGGCGCTTCGCTTCGCGGCGCTTCGGTTCGCCGCGCTTCGCTTCGCCGCGCTTCGCTTCGCCGCGCTTTGCTCAAGTGTG
The DNA here is from genome assembly GCA_963678675.1 of Xiphydria camelus. NCBI lineage: Eukaryota > Metazoa > Arthropoda > Insecta > Hymenoptera > Xiphydriidae > Xiphydria > Xiphydria camelus. The sequence goes on from OY783196.1 coordinate 15,801,331, forward strand.
CGTTACCTCGTAAGAATCAATGGAAATATAAAAGGTAGCTTCGCTTCGCGGCGCGTCGCTTCGCTGCGCTTCCAGTCGCACAAGTGTGCTTATCCTAAGTCGCGGCGCTTCGCTTCGCTTCGCTTCGCGTCGCTTCGCTCAAGTGTGCGTTACCTCATAAGAATCAATGGAAATATAAAAGGTAGCTTCGCTTCGCGGCGCGTCGCTTCGCTTCGCGTCGCTTCGCTTCGCCTAGATGTGCTTTGGCCTTTATAGTGAATATTGCGCTTTGGCGTCGATGTCGTCAGCTCGCCGGGGTCAACCCAATGATATCAGCGTTTCGGATTATCAAAATAAATCCATTTTTCATCGCCGGTCACAATTTTCTACAAAAAAGACTTTTTTGTCACTCAGTGTCAAATGCTCGGTTTCATGGGCGTCCTCGACGCATGTGAAATCATCTTTCACACACCAATTCGTGAAAAGTTGCGCAGTGCGTGAAATAACCTGCGCAGTGCGTGAAATCGTCAATCTCGTATTTGACACTTAGTGACAAAAAATAGAATTCGTTATTCGGTTGTTTCGCGCCGTTCTAACGAGTGTGATTGCCGTACTCGCTTCGCTCGTGCGGCAAACTTCACACTCGTTAGAAACAGCGCTTCACGCCCTAATAACGAAAATAACTATCTTTGTTGCTTTTTATAAAGATTCAAACTTATGTCAAGACGACTATTTTTATTTCCTTGAGTCAAAGAGTGTGGCACTCACTTTGTTCCTTTTCGAATCTTTCCCATTGCTTCTGTTCTGAAAGTCGTTTTTTCGTCTGGCAAGAGTTTTCATCCAGCAACGCTTGCAGTTCCTGGTCGTACACTTTTACAGGGGCCCCGATACGTTCACGGTCACTAATATCAAAATCACCATCTTTAAATCTCTTATACCAATACTCACATGTACTTTTAGATACAATGTCATCCTCAAGAACAGAACAGATCGATTCACATGCTTTCCTCACACTTTCTTCTTGATGTAATTCATAGCGAATGCAGTGTCTAATATAATAAAGAGCTTATCGGTCTGCATGTTTTATTCACAGATTTTAAAGGTTATATCTATGACTCCCTTATATTTCGATACTACGTAACAAGTGACACATAAAAGAGACCACGAGGAGAGCAATGGTGGCGATGGCGCAGATCTGGGGAATCTGTCAGCGGAAATTCACGCTGGACTCACGTGAGGCGAGTGAAACTCTTCGACGCGCTGGTGAGGAGCATCATTTCTACGGAGCAGAAGTTTGGGGTTGGTCGGAAAGAAAAGAAACAGAATTGCTGCAGGATAAGTACATGCGATGGACACACTAGGACTTGACAGGACGACACCGGGGAACTTGGTTAGGGAAGAAATGAAAAGAGACAAGATAAGAATCGAGGCAGGAAAGAGGGCAGTGAAATATGAAGAGGCAGGCATTGAGTTGTACAAGGTGCTAATTGAAGAATGTCCGAAGGAAATGAAGAGGAACTTGCAGAAAAATGAAAGTGCGTGGGAGCTAGAGAGAAGAAGTTATTATGAAAGTAGAGGAAACTCGTTGGCGGAGATAGAGACTAGAAGGGCAATGAAGAAGAGCGTTCTGGAGGGAATGATCAAAAGAGATAAGCAGATACAAGGACAGGAACAGTTCAATAGAATGCAGATGTCCAAAGTATTGCGAATTATATAAGTACATCTGGACTGCGGAGGTACCTGCGTACTTGTTGAAGAGGGAGCTGGAGAAAATTGCACAAATGGTGCCAAGATTCATGAGGACCGGGCGACGAAGAGTTGATATAAGAAGGAGGACAGAGTCTGCAGGTGCTGCGGAGAGAGGGAGGAGACTATGGTACATCTGTTGTATGACTGCAACGGGACAGAAAAATTTGAAGGGAGTTTACGAAGGGCTCTAAACGTTGAAGGGGAAGGGAGAGAGTGGATGAGCAAGGTGCTGGAACGGAGGTTATATAGGGCGAGTTTGACGGTGCACAGTGGGGCCAAATGCAGGAAAAGTTGGCCAAAATTCAAAAATTCAAAATTGCAATAAAATAATTATGTTTCTTGGAGACTATAGTTTAAAGTCTCCTGCATTATATGCCGTTAAGATAAGGGCGGAGGAAACGCATCACTCTTTGTCAGACTTATTTGACAGTTGTATAATTTATAGACTCCTCGTCGCAGTACGCTTTGAAAGCAAAGAAAGTGGTGGTTAAAAAAGATTATAATTAGTAGTGGTAGTAATTAGTAATTAATTTTGTTATGGAGGCTTTATCCACAGTTTCTATAATTTCATATGGCAAATTGGAAAATCGGAACATGTACAACAAGTGGTTAAATATTGAGCAAACGTTTCACATATCGTTATACATACGTAGGATGAAAAGTTAGGTATGCAAGAAAAGTTTGCGCATATTTGCGCCAATTGAAAATATTAATTATTATAGATTAAAGGGGGACTCTAGTGTGTTAGCTTAAAAATGAAGGCGATTTTCGGGAATTTTTACAGGAAACATCTGCAATGAATTATTGCCAAGTTTTATAGTTCTTTTTATCTAGCATTGGTAAACGAATTGACAATTATTTATTTAAAAATTTGTCGATAGCAAGTGCGACTTACGCTGGTTAAGTTCAAATGAGGGGATTAACGTTGTTTTTACACTTTCCTTCGACATATAATGAAATGATAATATGTCAAACTACTTTTCAATATTAAATTAAACTCCCTAAGAAGTTGGACCTAGATTCATTACAGACGTTTCTTCAAAACCAATTTTCAAAAATCGCTTTATTTCTAATCGAATCGGAATAACCTCCCCCCCCCCCCCTTTATATGTACTACGTGGGAAGAAAAAAGACTTGTGAATTTTATTTTTTAACTAATATTGTTTCGACAAAAGATAGTCGGAATTCTGAATACCGGCTCTCACCGCTCAGTATCATCTCGATCCAAGTAGCTTAGACCACCTTAGAAGTTGTACTTCGAGTCAGTAATACAACGAATAAGAAATTTAATCAATTTACTTATATATGTTTATTTATAAACACAAAACATTATAAAAATACAAAAAGGGAATAGGTACATAACATAACAAGTCCTCTATAACAAAATACGTACATCGTTTTAACCCGTTCTAACATGATTATTTTACATTATTTTACGTTTTTTCCCTCGATCCTGAGAAATCAGCAGCAATTACAGGAGTTAGTGTCAAAATAATAAAACGTTTTAAAATAATATTACAAACAATAGCTAGTGGACATATTATAGATACCGAACAATTCAGAGCATATGCGTTGGATAGCGCAGAAATATTTGTGGAAAAATATCCCTGGTATCTAATGCCACCAACCGTGCACAAGATTCTAATTCACGGTCCGGATGTGATCTAGCTAGTGCTTTATTGCCTATTGAACAACTAAGCGAAGAAACTCAAGAGGCTAGTAATAAAGTTTTTAAAATATACCGAAACAATTTTGCCAGAAAGATGTCTCGAGAAAAAACGAACCACGATGTTCTCAATCGTTTGCTAATTGCATCCGATCCGTACATTTCTAGCCTGGAAGAGGCACACTCAACCAAAAAGGAATTCAGTAAAGAAGTTTTAAAAATGTTATATTGCCTCCAATAGTGCATGAATCTTCGGAAAATGATTCGGGTGATCCCAGTTGAAAGGTACACGGGAAAAAGGAGCTCATCGACATTTTGTATTGAAATAAGTTTTTGGTCTTTTTTTTCCTATCCTTCTATCCTTCTATTATATAAAATAGTGTGTTTTTGAATAAATGTGTCGCCAAAAATCCTGGCGGGGGGGGGGGGGTGCGCGAAGTACGGACGGTTGTTAGAGGAGGAGGAGGAGAAGTAGAATAAAGAGAAGAAGAAGAAGGAGAAGAAGTAGAAGAAGGAGAAGAAGAAGAAGAAGAAGGAGAAGAAGAAGGAGAAGAAAAAGGAGAAGAAGGAGGAGGAGGAGGAGAAGAAGGAGAAAAAGGAGAAGGAGGAGGAGAAGAAGGAGAAAAAGGAGAAGGAGAAGAAGACGAAGGAGAAGAAGGAGACACAAAAACAGAAGAAGAAGGAGAAGAAGAAGGAGGAGGAGGAGGAGAAGGAAAAGAAGAAGAAGAAGGAGAAGAGGAAGGATGAGGAGAAGAAGAAGAAAAAGGAGGAGGAGAAGGATAAGCAGAAGAAGGAGAAGCAGAAGAAGGAGAAGGAGAAGGAGGAGAAGGAGAAAGAGAAGAAAGAGAAGGAGAAGAAGAAGAAGCAGAAGGAGAAGAAGAACATATTGAACGGAGAAGACAGCAACGACGTGATGCTGCTGCAAAAGCTTGGGGAAGCGCCGCGATAGCGGCGCAGGGACCTGTATGAAGTTGGCCCCCCCACAATCGAATAAAAATTTTTTAAATACATGATCGTTTGTCCTTTGTTTGTCCATGATTGACCATCACTTTATTTTGTTTGTCTAACCCACCGTTTAGAAGATATAGCTAAAAATAGGTTGGGGGTCTAACTTCACGCTAGCCCCCCCATAGCGTAATTTCGAAAATTCAAATGCGTGATCGTTTGCCCTTTGTTTGTCCATGATTGTCCATCACTTTCTCGTTGGTCCAACCCACTGTTTAGAAGATATAGTTGGGGTATTAGATCTACAACTTTGCTTCCACCGTTTTTCTCATAAGCCAGCTACAGGTAAACGGCGGAAGCAAAGTTGTAAGTGGTAACACATCGGCATAGTTTGCCCATTTTTAGATACAGTGTCAGTATGCATTTTCGACGTTTGCCCAACGCGTAAAATCGGTGAGAACACTTCGGAAACGTTCGTTTATTTTTAGAAAGAGTCTCAGTAAGCATTTTCGATGTTTGTCCAACCCGTGGAACCCCTCTACAGCGAGTTTCATAAGTGAAGTAAAAATTAAAAATCGTAAAATCGGTGATAACACTTCGGAATCGTTTGTCCATTTTTAGAAAGAGTCTCAGTAAGCATTTTCGACGTTTGTCCAACCCGTGGAATCACTCTACAGCGAGTTTCATAAGTGAAGTAAAAATTAAAAATCGTAAAATCGGTGATAACCTTCGGAAACGTTTGCCCATTTTTTAGAAAGAGTCAGTAAACGTTGTCGACGTTTGTTCAACCCAAACGCTACTTAAAGACACTGTCTAGACGTGTTTATCGACTATAATACGTCGTGCTATACCTACTCTGACGACACATTTACGAACGTAATGGATATGGTGGTGGCTCCGAGTATTTTGGCCCGCTTCAAAGAGTTTCGTAAATGACTGTGATTATTGATTTATGACTATTGTAAAAGCCGACTTTGAATTTTTACTTTACTTATGAAACTCGCTGTAGAGGGATTCCACGGGTTGGACAAACGTCGAAAATGCTTACTGAGACTCTTTCTAAAAATGGACAAACGTTTCCGAAGTGTTATCACAGATTTTTCGATTTTTAATTTTTACTTCACTTATGAAACTCGCCGTAGAGGGATTTCACGGTTGGACAAACGTCGAAAATGCTTACTGAGACTCTTTCTAAAAATGGACAAACGTTTCCGAGTTGTTATCACCGATTTTACGACTTTGAATGTTTACTTCACTTATGAAACTCGCTGTAGAGGGATTCCACGGATTGGACAAACGTCGAAAATGATTACTGAGACTCTTTCTAAAAATGGACAAACGTTTCCGAAGTGTTATCACCGATTTTACGGGTTGGGCAAACGTCGAAAATGCATACTGTATCTAGAAATGGGCAAATTATGCCGAGGTGTTATCACTAACAACTTTGCTTCCGCCGTTTACCTGTAGTTGGCTTACGAGAAAAAGGCGGAAGCAAAGTTGTAGATCTAATACAACCCCCCCCCCCCCCCCTATATCTTCTAAACAGTGCGTTGGACGAACGAAAAAAAGTGATGGACAATCATGGACAAACAAAGGGCAAACGATCATGCATTTGAATTTTCGAAATTATGCTATGAGGGGGCTAACTTCACGCTAGATTTCCCCTTCTATATCTTCTAAACGGTGGGTTGGACAAACGAAACAAAGTGACGGACAATCATGGACAAATAAAGGGCAAACGATCACGCATTTGAATTTTCGAAATTACGCTATGGGGGGGCTAGCGTGAAGTTAGTCCCCCGACCTATTTTTAGCTATATCTTCTAAACGGTGGGTTGGACAAACAAAACAAAGTGATGGTCAATCATGGAAAAACAAAGGACAAACGATCATGTACTTAAAAATTTTTTATTCGGTGGTGGGGGGGCTAACTTCACACAGCCCCCCCCCCCGGGGGTTGTCGAGCGAAGCCAGTAGGGGGCGGAGCCTCCTAGTTTACTTAATAATAAAAACCCTTACATGTTGGTATGTAGTTTCTATATTTCATTGCACATATCTTAACGCAGCAAAAACCTTTGATAAAAAATGTTCTTGAGGGTGACAGAAAATGAACCTAAAAATTGCTCTCCTGTAAAATGTCGATGAGCCCCTTTTTCCCGTGTACCCTTCAATTCAGATTCTTCGGGAAATGAGTCAGGCGATTCCAGTTCTGATCGTAACTAAGTAAGTAATGTGTAACTTTTTGTATTATATATTCCATACAAATTAATAATTTCTAATAAAAAGTGTTTTTTTCACAATTAGATTTGCTACGAACCATTGAAATAATTTTTGCTAACTTTACCTGCACTCGGCCCATATTGTTTTTTGGAATATTGACTTTGGATTCGTAATTAGCGACCCCCAAAACCCCCGAGTACACAATTTCACCCAGATTCGATCAATTTTTGATAAACCTTTCCGCCATATTGGATCCGCCATATTGTTTTTCGAAATTTCGACTTTGGATTCGTAATCAGCGACCCAAAAAACCCACGAGTACTCAATTTCACCCAGATTCGATCAATTTTTGATAAACTTTTCCGCCATATTGGATCCACCATATTGTTTTTCGAAATTTCGACTTTGGATTCGTAATTAGCGACCCCAAAAACCCACGAGTACTCAATTTCACCCAGATTCGATCAATTTTTGATAAACCTTTCTGCCATATTGGATCCACCATATTGTTTTTCGAAATTTCGACTTTGGATTCGTAATTAGCGACCCCAAAAACCCCCGAGTACTCAATTTCACCTCGATTAATACACTTTTCGAATTTTGGCCAAGAAAACCGGTCTCTGGGCCCATTGTGCGACGAATAGAAGTTAAGCAGCAAAAAGTGCGGACAGTAGTTGGATGGGTGACCGCTCATGTTTTCAAATATTTATCTTATTTTAGATTGAAAGTAACAAAAAGGAAAAAGAATTCAGCACCTATATTTATTATTGCAGTTTTTATAAAACTTAAAATTTCATTATATGAAATTGGCAACACACGTCGATTTCTTTGTTCTTTTTCCTCTTCTACCTCACCCCGAAGAGCACTGACGATTCTCCTTAAATGACGTCAGTGGGATGTGACTTTCGAACGTACTTTTAACGTCATTTGTACGTCTTTTACTGACGTCGTCTATGACCAGATCCGACCAAAAAATGACGTTAATTTCACGTTAGTTTGTTACCTGGGTTATGACAGTATATATGTTGTTACATATTAACTCGAGACGTTGGAATAGTTTTAAGAAATCCTTTTGCATGCACCGCCCCATGCAATTGCATGCAATTTCAATTTTGCCCCCTTACTCGTAAATATATTTCTCAAGTCACTCGCAAAGTTACGTATACGCATCTAAGCGAATAGACCAATCAGGATCAAGTATTCCGTTGTGATGGGGGTCCTGATTGGTCTACTCGCTAAGTTGCGTATAAGTTTCCTGATACGGAATACTTGATCCTGATTGATCTATTCGCTAAGATGCGTGCACGCAAAGATACGAGCGAGTTCGAGAAAGGGGCCCCTGATCTGCCGGTAGCTGTCAATTCGGGAGATCGAAGTATCTAACCTCGAAATTGTTAATTTGTAAATAATAATGAATAATGTGTAGAGTGATAAATAATTATTCGGGTTTCTTCGATGAGTTTCCCCAAGTGTTTAAAAATCGGTGTCCATAACTGTGGCTTCAACTTCCAGTGATTAAGTAAGTAATTACTGCAGAACGAGTAGGTTACAAGATTTTCATGAAGTTTTTGACGGTTTTCTTGCATGTCCCCTTTCATAAGGTGCAAACAAAGAGGATGTAACTCCTGTCCTATCCTGAAGAAAATGAGTCGATCGACATCAGACATTGTCGAACTTATCACCGAGCGCCTTTCACCCACGGTATTTTCATTGCAATATGCGCTTTTCATTTCAACTATTCCTGCTTTAAATAACTTTCACTTCTTTCAAAGTATTTACCTTGTACGAATTGTTGATCGTAGGGGGCAGCGATCAATGATTGTGACTAATCGTAGACAAATTATTCCTGCGATGATGTTCCAGTTGCGAAGCATACACTAGCAAGTCAGCTTACAGCGTCCGATGTTTAGTATCAACTTTACCTCTTTTGGAATACCCATCACCCGAGCATAATCACGATTACGTTAACGTTAATCGCAGAATAGACCGTGAGCTTGGGCACATTATCGCAGTAGTAGTTCGGCACACTTGTCTACGACGAGTCGCTATTATTGATCGCTGCCTCCTACCACGAACAGTTTATAAAAGGTTATTAGCTTGAAAGAAGTAAAAGTTACTTAACGCTGGAATAGTTGAAACGAGAAGCGCGTATTGCAATTAAGGGATCTACCCTAATTAGAATTTTCGAAAAATCGATTTTTTTTTAATTGCATTTTTCGAAAGTATACATATTTAAAAGTATCATACTAAAATTTTATAAAGATCCGAGCAGTCTAAGTGTACTTTTGAGCAACGATTACTTAGCTATCTCATCGCGCTAATATACGTACCGCTCGGAACGGTACTACCTACCTGCCTTTCTATACATGAAGTACTGTTATCTTTTGTAAGTATCGTTCGACTATATGCAACGTTCTCTCTACATTAGTCGTGTTTGAAATTTCGTAGACGAGAAAAAAAACCCAGCGAAAAAAAGAGCAGCAAAAACAGTTGTCGCGAAAAAGAAAAAAATCGTCGTAAAAAAAGTTCCTGTTGTAAAGAGACTCAGGATTTAACGATCAAATTAATGAAAGAACTGTCAAAAAACTATGGTTTAGCAATTCAAAGACATCCCGATTCCGTGGAAGAAATGCGCAAGGAGATCTGGGCAGGATTTTATCATAAGATTTCAACGGACAGCAATCCACAGCATTCATACTGTTCTGAATCCTGGTGTAAATACAAGAAAGCTGTAAAAAATAAATCCGTTCATAAGTTCAAACATCCTCCTGCTCTTGCTGAAGATGTTCAAGAAATTCTAAAACCGATCTACGACGATTTGACAAAACAAGAACTACTTGAAAGATGCCTCGGCGGAAACACGCAGAATAATTACGAATCTTTCAACAAATGCGTCTGGTCAATGGCTCCCAAACACATCTTTAGCGGAAAAAAAATTGTTGGAATAGCGTGTCAAACAGCTGCTTGTATTTTTAACGAGGGATTACAGCCAGTATTAAAAATCTTGGAAGTAATGGGCGTCAAAATCGGCCCGAACGCCGAGCAGTTCGTCGCTGACCGTCACAGAACACGCATAGAACTTGCGAACCGCCGCAGCAGCGATGCTTCTAAGGAAGCCAGAACGAAACGAAGGCAGGCTATTTTGGATGAAAATGAGCGCTATGAAGAAACTGAAGGCATAATGTATGATGCAGGCATCGCTGATTAGACGTAAGTAAGATTTTTTCACGATTTTTCGTTAAAGAAAACTTTAAACGCGTTTTCCTCGAAATGACGTTTTTGGACGGCTTGTTGATAAAATCTCCGAAACTATTCAACCGACCCTTACCAAAATTTTACCACATGTTCTTTATGACTATACCTATAGCGCATATCATACGAATTTTGAAATTTTGAGTGTACTATTTTTTTTGCAAAAAACGATGAAAGAAAACGTGTTGTTTCGTAGTTTCTGGAAAAATGGCCGCCATTTTGTCATTTTTAAAAAAATCAAAAATCGTATGATATGCGCTATAGCCATTTACCTACTGAATCTAAAACCATTTTTATTTTTTTTTTCAGATCATCCATTCCAGAGATTTTATCAACAGCGCATACCCATCTTTTTTTTTGGACCTGTCTTCTCCCCCATTTTTCTGTACGAAAACTGAGTAAAATGAATATAAAAAATTTTTTTTGGTATATTTTAAGAGTGTTTTTTTTAGGCCTAACACTTTTTATATCCATATTTATAATTTATCCCGGTCAAACAAATACATGAAAATAGCCCTTTTTTTGCCCGTCTAATTAGGGTAGATCCCTTAATGTACTGTGGGTAATAGGCGCTCGGTGACAAGTCTGACATTCTCCAATGTCCATCGCGAGTCATCTTTTTACGGACAGGACACGAGCTAGATCCGCTTCAGTTGCACCTGTACGAGATGACATGTCAGAAAATCATGAGTCTTCATGAAAATCTTCTAACCTACTCGTTCTGCAGTAAACTTAATAATATCACTGGAAGTTGAAGCAACAGTTATTGGCAAAAATCGGACACCGGTTTTTAAACACTTGGGGAATATCATCGAAGAAACCCGAATGATTATTTCTTACCACTTCTACATATTAGTAATCATTATTTACAAATTAACGATTTCGATCTCCCGAATTGACAGCTACCGGGAGATCAGACTTTTGACACTTTTCGCTCAGCTCGTAAGACCGCAGCGCACTCTCCCGAAGCCAACTCTTAAAGCACCGAGCCAACCACTTCCAGCCAAATGTCAGGGAAAATCAAAATCAGGAGTTTTTGCCAGAGGACATTCGGTATATGTTGTTACATATATTAACTCGAGACGTTGGAATAGTGTTAAGAAATCCTTTTGCATGCACCGCTGAAATTTCGCCCTTAATAATAATAATAAAAGCGGTTAGGACGCTAATCATCCCCGAACGCCACCGAAAACTTAATAGTTTTATTGTAGCCCCGCTGTGATTAGGGGTGTACCTTAGATTTGCATCTTGGCCTTTTTGGCCAGTCCACATATCCATTCCACCCCTAGCTCTCTAGCCCTTTCCAGGCTAGGAAAAGCCTCGCCTATCAGACGGTGTCTATAAGCCCCTAGTGCTGGACATTCCAGCAGCAGGTGCTGGGCATCTTCCCTCTCCACTTTGCAGTATCGACATCTATCCGTTTCCGATAGACCTAGTCTCCTGCAGTGTGAGTTGAATTTTCCGTGACCAGTTAATAGTCTGATTGTAATGCTCAGGCTTATCCTGTTCATGTTCACTAGTAACCTGGCTCTCTTTTGTGCTAGGCGAGGCATTAGATTCCTCGCCTGTCTGCCCGTTCCTAGTCCACCGGTGAAAATGCTCCCTGTGGAATTTCCTCTTAATCTCTAACCTGCCCATGGCAAAGGGGACTCCCACTGGTATGAGGTTCTCCTTTCTGCTGCCCTCTTTCGCCAGTACGTCCGCTATCTCGTTACCATGGACTCCTGTGTGTCCGGGGACCCAAGCAAGAGTAATCTTGTTGGTTTTCCCTAGAATCTCTAGCACTTCCATAGTCTCCCACACAATCTGTGAATTTGTGCTTGTCCTGTGGAGTGCTTTTATAGCAGCTTGACTATCAGACCAAATATAAATATACTTGTTCGCAGTGCGCTGCTCTACAAGTAGTTCCAGGCAGTGTTTTATTGCCAAGACTTCCGCCTGGAACACTGTGGCTTTGTCTCCCAGGGCGATACTTACCCTGAGGTCTTCTTGAGGTCCAAAGACTCCCGCCCCAAAGCGACCCCCGTACCCCGACCCATTGGTGTACCAGTGCCTGACTGTGGGACCCGGAGTCCTCTTACTAATTTCCCAGTGATTCCTCTCAGGTAGGTAGACCACAAAGGCCTTCCTGATCTGGTATTTCCTGGCTATCTTAGCCTGTCTCAAGGACATAGATCCTTGATCAAGCACGCCTAGTCTGGTGTGTGCTGTCCTTGCCCTGGTCCACTCCCCAAGGCAGTTCATCCTGTATGCAGAGAGTTCCGCTCTTTCTCTTATCAAAAGGTCAAGAGGCAGCACATCAAGTGCCACCTCTAGGGCCTCAGTTGGTGTGGATCTCATCGCCCCTGTTGCAGCCCTCAGGAACACGCCCTGAAGGGCTTTCAACCGGTTTCTTGATTCGATCCTCCTTACTCTTGGCCACCAAATCACTGCTGCATACAGTAATCTTGGCAGTAACACCATTTTGTACAGCCACAGACAGACCCTGGGACTAAAGCCCCAGTTTCTGCCCAAATTTCGCCCTTACTCGTAAATAAATTTCTAGCACAGAGAGCATCGATATTTTGCTGCACCTGTATTCTTCTGGGACCTAAGATAATTATAAAAACCCCATATAATTCAGCCCTGACAACAACAATCTTATCGAGCTGTACCTTATCGAGATCTTTCGACGTAATGATTCCGAAACTTTTCTATGATGTTTTGCAACATTCACGAATTTATAGAGATATATATATTTCTAACATACGGTAGTGTTCACGAATATTGTAAAATATCGTAGAAATGTTACAGAAAAGTTATGATATTTTGTAATTTCCATCGTTACACTAGAGGCGAAGAAGAGATGAAATAGAAGTGAGGTACACGTACACTTCACGTTTGACAGGTCGGTATATAAATTGGAACTTGTGATAGTATAATACAAAAGAGGAAATGTATCGATAAAGAAAAAATAATAATAAAGTAGTTACTCCATTATTGTAATCCAATAACATTGTATTACTTATTTTTCTGCCACGACTTTAATTGCTGATAGTGAAGAAAAATCAAATTTATTGGTTGATCCATCCACTATCAACAATCAAAGTCGTGGCAGAAAAATAATGAATACGATGGAATTGGATTACAATAATGGAGTAACTTCTTTATTATTCTTTTTTCTTCATCGATATATTTCCTTTTTCGTATTATACTATCACACAAGTTCCAATTTATATACCGACCTGTCAAACGTGAAGTGTACATGTACCTCACTTCTATTTCATCTCTTCTTCGCCTCTGGTGTAACGACGGTCAATGTGGAACCGAATGTACTACTGGTTCTTCGAATAACAAGTGCACGATCCCTCGTTCGAAAGAAGGCCCCTCGGGTTCACATTCGATTTGCAGTCCTTCTGGATAGAATTGGATACCAGCACGTTTATTTCTGTAACAAATTATAAATAACACAATTATATTTAGAAACTATATTAATCTGAGTTAACTAATTCTATAGATAATAATGACAGAATTATTAAAAGTGATATATTTCCTCTTTCGTATTATACTATCACAAGTTCAAATTTATATACCGACCTGTTAAAAAAGTGAAGTGTACATGTACCTCACTTCTATTTCATCTGTTCTTCGCCTTTGGTGTAACGACGGTCAATGAGGAATCACTTATATCGATTAGGGTTCGAGGGTTATTCCTCATTCTTTCTAAGACAGAGCATCGATATTTTGCTGCACCTGTATTCTTCTGGGACTTCCTAAAATAATTATAAAAACCCTATATAATTCAGCCCTGACAAGTACAATCTTATCGAGCTGTACCTTATCGAGATCTTTCGACTTAATGAGACCGAAACGTTTCTATGATGTTTCGCAACATTCGCGAATTTATCGAGAAATATACCGCATATCCTATGGCCAACCGCGCAGGTGAGCTGCGACCTGAATTCTTGACTTCGGCAGTATTTATGGTACAGTTAGAGTGGGCTTCAGATGAGTGCGCTGCATAAGAACGAAAAGTGTCGACTGCTCTTCTAATAGCTGTCAATTCGGGAGATCGAAGCGTTTCGTGTAACCTCAAAATCGTAAAGTTTTGAATTAGTAGTGAATAATTTGTAGAAGTGATGAGAAATAATCATAAATAATCTTCCGAATTGACAGCCATCGGGAATTCAGACGACGCTTTTCGCTCTTACGCTGCGTTCTTACGAAAAGTGTGAAACGTCTGATCTCCCGATGGCTATCAATTCGGGAGATCGAAGTCTAAGCTCGAAATCGTGAATCTTTGAATAAATGGTAAGTAATGTTCAGAAGTGAGAGTTAACAATCATTCGGATCTTTTCGATGTCCAACCGAATTACACGCCTCATGCCTATTTGTTTCAGAAATTATTTCTGCTCTAGCACCGCGCGTGTCTAGGAAGTAGTTTTACGAAGTGGCGTGAGCGATACCTAAGGTATCAATTCGGAAGATTATTTATGATTATTTCTCATCACTTCTACAAATTATTCACTACTAATTCAAAACTTTACGATTTTGAGGTTACACGAAACGCTTCGATCTCCCGAATTGACAGCTATTAGAAGAGCAGTCGACACTTTTCGTTCTTATGCAGCGCACTCATCTGAAGCCCACTCTAACTGTACCATAAATACTGCCGAAGTCAAGAATTCAGGTCGCAGCTCACCTGCGCGGTTGGCCATAGGACATGCGGTATATTTCTAACATACGGTAGTGTTCACGAATATTGTAAAATATTGCAGAAATGTTACAGAAGTTATGATATTTTGTAATTTCCATCGTTACACTAGAGGCGAAGAAGAGATGAAATAGAAGTGAGGTACATGTACACTTCACGCTTGACAGGTCGGTATATAAATTGGAACTTGTGATAGTATAACACGAATGATGAAATATATCATTTTTAATAATTCTGTCATTAGAATTGGTTAACTCAGATTAATATAGTTTCTTAATTTCTACGTTGAGTAAGTTCAGTATATTTTAAATAGTGAAACTGCAAATGACTATGTTATTTACAATTTGTTACAGATCGTATGCGAACCCGAGGGGATTTCTTTCGAACAAGGGATCATCCACTTGTTGTTTCAAGAACCAGTTGCATTAGTTCATTCGGCGAGCTGGATCTGCTATCTCGAGTGCATGGACGTGTGCCACTTTAAATGGATATTTTGTAATTTCCATTGTTACATCAGAGGCGAAGAAGAGATGAAATAGAAGTGAGGTACATGTACACTTCACGTTTGATAGGTTGGTATATAAATTGGATCTTCTGATAGTATAATACGAAAGAGGAAATATATCGATAAAGAAAAAATAATAATAAAGTAGTTACTACATTATTGTAATCCAATTCTATTGTATCCTTTATTTTTCTGCCACAACTTTGATTGTTGATAGTAGATGGATCAACCAATAAATTTGATTTTTCTTCACTATCAACGATCAAAGTCGTGGCAGAAAAGTAAGGGATACAATGGAATTAGATTACAATAATGTAGTAACTACTTTATTATTATTTTTCCTTTATCGATATATTTCCTCTTTCGTATTATACTATCAGAAGTTCCAATTTATATACCAACCTATCAAACGTGAAATGTACATGTACCTCACCTCACTTCTATTTCATCTCTTCTTCGCCTCTGATGTAACGATGGAAATTACAAAATATCCATTTAAAGTGGCACACGTCCATGCACTCGAGACAGCAGATCCAGCTCGCCAAATGAACTAATGCAACTGGTTCTTGGAACAACAAGTGGATGATCCTTCGTTCGAAAGAAACCCCCTCGGGTTCGCATACGATCTGTAACAAATTGTAAATAACAATTATATGGGGTTTTATAATTATTTTAGGAAGTCCCAGAAGAAAACAGGTGCAGTAAAATATCGATGCTGTGCTAGAAAGAATAAGGAATAACCCTCGAACCCTAAAGTGTAGTGTACATTGAAAACCTGTTTGGAAAATTAGAGAAAATAGATAAATTAAAGGCATGGCAACGTGCTACAAAAGTGGAAAATATTACAGAAAGAAAAAAAGTGTATTCTTTACACTTCACAAAACAGGATTACATATTACCAGGTATGTGTTTGATTATGTATTGCTGCAACTTGATTTTGGAGCCACCTAACCTATTATAATAAGAGTTTATTCACATTTTTTTTTATTTATTACAGATATTCCATCGAAGAAAAGGACTTTTAAAAAAACAGCAATCCCGTCCTGTAATTTACCAAGTACGTCTAAGAATGTGGAACTTGATAATGCACGACTACAAAGACGATTGAAAAGAGCCAACACCTCCGAAATTAACATTGACTCCCAATCGGATGGGAAATGCTCTGCTGCTTTAAGAAGTGAAGGTGTTCCAGAACCAGCAGACTTTACCAATGATGAAAAGGAATTCAGCAGTCCTGAATACATATTACCAGGTATGCGTTTAATTATGTATTGCTGAAACTTGATTTTGGAGCCACCTAACCTATAATAAAAGTTATTCACATTTTTTTTATTTATTACAGATATTCCATCAAAAAAGAGGATTTTAGAAAAAACATCAATGCCGTCCTGTAATTTACCGAGTACATCTAAGAATGTAGAACGTGATAATGCACAACTACAAAGACGATCGAAAAGAGTCAACACCTCCGAAACTAACATCGACTCGCAATCGGAAGAGAAATGCTCTGCTGCTTTAGGAAGTGAAGGTGTTCTAGAACCAGCAGACTTTACCAATGACGAAAAGGAATTAAGCAGTCCTGTTGATCCGTTGATGACAATCAAGGAGGAGCATGAACGCAAAAAAAAATATTCCACCGACGACCGACATAGGGGTTCAAGTTAAGAGCGATTTCCTGATGTGCAAATTTACTGAGTTTTTTAAAAATGAACGAGCTCTTAGTACTGCAACGGGAATAAATTCTTTTAAAGTTCTAAATTTTATAGTAAAGATGATCATCAAGGCTTTTGGAGAAAAATTGGATCAAAGTAACTTTAAAATGAACTTATATGACAGAGTAGTTATGACGTATGTAAAATTAAAGCAGAATATCTCATATCAATTTCTGGTTCTTTTATTTAATTGTTATTCTGCTACTCACTGCCGGCGCGTGATTTTAGAGATGATTAATATTCTTAGTGAGATATTGAAAGTGGCGATTAAGTGGCCTACAAGGAAAGAAATATCAAAAAATATGCCACTTTGTTTTGAAGATTTTGAAGATGTTAGAGTCGTCATTGATTGCACAGAAATATTTATTTAAGAGCCCAAAAATCTTTGTTGTCAATTAATAACTCACTCTAATTACAAAAAGGCTCGAACTGTAAAATTTATGACTGGTGTAGCACCTGATGGAAGTATTACGTTCATAAGCAAAGCTTGGGGTGGGAGGGCTTCGGATCCAAGAATATTTGAGCAGAGTCATTTGATTCATTTGTTAGAGCCTGGTGATGCGATTATGGCCGATAAAGGTTTTACCATTGATGAAATATGTGCCAAAAACCACTGGAAGCTAATAAGACCACAATTTTTAAGAGATAAAAAACAATTCTCAAAACCTGAAGCCATGATTACAGCAAAAGTAGCAAAAGCGCGAGTTCATGTAGAACGATCAAATCAAAGGGCTAAAATGTACAAAGTGGTAGGTGAGACGATGCCTGCTCAGCTTGTTGGACATGCTGAAGAAATTTTTATAATAATTTGTGGTACCATAAACCTTTACTCTGCAATTCTAAACGATGATAAATTCATGAAACAGCGCTGAATGTTTGTAATTAAATATTTCGATGTTTTAGACGTATGAATGAGGAATAGCCCAGTGAAAATGTACATTAATTGTTTATCATATTATTTGTTTTTGGTATAAATTATTCATGAAACATTGTTCTTATCCGTGTTCTCTTTGTCATTGAACTCATTTTTTGTCACACAAATTGCATGCAACATAGAATCATAATACATTTGTTTTAGAGCCAACAACATTTCCATAATAAAAATATTATCTATTTCAACTTCCAACGTATATATACTTTTATCGTGGTCTGCGTAAAAAATGAAAGAAGTTTTTGGGAGATTTGTAATCGCCATTCCCAGCTGAATTTGTCCATAGTACTTGTGTTTCGTTTTCAATCGCAGTCCTCGATCACCTTCGATCAGAGTTTTGCCTATTTCAGCCTTTATCACTTCATCGATTCCCACCGTCTGACCCTTACAAGGACACTTGATTTCTAGTAGTTGAGAAGGTTTTCCATTCTCAAAAATGATTCCATCAGGGAGTAGGCCAACCATGGATTTATTTTCGAAACGATTAGGCCGGCTTCGAAAACTTGCTTTTGTGTTTCTTCCATGAATTTTTTTCGAGCTTTACCTTCCATCTTTTTACCATACTCGGTAAATTCACTCTTGAAATCTTTTGGCGTAATATGGTCGTTACACTTTTTTGGCCAGTTTGGATTTTTGTTTTTCGTGTACGTGAAAAGGCCATAACAGGTAGAGCCTGTTATGCGATATCGTCGCTCTTTACGCCAGTTTGCATAAAACAGTCTTGTGTCTTCACAAATTTTTCTCCTATCACCTGACAGTTCCTCTAAAGTATTTTTGCAGCAAGATTGTACTTCTTTGCAATTGACTTCTGCTATTTTCCTCATTATGTCACTCTCTGGTGCCTCACAAACGCTTCTGATTGCCTCTCGCTCCACCTCGGTCAGCTGCTTCACCTTCTCACCTTCAGAAACTACGGGACTATGTCTTCCAAACGTGCGTTTCGCAAAAACGGAGTCGGGAAGATCTTGAAGAATGTCGTCTTGTAGTATGGCAATTTTTTGATCGTCTAATTTGAATTTCTTTACAGGCGTTTGGAAACAGCTATGCTCCTTCAAAGGGTGTGACACGTATTGAGCTAATGCCTGCTGATGCATTGCTTTCTTCCATTTGCAGGGCTTATCAGTACAAGATAAAACTTCAAATGTCTCAAAATCATAGCTACAAGAAAAAAAATCTATTATTTAATTCATTTTCTTGAGAAGTTACTATCACATTTTTTAGTTTAAGAACTCGCCGTGAGCAATAAAGATGTGTTGCAAGTACATGTTTGCACTTTTCTGAGAGACCAGCCCTACAGGAACACTTCATGGAGATTATAACTCCGCTTCTTTCAATTTCTCCATTAATTTCATGCGGTGCATCTTTTAAGTGAGACGTTTGTAGACAGAAAGCTGTCAAACTGATACAACCGGGTGTCACATTTTCCACATTTTTACCAATTTTTATAATGTGGTTTGCATTAAGGACACGATTTCCTTCACTCACATTGCGATTGGAAGGATTTGTTTGGGCCCAATCATAAATGTGATCCACAGTTATTAACATTTTTAGTGCTTTCTCAAAAATCGCGTGTATTCTCGACTGGTTTAGGTCTTATTCGGCGCCATATTGGTTAGGCCACGCCTCCATGTCGATTCCCAATGCGAAGCGTCTGCCACATTCACCACTATTGAGATTCATAACTCCGATTACACTGAATTTTTACATTTTATTAACAAGCGCGTCCGAGGATCGAAATAAACGCGAGGTTAATCGTTTCGCGAATGGAAATATTTTATTAACTTTGAAAATACCCAAACATTTAAGGAATATATTCTCTCACACACTCTCACATACATTTGATGGCGTATGCGTGTGGCCGTATCTGTGTACATATTTCCGATCATGGCCGACTATCGCCGAAGATAGGCGGAATTTTTGTGAGATTTTGACATATATATATCGCCCGAGAAATCGGATTCTCGACTTTTAGGCGCAAGGGGCGTGGCTTCGCGTTGCTAAGGAAAAATCTCTGTTAATATGTAACTTATAACATTTTTATTCTGGTCTCTATCAATAGAGAATAGACAATTTATATGGCGTAACTAAGCATCGTTTTGGTTATAACCGTATATTTATTGAGAAAATTCGATGTAAAAATTGAGGGGTGCAGGGGGCAGACATTTGTGGTGTAAAGAGACACGGGTGCTCGCGACATCAGCGCTGTCGTGTCTGATCGCGAAACTACTTGAACGAACATGCCGCGAGACACTGCCGTGTCTCTTGATATGTATTTTGTTAAGTTTTGTGCAATATTCTGTAAAGTACCTACTATACAGGGTGGACCAGGTTAAACGTCTTTTTTTTTGATATGTGATAGAACAACAACAAAAAAGTAGAGACTCATAAGAAATTTTTTTTCAAAAATGTTTTCTAACAAAGATATAGGGTGTCAAAGTTTTGGAAAAAAAATGGTTTTCTCATCATAACTTCTAAACTACTTGATCGATTTCCATAAAATTTCGCACACAGGCTAATGTCGTACAGCTCTAAGTAATAATCAAATAATTTTAAAAAATTCTCCAGTGGCGTAGATACTGATGGCCGATACCCCCCTTTCCCCCTTCCAATCTTCGGCGCTACTGGATATTTTGCAAAGAAAATTTAATTATTGGATTCCCCGTTTAATTTAAAGAAAAAAATCTCAAAAACGAAGTCACAAATCAAAAATTTGCAAGGGTGATTTTTTTCTTTAAATTAAACGAGGAATCCAATAATTAAATTTTCTTTGCAAAATATCCAGTGGCGCCGAAGATTGGAAGGGGGAAAGGGGGGTACCGGTACCCAGTATCTACGCCACTGGAGAATTTTTTAAAATTATTTGATTATTACTTAGAGCTGTACGACATTAGCCTGTGTGCGAAATTTCATGGAAATCGATCAAGTAGTTTAGAAGTTATGATGAGAAAACCATTTTTGTTTCGAAACTTTGACACCCTATATCTTTGTTAGGAAACATTTTAAAAAAAAATTCTCTCATAAGAATCTATTTTTGTGTTGCTCTATCACATATCACAATTAATGGAGTTCAACCTAGCTTTGGCCTGCTCGCAACCCTATAACTTAAAATAAATATCTCAAAAACGAAACCATAAATCAAAAATTTGCAAGGGTGATTTTTTTCTCTAAATTAAACGGGGAATCCAATAATTAAATTTTCTTTGCAAAATATCCAGTGGCGCCGAAGATTGGGAGGGAAAATGGGGGTACCGGCCTCTAGTATCTACGCCACTGGAGAATTTTTAAAAATTATTTAATTATTGCTTAGAGCTGTTCTACATTAGCCTGTGTGCGAAATTTCATGGAAATCGGTCAAGTAGTTTAGAAGTTATGATGAGAAAACATTTTTTTTTCGAAACTTTGACACCCTGTATCTTTGTTAGGAAACATTTTTGAAAAAAATTTTCTTATGAGTACTTTTTTTTGTTGTTCTATCCCATATAAAAAAATGACGTTTAACCTGGTCCACCCTGTATATTATATATATAAATGTCCATTAAAATGTATTGCGGTAGTCGCCACGATACTCGAGTCGTCGAGTATCGGATACCTGCGTAGCGTATTGTGCGAAGGGCCTTACTCTTCCTTAGGTACTCTTGTACTTTATGCAGCAATATCTCACAATAGTCCAATAAATGAGCCATTCACCTTAAATACCTTTTTTGCTCATTTCGACGAGCTCTACAATTTTTATAAGAACATAAATGTCGAGTTCCATTAAACAAAATAGAGGTGACCTTAATATTTCGTTGATAACGCGTGCTAGAAAAACCCACTTACATGTACTATACGTTTCCCTTAACACCAAATCATTTTCATTCAAAAGATTTTTTCGTATAGTAATAAATAACGGAAACAAATGGATGTGCCCTAGGGGGTGGATTTGTTAAATCTTTGAAAAATAATAAAATGCCCTTACATAAATGATGTAATTAACCTACATGAACTTTCATTGATTCATTGTAATTCGATTTCTTGATTCGTTGATATTTATAATTGCAACAATTACACCACGTTATTCGATTTAATACTTGGCCTCAACTGAACCACATAATTCATTCAAATAAAGACATAAGACTGCCTCCACACACATGTATTTGTTTCAATAGCGTTATCATTTTATATAATGAAATTTGAGCATTGTTTCAAGTAATTGTTTCATTACAGTGACCACAAAAGTAGTTGAAAGTGTGCGGTTACTTGATTAAACTGTCGTTGAAACAACTATTTCTCTGTTGTGTAACAATTAAATAATTAATCGCTTTACAAATATACGATCATTGAAACAAGCACATCATATAGTTGTGATCTTCATTTTAAAGTAATTAAATATTTAATTCCTTCAATAATATCAGAATGTTCAGTTCATCGAATATTTTATTAATTACGTTTCACGCTTTCGTGACTATCGCTTTTCTCGCATAGAAACCTTTGTTCGATAGGTATGTAATTTTTAGAAAAATAATGTATAAAATAGTTATAACTATGAGTAAAATACCTACAGTTTGACATTTTCGAGCGATAGATATCTACTATTTTCAACAACAACAAAAATTCTCATGAGGAACACAAGTATTTTGGGGCATGATTAAAATTTGGTCAGGCAGTGGTTTTCCACCGACCTTTTTATTTGAAGACTTTTAAGGCTCTTGTATCCAGGTTTTCCCATGATTTTAGGTTGGCAGCAGTGTCTCAATTATAGATATGTATTATACGTCCTCATAAAATTAAATCCATAATTTAAACGATATCTGTATTTTTTAATACTTTTGTACACATCAATTATTTTTTATCGATTCCACATCACTATTTACATATCGCAATGTAGCTTTTTTTTTAGAAAATAAACGGTTAAAAAAATTATTATTCACTGATTAAAATCGCGAGGAAGTTGACGGGCAAATTAATAGCCGAGGTACTTTTAGCAATATAAGGTTTCTGAAGTACGTACGTAAAAATCGGGCTACATTGCGATCCGGAGGCCACCCTCAGCTACACTTGAAAATTTACCTCACTGTGGTCATAACTTTTTATTACAAGTTATCGTTTTATGAAAATTTCATACTGTCAGGTATATTTCCTGCGAAACATTTGCTTTCGAAACGGTTTAGCGCGCGTACGTCATGGTAGCGCCACATGTACTCGTATATTCCAGGCATAAGAAAAATAAAGCTCTGATTAGAAGTAGGAGATAAACAGGATAAGTGAAAAACGACCTAGATAGACGAACACGATTATCATAATATGTTAATATTAAAGGGTATAGCCGGATAAGCATATGAAATCAGGCCCGGCCTGACTTTTTTTCCCCATTCAGGTATATTTTGTGTCTATATATAACTAAGCTCTCTCTAAATTTTTAGACCAAAACATATTGATTTAATCAAAAGTTATCGCCAAAAAACCAAAAAACGAAAATATTGTTTATCTCCGTTATTATGCACCGTCATGTAGCTATATTATAAAAAAAAGTATTGGATTGTTTCGCCCATAAATAAAGAAAAACAACAAGTTTAAATTTTTCAATAATTTTTATTTTTCATATGAAAAATAACACCCCCGCCGTTTTTTTTATACAGACTCAGGCATGACTAAACTATGATATATAATTTTTACAAGATGATTGGTGTGGGACAACAAGTCGAAATAAATTAAAGAAAATAACACAACTTTGCTTCCACCGTTTTCTTAACATAATAAATAGCAGAAAACGGCGGAAGCAAAGTTGTACACCTATTAATTCGAATTTTTACTTAACAAAAAGTAATAGTATTTATTTACAATTGTTTATTACTAACGAGAATACAATTTACTACTTGTAATATATTATGTGTACCTACATATAAATCGAAATTAAATCAAATTAAAGGTACTGACATAGAAGCTTCGTTTCAATCTTCGTCGCTTTCGTAATTTATTGTTGGTTGAATATTTTCTCTGTGGAATAGTTTGCTTAATATTTCTGCAGGTTTAATAAGCTTTGTTTGATATCGCGCAAATGACAAGTAATAAATAATTGCAGCTATCGGAGGTTTCTACAAAACTTGAGTTAGAAACCACTTTTAAAAGGCGTAGATCGTCTTCGTAGAACTTTTCTTTGATCAGATGATTTTTGCAGCATCGATTTCCAATTGGAATAAATATTCTTCTTTTAACATACGCCTGCTTCCGAGCTTCAAAAGGAATGACAGTTTTGTTGTCTGTTGATCCGCAAACACAGCAATACTTCTGCGTAGAAACAACTCTTGCCAATGATAATTCGATACGTTCGGATCCAATCTCTTCATTTTCATGATGTTTAAATTCACAATCAGGATCATCTGTGTGTCAAAAATCAATCAAAATTAGCGATAATCATTACTATGATTGTTAAATTACAATTATTTCTCACCACGTTATTGAACTATGAAGTTTAAATCATACTTCTTCTTTTTGTTACAGCAGATATATTTATTTCTGAATCCAATTGAAATTACCTTTCTCAGTTTTAACAAATGTAACAGATGTAGTGTTATCATCAGAAATGTCGGATTCTGTCATTTTTTTTTTTTGGTACTGTAAACTTTAAGTTTACACGCATTGCAGATCTTATCTCCAGGAGATATTTTATCATTCAAAAGAGAATTGCAGATAATCCCTTTGCTTTTTCTTCTGTCACAATTGTCTGTTTCTTACAACGTAGTTTCCGAAAGAACCTTTTGCACCCAACACGCTAAAAAATATAAATATTTGACAAATTATATTTAAATAGTGAAGATATATTAAATGCAGTTAAATGACTAGAAACATTTATCCTTAATGTATAAGATGATATATAAAAATGGTACTAACTTTATCTGTACTCATATCTGTACAATGTTAGATCTCCTCGGGGTACAGTGGATCAGTTGCCCCGGACGATAGCGAATGAAACTGAGACCAAAGGGGAACTGACTCGATTGTAAAGTTAAAGTAAGTACTTGCAAACTGGATGTATTGTACACGCGTTACATGACACTACGTTGCATTACATTACACCGATGAACGTTCATTTCGTTCCGACCTATATAGCTGACATTTAACAGTTATTGCAAGACGGTGGGGGTAGCGATTTTCTATCCCTGATAAGCCAGGTATTCCGTCGCACGTTAAACGAACGTCTATATCGGTTCTTATCATTCATTATTATCGCGATCTAAGTAAAGCGCTGATCTAGAGTTACGATTAAGAGATCCCGGAATAACTCATTAATGCAACCGATGGCGGCATTAACTCTAGATTAGTGCTTTACTCAGATCGCAATGATAATGAACGATAAGAACCGATATAGACGTCCGATTAACGTGCAACGGAAATCTTGGCTTATCAGAGATTGAAAGTCGTTACTCCCACCGTCTTGTAATTACTGTTAGATTTGTATCGACTCGCATTATATCGACACATGCGAGTGTGCAAACGGCAAGAGAACGGTCGGTTGTTGTTCCCATATAGCTGCAATTATTTATTACTTGTCATTTGCGCGATATCAAACAAAGCTTATTAAACCTGCAGAAATATTAAGCAAACTATTCCACAGAGAAAATATTCAACCAACAATAAATTACGAAAGCGACGAAGATTGAAACGAAGCTTCTATGTCAGTACCTTTAATTTGATTTAATTTCGATTTATATGTAGGTACATAATATATTACAAGTAGTAAATTGTATTCTCGTTAGTAATAAACAATTGTAAATAAATACTATTACTTTTTGTTAAGTAAAAATTCGAATTAATAGGTGGACAACTTTGTTTCCGCCGTTTTCTGCTATTTATTACGTTAAGAAAACGGCGGAAGCAAAGTTGTGTTATTTTCTTTAATTTATTTCGACTTGTTGTCCTACACCAATCATCTTGTAAAAATTATATATCATAGTTTAGTCATGCCTGAGTCTGTATAAAAAAAACGGCAGGGGTTTTATTTTTCATATGAAAAATAAAAATTATTGAAAAATTCAAACTTGTTGTTTTTCTTTATTTATGGGCGAAACAATCCAATACTTTTTTTGTAATATAGCTACATGACGGTGCATAATATATATTTCGCTGCGCGAAATCGGTCGAGTAGTTTTCGAGATAAATAATATTTTCGTTTTTTGGTTTTTTGGCGATAACTTTTGATTATAAATCAGTATTTTGGCCTAAAAATTTAGAGAGAGCTTAGTTATATATAGACACAAAATATACCTGAATGGGGAAAAAAAATCAGGCCGGGCCTGATTTCATATGCTTATCCGGCTATACCCTTTCTGCATTAGGATGTCATAGCAATATACACTCATAAAAAAATGCAATTGAATCAACTAAATGTTGCCAACTGACTCTCCTTCAGTTGACCCGAATTATATTTTTATCGAGTCGACAAAGCGTTTTATTGAATCGACAAAGTATGATCGATTCGATAAAAATATAATTCAAGTCAACAGAAGAGTTATTTGTCAACATTTGGTTGATTCGACTGCATTTTTTATCAGTGTAGAGTGCTAAAGTTTACTGTGCATCTGGATAGTGCAAAATTCTAAATTTTAGCATTTCATATTGTTATAAACACATCTTAATGCTGAAATTAGTATCTTATATCATAAGGCGGTAATCCGAGGATTAAAGCCGAATGCCATATACTACTTTCTTCGCGAATGCCCATTTATGAAGAGTGGTGGGAGGGCAGTGGGGAGCCCCCTCATTAAAAAAAAAGCAAAAATCTAAAGCAATTTTAAAAACTCAGCCTCACGAGCTTCATTGAGGACATCCTGCGGGATGTTGTTGTCGTCAGCGAGGTTATTATCACTTTCTACATTCTCTTGATAACTCAACGAATGTAAATTTATCTCTACACTCGATGTCGAAGTACAATTTAGCTCTTGTTTCAAGATATTTTGAAATTCGTTGCCTTCTTCATCGCTGTTCGGGATAATGACGCTTTTTCTCTCCATATTTTGATTTTACACTTATAGATTTGGTATACTCTCGTGCGTCCTTCAGTCGACTCGCATGAATCGATTCGATACGGTTAATTTCACGTTGCGATCGTCAATTTGAAAAAGACCCACTTCGGACTAAGCAATCGCGCCAATCAGAGTGCAACAGTGTCATCTGATGAAGTGATATAGCTATACTCTGCTCATTTCACGTTTCGTTCGTCAATTTGAAAAAGGACCCACTTCGACTAATGCCTAGTTCAGACACGGCAAGTAATTTAGTCGAGTAGCGAGTAATTTAGTAATTTAGTGCGTGCGGACAGTACAAAATTAGTAGAGTAGTTTAGTGTAGTAGGTCAGTCACTCACTACTCGAGTAAATTACTAGCCGTGTCTGAACTAGGCATAAGTATTCGCGTCAGTCCGGGTAAAGTGTTTTTAATAGTCTACGGACTCCTAGTCGGTGTCACGCGGGAAAAACTCCATCTTACGATCTAAAAGTAGACTGGAAAAGGCCTCGAAATGGGCATGAGTGAGGAAAAAAGTATTAGCATATTGTGATAATCGTGCCCGTCTATCTAGGTCATTTTCCAAATTCATTCTGTTTACTTCCTAATTGTAATCAGAGCTTTATATGGAATATACATGTGGCACTTCCATGACGTGCGCGCGCTAAACTGCTTCGAAAGCAAATGTTTTGCAGGAGATATACAGTAGCGTGCAAAAGTCTCCAGCCAGTAAGATATTTCACAGTATCATTTAAAACTAATACCTAGGGACTTAATGGTCAATATTATGTTTAAGTATAGGGTAAATGAAGGTAAATAACGAAGTGACACATTTTACATGTGTACGAAAACGTATTTATTAACAAAAATCATCATAGCATGTGTAAAAGTCTCCGGCCAAATTGCTGTTTGGCATCTCAGAAGGACAACGAATCGTTTTATTTTCAATATTGTACTGAGAGTTTACTATCAGTTGACAATGAGCAAGCAAAATGTACAAATGGCTCGCCATACGCCTATTGAAATACGTGAGAGGATAATAAAATTATCCGATGAAGGAAAGTCATCTCGCGAAATTGCGTCGCTCTTATCAGTTGGAAAGTCTACGGTGAATGATATAATCACTCATTACCGTGTTCACCGAGATCTAAAAAGTTGTTCAAAAAATGGAAGGCCTCGTAAAACATCTATAAGAGTGAATCGAATAATAAAACGAAAGGCAACAGCGGATGTGAAGAAAACTGCTGTCGACATTGCTTGCGAATTGCAGGAAGAAAATGTGGCGAATATTAGCTGTAGTACGGTAATGAGACGTTTACATGATGTTGGACTTTTCGGCCGAGTAAGCGTAAAAAAAACCCTTGATTAGTGAGAAAAATAAGAAGGCCCGACTTCAATTCGCTCGTGATCACCAGGACTGAACTTTTGATGATTGGAAGAAAGTGGTCTTTTCCGATGAATCTAAATATTATACAATCTTTTTGAAAGTGATGGCAAGCAATATGTTTGACGTCCAGTAAGTTGCAGGAATGACGTTAGATACCAAATTCCTACAATAAAACACGGCGGCGGAAACGTAATAGTTTGGAGAGCGTTCTCAGCTCAAGGAGTCGGTTCGTTAGTCGAGATTCATTCCATTATGAACAGTATTGTTTATAGAGACATACTAGAATAGAATTTGTTACTTTACGCACAAATGAAAATGCCTCAGAACTGGATATTTCAACGTGATAACGACCCGAAACACATGTCGAATTTGGTTAAAAGCTGGCTATCTTCAAAGAATGTGGACGTTTTAAAGTGGCCAGCACAATCACTTGACTTAAGGCTAAATGTCCCCGACAAATAGTATGAAATTTTTTCAATAGATGGCTGCACTGTTAGGGCAAATTTTTCTTAGTAATTTATTCGGAAACGGCTGTACATATGTTCATTCTGAAAACGGATTTATTAATTGTTCATGTATCTAATTTAAGGAAATTGGTTTATAAAAAATTAGTTTATTATAAATATCCTTTTAAAAGAAAAAAAGTGAAAAATTTACTTTTTCCAAAAAAGTCACTTATCCATTCAATGTGAAATCAAAACCGCGTCGGAAATTCTGCAACAATCAGTATCTCCATCGTAATCAGTCATTTTTAACAGACTAGAGGGCTCCGCCCCCTGTTCGCTGCGCTCGCCAACCCTCCCGTGCCGCTTCCCGGTGCTCCCCCTCGTAGATCCTCGGGAGCGAGGTGGATAGCCGGGTGCGCCGGACCCGATAGTTTCTTCGAGACATAAACAAACACCGCCGGCTGAGCGCCGCATAGTAGTTCAGAGAGAACGCCGATTTAGCTTATCGAAATTCGTTATCGAAAAACTAAGGAACTTCTTTGTCAGTGAAGTCTCATTACGCGTGTAGTAGGGTTACTTATCTATAAATATAAGGTTAATTCATAACAAAAATTTAAATTATTTATTTATAAAAAAATATTTATAGAATCATAAAATTTTTTATGAAATACTCATTTACTAATGCGTAAATTTATAAATGAATAAAATTTATTTCTTTTATTTCATTCAATTATTACTTTAGCGTTAAAATTATTTCATAAAATTGTTTATGATTCTATAGGGTAAAGTGATATAATACGCCCCACACATTTCGGAAATAATTATTAACATTAGTGTCTTGAGCGTTTATTCAAAAATAAGTAAACAGGAAATAACTAAAACACGAACTTACTCGAAAACCAACAGAATGTTTTTCTAAAACAACTTCAAATAAAAAAAATTAGATTTCTAAAAATATCAAGGTGGGGCGTATTACACTCTACGTGATTGTAATACGCCCCGGGTGAAAAATTGATCCTAACAAGCTATTTTTTATTTTCCATGCGTTTCTTTTGACGTCCGCATTTGTTGCACATATTTAGGTACCTACATCGTGCAGCTTTCATGCAACCACTTTCTACAAACTATACACTGAATACAATCATCTCTGGATTTTGTTGAATAATAATGTTCTCCACACTCAATGCAGTCGGTATCGTCAATGTCTGAAGCCTCATGTCAAGAATTCGATTGGTCCATAAATCATCGACAGGGGATTAATCTAGTGGTGCACATGTAAATTGGATCTAGAATGACTGGACTGTGGGGCGTTTTACAACCAAGCATGTGGGGCGTATTCGAGAAATCGGGTGTACAATACGCCGCACTGAAATATTTCACCCACAAAATTTATTTTAACTGCGACGCATACTCAAGGACGTTCATTTGTTTGTCTAGGTAAAGGTCAAACAGAAAAAAATTAAAGAAAAATGTTTTGAAACATAACAGAGGGCATTTACTTTAACTATGAAACAAATGTTTGGCTGTACTTATCAATGAATATTATTTTTCTCGGAAAAATACCAGCGTACGTCGGAGTTTGGGGAGTGAAAATAAAAATGATGACAAAATTCTGAAAAAAATCTGATAGGAAGACTTAATTATTCTTAGTCTTTTGTAATTTTTTCAGAATTTTCTTGTGTTTGGTTTGTGAGGAAAAGAGATGCAAAAATTTGATATATTGCTAACCCCTCTTTTCATAAGTACTCCAGTTTCAAAACGCGATTATCAATGTTATGTTTCTGTTTAACAGCCAAAAATATTAATAAACGATGGATTATCAATTCAGGTTTCTGACGGGAGTGTTACAAATTGAATTTACTCTTTTATTGCTTTTATTATTAATAAATACGGAGAATGGTCGTGAACTGTTTTGTCATGTCTGCGAAGAAAAAAGATCATATCTTTGAAGAAAATGATGGCAAGATGATAAAAAAATTGTTAAACAAACAATAGCTTACTACAATTCATTCTTGATTTATTTTAACATCTTCCTGTGTTTTGATACAGAGAAAAAAATAGAAACGAGATGACAAATTCCGGATTTTTAGACACTTCATAAATTTGCTGATAAAACGTGGCAACGTCGCATTTTTCTCCGCCCGGCGTGCTATTCAAAAAGTAATAGAGGTTAAGTCTGAGAGGCTTACACGCTGCATGGAAAAGGTCATAACAATATTCCGTGAATTTTATTTTATTATATTGAATAATTTTTGGTCTATTACAAATATTAAATAAATATATGTATTAAACAACTTTTTTTAAACACTCAATGTCTTTCCATAAATATCTTTTACGTAATCTAAAATCATTTTCAAATGCTTTTTAGTCTTAATAATAGTACATTTTCCATTCTCAATCTGTTTTAAAACTAATGTGAGTTTTTCCTCACCATCTTTGGTATAAATCTCCAGCATTTTTCTTTGAGAAAGCCCAGCATCTGCCAATCTTCGTCTGATGGGTTTTGAAATTAAATTACCCAGTACGTTTAAACTGGACATAATATCATAGGCATCAAACCTCTTCATATTTTTCTCTAAAGAATCTAATTCCAAATGGTGGAATGCCACTCTTTCGAATATACATACGTCAATGAGTCCATCATGAGCACCAGTAACATCCAAGGACAACGTTTCCTTACCCAATGTAGTTAGTTTCAATCCCCCAGCATAATTACGTTCAGGATACTTTTTTTTCAATAATGGCAATGTATCACAAAATCCACAAACAACTTCTTCAAAACTATTCATTAAAGAAGCCATTTTTGTAATTCGTATCAGTCGGGGGGCGTTAAAAGCACAGTTATGTGCAATTAACATACATTTTTTAAAATTTTTATGAGCACACTCTGTTAAATATCGCAACAAATCCGCTAAGACTTCATTTCTCGAAGAACAAGACACGCGGTGCCCATACCGATACAAAAAACATTCATTGCGTGTAAGACCATGAATGTCAGAAGCAGCTTTGGGAATATCAGACACACAGAGGCTTTATATATCTATTAAAGATAGACACATTACGTTTCATTGATATCTGGAGAATGCAGCTGGTGAAAGTCCAGCGGTTTCCAAATCAAAGAAAACCAAAGTACTAAAGGTAGATGAAAAATCAAGGTCATAATTACAATTTTGAAATTGTTTTGGTATTTCTGTTAGTGCTTCTTCGGCTGCAAACAGATCCATATTAGGATGATATGTATTTATTTCATTAGCTTCTCTTCTGAAACGCAATTGAGAGCGAGCTTGAGCTAGATCTCTACGTCTCTTTTTGAACTCTCGAGTACTTGCTTTCTCAATACGTTTCGCTGCTGCTTTCTCATCTCTTTCAATCTCTGATGAAAGGTATTCGCCAGTCTTAATTCCAGCAGTCTCAAGAGTTTGAGATAAATAATGATGTCCTTCATTCTTCTGACTCACAGTGCAGTCCATGCGAAAATCCGTGGACTGTGAGGTACTGAAGCATGTTGACTTTGGTGCCTTTCTGACCATCATTGCGTTGAGACTCTCATTGCCTTGTGTAGATCCTCCTGATGCATATTGATCTGCATTCGCTGCTAGTTTTTCGAAAGCTGTTACCACAGTCTGAAATAAGTCTTCACTCTGCAAACCTCCTGGTACAATTTTATGGTCGTAATTTTCTGGATCTTTAATGAACCCACACCATGCACCACAACTTTTATGATAATTAAAAACATGGTATGGAATGTTTTTCACTGCTGCCTTCAACGCCATGCTATTACCGACATTCTGTGTAACAGCATAATTAAAACAACGGCGAAAGTATTTGATAACATCAGGAGTTAATTCATTCCCATTTTTGGATTCTTTCCTCATAGTGTAAAGCATATTTTTTACTCCTTTGGAAGTATGATTTTTATCAGCGAACTTTACAACCGGGTGACTAGCTTCTTTCTTGATAGCTGCAAATCCTGATGAATCATTATCGGCGATGAAGGCTCCAACTTCGAGATTTAAATCTTTTAAGATCGAATTATTATTCACCAAACGATTGGAAGCGTGAGCTTTCATAGCTTTCGCGCTTCCATAAAAATTCATGCGACAATCATGATCTTCTTGTGGATGACCCTTACTACACATACGACACATACGATTTTTAGTGACGAAACTAACAATTTTTTTTGACTTAAATCCTTGTAAAGCTGCATAACCGTTTAGGCTGTCATACGTAAAACCTGTACCACGACCGCTATAACCCATATCCGATGAACCAAATATCCTCTAACAGTATCTGAGTCTTTCACCGATTGCTTATCCAAAACAGAATCCCCCTTCTAGGTATAATAAAGTCTTCTCGAAGATCTTCAGGTCTGTATGGAATAAAGAG
Organism: Xiphydria camelus; assembly: GCA_963678675.1. Taxonomy (NCBI): domain Eukaryota; kingdom Metazoa; phylum Arthropoda; class Insecta; order Hymenoptera; family Xiphydriidae; genus Xiphydria; species Xiphydria camelus. Next base: position 15,834,184 of record OY783196.1, read on the forward strand.
AAAAGAAAGAAAAAGAAGACAAAGGTTATATGAAAATTTAATGGAAAATAAGGAGAATCAATATTATAGCGAGAAATGTAAAGTAAGAACAGAAAATAAATGTGAGGACAAGTAAGTCAAAGGGGTACTAATGTTATTAAAACGTCAAATTCTGTTTAACGTGTAGAGCTCATTTTATTTTGTCCAATAATAAATTTTGCTGCTTAAAAACTAAACATTTCATGGGAGAAAAAATGGAATAACTATTGAATTCAATTCTAATTTTTATTTTCATTCATATAAACGGAATAAATCCATTAATTACTTATTCAATAAACGGAAAAAATCCATTAATTATTTATTCAATAAACGGAAAAAATCCATTAATTAAATCCATTAATTAATTACTTCTTCAATATGTACAAATTAAGCTAGGAATCCACTACACTCGACACGACTCGACTCGACGCGACTCGACACGACGCTTTTCTGATCGTATGATTTTCCATGTATTTAAATGGTGTAGAAATCCACTAGGCTCGACACGACTTGACTCGACACAACTTGACTCGACTCAACACTACAATTTTCTGACTGGCCAGAAATTTGTCGCGTTGAGTCGCGTCGTGTAGAGTCGAGTCGAGTCGAGTGTAGTGGATTCCTAGCTTTATGAACTCATTTTGTCTGTTATACTTACAACAACTTGGACATACTTTTTGTATCTTGTATTGTCAATTCTCGCTGCAATTGGGCTGCTTTATAGCAACTATCTTGAGCTACTATTTCAACAACTTTTCCTATTTCCCTTTCATGGTGCTTGATCGTCTTAGTTGCTATCCCGGGTACATTGAGAACACTGAAAAATTTCTTGACTTGTGTAAGCCCCAGTCCTGTGTGTAAAGTTCCTAAAGAAACAGAAATACAACTTTTGTATTTCATAATTTATCACTATCATTTTTAATCCAAAGAAATGCTTACCCAAGGCGACCCTAGTATATTGTAACGGTCATTTGTAGATGTTAAATCCTGATGTTTTTCATCGGTTGGCACAGTATTCAGCAGCAAACACTCATCGCAGCGGATTTTCCATACAGATGCCAAGCCTTTTCGTTGTTCTTTTTCCATTTTTGTCACGTTCAAGTTCTTTTTACAGAAATAACAGTGCATATATTTCTTTAATGAATTTAGATTCACTAATCTGTAGGTAGTCATCCTCACAAGATTTTTCATCCGTGTCATCTTTACTTTTTGGAGAATCAGATTTGCTTTTTTTCTCAAAGTGCATAGTAGAATCACTATTTCTTTTCTCGAAGTCTGAATCACAATCATGTTTTCTCTTCTTCTGTAGTTGTGAGTCAAAATGTGAATCCAGAATCGTAGTTTGACAATCCTCTACACTGTCCTTTCTAGGGATACTCCGATCCTCTTCTGCAGTTTCGTCTATTTTTTTCCTTTTATCTCCACATTTGAACTTGCTTCAGCCGCAAATTGTACATTTTTTCAGTAACTAACCGATTTTTCCAGCGTTTTATTTTTTTAATCATCACGGGTCGATTCATTTTTATGATTTCTTATTTCTTTACGTCAAAATGTATGAAGAGGTTAACTGCTTGGAATAAACACTAGTAACTCTAGTACTCAATGCTGCCACATCCCCATATTCAAAATCCCTTGCCTACGACGTTGCCAAGTTTTTAACGAATTTTAAATATTTATTTTTAATTGAAAAATCAGTTTAAATATTATAACTTTGCCCGTCAATTATTTAAAAAAATGTTTAAACACTTTAAAAATTATAATACAATAATAAATGCCATAATTGCGGTTGAAAATAATAATCTAAATTTTCATTTTTTATCTTTCAGGGATTGAAAACTTGCAGGAGAACAATAGATTTCCCTTGCTCTTCACCTCCCCTCAAATGCACTCCCCAAACTCCTTAACTACCGCATACAAAATAGCACACGAGTAACACGATCGATGTTCTGCACGATACTGAATCAGAAAACGAATACGAGCAGAAATATGGCGGTGGGGCGTATTATATCACTTTACCCTACATATTTTCTTTATAAATAAATTAAAATTTTTTTATGAATTAACACATTACATTTATAGATAAATAACCCTACTACACACGTAATGAGACCTTACTGACAAATAAGTTCCTTAGTTTTTCGATAACGAATTTCGATAGGCTAAATCGGCGTTCTGAACCACTATGCATCGTCGTGTTTACCGGCCCGGTCACCTCACCACGCAGTCTTATCGCGGTAATAAGAGAACATTGTGTCGGCGACGGCAATGACGCACAGCCCACGTGGGTTTATGATGCATAGAAACAACTTTTTTATACAATAGAGAGAGAGAGACATAATTAGAGGCGCGGTAACTTGGTAGTCCAGTCTATCTGTATATCGCTCCCCCTCTTTCCAAAGATGTTGCTACTTTTCGAGTCGTACAAAGCAACCGAATTTCCAGTTTTTGTTAGGCACAAAAAAAGGTCCGTATAATTTCTGTTATTTCATAACAAAAAGTTGCATATAATTTGAGTGACATGACACTCATATGAAGGCGTAGAAGAGACATTGATCATTTATTAACTTTTTTTTCTAATACCGTACACATTTAATTCCGCGTTAGCTAACATTGAATTAATTCATTGTTTCATAGGAGGGGATTAATTGCAAATAAAAAATTAAGTAAACGTTCCTTCGTACACTTATGTACCTTTTACTTATATTTTTAAACCAGATTGGAAGAAACATACTTACTTGAAGATATTAGTATATTTATATCTTGCAAAGAAGAAAGGTTGACCTACAGAAATATAATACATAAAGTTATATTGTAAATGAGTTTGACTATCTCCTTTATTAACTTTATAGTTTTAATTAATGTTTTGGAGAATTGTAGCCTTGAGAAAACACTTTGACACATGTCATATTTTTGATAGGCAGATATGAAGTAGCGCTGACGCCACGTGTCCCTATACGAGCCCCGTCCCGCTTCAGTTGGCCCACCCACTAAAATAATAATTATTAAATGAATTGTAAAGTTACTGCTGCCTTATATTTTTTCTAGGCTGAAACGTAATGTTTTATAGTACACTGCATGGCACAATGTTTCATAATGTACAATTTTAAAATAAAATCAGAATTGAAGAAAATAACGTTTTTGGTCATATTTTATCCGCCGATTATTTCAAGCATTTCGAGCATTATATACGAATTAATTATTTAATTAATTAAATACGAATGTCGGCCGTTATTAAAAACAAAAGCGATGTTACCCAGTGGTGAATTTTTGAAGACTTGCAATATTTTTTTCATTTTGTTTGCAGTTTATTATCGTAAAATGAATAAACTGCTAGTAGGTCTTAAGTTCTGTAAAAATGTTGGTTGAAAAATAAATAACGTGCATATTGACATCAACTTTAGATTTATCTTGATTGGGTGCTAATAACCGGAGAAATTTTGCAACTGGGCCAACTGAAGCGGGACCGGGCTTGTATATTGCTGTCTGACTTTTGGATTCTTGTTTTATATTACATTTGCTCGTTTTCTATAAATGTTGAGCTTTGAGAAAACAGTTTAGAGACGTTAATTATTATGACACCTTTGCGAGCGTCCCAGCGTCAGGTGTTCCGATACCGGAAGTGCTGACTCTACAGTTACTTTCCATCATTAAAAAGTAACCTGATCTCAAGAAATTAGCTTTGAGAAAACTTGCACATTTTGGACACCAGCTCCCCGACTATTAGGCCCGGTGCACACGTCCGTCTTTTAACCGTGCGGTACCGCTGCGGCGCCGGAATTGCGGTTGGTGATACCATAGATAGATTGTGTGTGTAGCGCTGCACACACATCTCCGGTGACGTTGCGGCGCCGTACGTTCATCTTGCGGCCGTCTTTTGCCGCAGTTCCCTACGACACCGCAACGATACCGCACACGCACCTCCGTCTTCTCAGTAATTTGCCGTCTATAGAGTGCATTGAATTGCTACGGTAACGCAGCGGCACCGCAACGACGTGTGCACCGGGACTGATATCACCAACCACAATTCCGGCGCCGCAGCGGTACCGCACGGTTAAAAGACGGACGTGTGCACCGGGCCTTAGTAAAGCGAGACTACACCGTTTCATTTCTCTTGAACCTGCTCCACTCTGTCGCCACGCTCTGTCTCATGCTTCGCTCTCTTTCTCATGCCGGCACAACACTCTTGCCGAGACACGTCGAAGCAGGCCGACCGCGAGAGAGAGTATGAAAGGGAAGCTCGCCTCGCCCCCCGCTGTGTCTTCGCTCGACTCGCCAGCGCTCGGTTGAATACAGAAATTACTGATTACGATCACGTTTTTGGGTAGAATCAAAATTCGAATCCATAGCAATTATCAGTTACACTTCTTATTTGTCTCTATAACCCTATTTTTACAAAAGTACATTTTTTGACGTTTTTAAAGCATTATTTAATAAAATTTTTCAATTAAAAATTTTAATAACCAATTTCATTAAATTCTACATTGAAAACAGTTAAGAATCCGTTTACAGATTAAAAAATGAACCGTTCGTTGGGGAGAAAATTGACAAGAAAAATTAGCTCATTTTGGTGCTGCCACGTGGTGGCAAAATTTTGAACCAAAGTCGGTACATTTAGGGCCGGTTTTACCAACAGGTATAAACGCGGTATAGCGCTATACTGAGAATAACCATAAGGCTGGTTATTCTCAGTATAGCGCTATACCGCGTTTATACCGTGTTGGTAAGACCGGCCCTTAAGCCTAGTTCAGACACGGCTAGTAATTTAGTCGAGTAGCGAGTAATTTAGTAGAGTAGCGAGTGATTTAGTCGAGTAGGGAGCAATTTAGTCGAGTAGCGAGTATCCACTGATCAATAATAATCGTTCGGACCAGTTTAGTTGAGTTCAGCGTTAAGAGTGGTATCTCAAAATGGGCAGGCAAAGACGTCGTACGGAATTAAATAACATTATAAAAAATGTTATAAATATTATTTTGAAAGCAATTGAAGAAGAAATATTCAGCAAAGCGACGTCCTTTTGTACTTAATTCGGAACACATAGAATAATACAGGGTGTTCCAATAAAATACGTTATGTATTATAAGCGTGACTTAGCTCAAAGATTATTTTATTGCATTAGTATACTGGGAATACAAGGAAGATACTTTCTTTATAACTGCTAAAACCCGAATGAATCCTCGCACAGCGTCATTAAGGGCCCGGAGGGCCTGGTCTCCCCCTCGACCCAACGCTATCGCCATCATATAAACATCCTTCGAGCGAGGGGTGTCAGGAATACGTTGACGGCATTCCCATCGACTCCTTCAAGAAATATTCCTCACACTATGACATATGTATGGCAAATGCGAAACTGCAACGTCTTCGTTGTAGTTTTTTTTATGTCACTGTATACCAAACTGTGAGGAATATTTCTTGAAAGAGTCGATGGAAATGCCGTCGACGTATTCCGGACACCCCTCGCTTGAAGGATGTTTAGACGCATCTCGAGGAGCTGGGATGCACGGGTACGAGTCGATGGGAATGCCATCGACGTATTCCTGACACCCCTCCCTCGAAGGATGTTTATATGATGGCGATAGCGAGACCAGGCCCTCCGGGCCCTGGATGACGCTGTGCGAGGATTCATTCTGGTTTTAGCAGTTATAAAGAGAGCATCTTCCTTATAGTCTCGCTGTACTAATTAAATAAAATAGTCTTTGAGCTAAGTCACGCTCACAGAATTCAGAAGTGGGATATCACGTGCCAAGTGTAGATCCGAACTAATTGTTTAAAAACCATAAGAGTAGTGCAGGACGGTATGTCGTCCCCGAGGCAGCGATCATCGATCGACGGAATGTCAAGAGATGGAGGCAGACGCGATCGATACAAGCGGACCAAGAGGTCCTACAGTGGTCACCGCAGTCGATCCAAGGAGGCTCGAGGTGGCAAGCAGCAGAAGTATACACGTCGTTCTAGAGACGATGATTCGCCTCGAGAACGCAGAAGACACCACCGATCGCGGTCTCCTTCGCGTGGACATCGTCACTCCAGCAGGGACCGACGTGATACATCAGAGAGACGAGGCAAAAGCGTAGAAAACAGTTCTACATTGAGGGGTGAGTCCGATTTTGCGAGATTGACAGAGGTGCTGTCACAGATCGTGCAGAAAAACTCACATAGATCAAATCGATTTATAAATGAAAAAATTTTACCGGAATTCGACCCCGGAAAGAAAGATTTATCGGCTGTGGAATGGACTGAAAAGATAAATAGATTGGGGGTGTTGTACGGGTGGGACGACATTTACAAATTATATTTGTCAACGCTTAAACTACAAGGAATCGCGAAAAAATGGTACGACGGTCTCAGAGATTCCCCTTTAACGTGGGAGGCGTTTGTCGTAGCTGTTACCAGACAATTCGCGGCGGAAGAGAATTTCGGGAAAATCTACGAGGACGCGGGATCGTATAAAAGTATACCGGGCCAAAATCTACAAGCATATTGCTTTGAAAAAATTAAAAGAATCAATCGACTAAATTTGGACATTCCGGAAGAAAAAATTATCGATTTCGTAGTTTTTGGAATCCACGATGATCAGATACGGATGAACTTAACGACATCAAAAAAAAGAACTCTCGCGGAGTTAAACAGCTGTTTAGAGTCGCTTACAGTAGAGAAAAGTAAAGAAACAAAAAACGCGAAAGACGGGAATGATAGGAAACGCTTTACGGGCCCCGATAGGTCTAAAATCAGACCCAAAAATTTCTCAGATCCTGATGCTTGCTACAACTGTGGGAAGAGGGGTCATATTAGAGCCAAATGTCCGGATTTAGAAAGTAAATGGATTAAGGAAAACAGGCAAGAGTTACAGGCGGGTGGTTCTTGGGGGAAAGAGAAAGCGGTAGCAGACAAAGGCGAGAAAAGTAAACTTAAATGTTCACACTGTAAATTCCCAGGTCATCTCGAAAAGGACTGTTACAAAAGAAAAAATAAGGGGAATACAGAGAGGACTGAAAGGGTCGCATGACTAACCGATGGCGTAGCAACCTCCCCTCAAGTGTTAGAAGTTGCATCAAAGTTAGTAAATAAACCACTTAAGAAATGCGTATTAGACACAGAAGAAAGGATGTGCACCATTGATTTAGGGAGTGACTGCTCCATTATAAGAGAGACCATTGCACGTCACCTCAAATTATAGTTTAAAGAAACAAACAAAACCTTGTCGGGATTCAATCATTCTATGGTCGTTCCACTTGCATATTCAAAGATTAAAATTCGTATCGATGAAATTCCGTTCAAAATTAAAGTTTTTATCGTGCCGGATGATCAGTTATCTAAAGAAATATTAATTGGTCGTAATGTGTTACGTAAAGCAGGCACTCGAGCAATATCAAATGCTTATGGGGTAACATTTACTTACAACGAACCAACAAAATTAACAGATAGTCTTGATGTTAACATGATAGATGCAGGTCCGGTAAAACCTATCGAAAAGGGAGATATTTATTGCGAAGGACTTAACCCTGAAGATACGGAACGACTGTTAAAATTACTAAATCGGTATCGCAAAGCTACGTCATTCAATACTAGAGAGTTAGGCCGAGTAAGCTCGGCAGAAATGAGAATCGAAGTAGAATCCGATACACCAGTATTTCAACCACCTCGTCGCTTATCTCTTAAAGATCGAGGAGAAGTCGCAAAAATAGTAACCGATTTAGAGGAAAATGGTATTATTCGAGAGAGCACATCACCATACAGTAGCCCAATTGTGCTTGTACGTAAGAAAAACGGTGAACTACGTATGGCCATAGATTATCGCGATCTTAATAGAATTACCAAGAGCATACAATACCCTCTACCGATCATTGATGACTTAATAGATCAACTTTGCGGAAAACGCGTCTTTACGGCACTAGATTTGAAGTCCGGGTTTTACCAAATTCCGATGCATCCTGATTCAATAGAGAAAACAGCCTTTAGCACGCCAGATGGTCACTGGGAATTCTTACGGATGCCGTTTGGTTTAGTAAACGCCCCGGCAATATTTCAAAAGACAATGAGTAAGGTTTTAAAGGGTTGTGCACAGGTATACCTTGATGATACCTTACTTCCAACCGAGAACAAAGAAGAAGGATTTGTACTATTAGAGAGAGTCTTAGAAATTCTCATAACGGAAGGATTAACTCTAAATTTAGCTAAATGTAAATTTTTCCAAAGCAGCATTGACTATTTAGGTCGCGAAGTATCGGCCAAAGGCGTAAAGCCGGGTTCTCACAAAATAGAAGCGGTATTAAAAGCACCGGAACCGCGGAACGTTAAGCAAGTCAGACAGTTCTTAGGGTTGGCAGGTTACTTCCGAAGGTACATTCAAGATTTCGCGCGCAAAACCGCCCCCCTAACGAACCTCTTACGAAAAGATACCCCGTGGGTTTGGGGTTCAAAAGAATCGGAAGCCGTAAGAGATATTAAAACAATATTAGTCAATCGTCCAATCTTAGCAATCTACGATCCAGATTTAGAAACAGAGCTACACACGGACGCCAGTGCAATTGGCTTAGGTGCAATTTTAATTCAAAAATACGATAAACAGAATCGGGTAGTTGCTTATTACAGTCGCAAAACAACCCCTGAGGAGCAGAAATATCACTCCTATGATCTGGAAACTTTAGCGATATTTACAGCGTTTAAGGCATTCAGAACTTATTTATTGGGAATTCAATTCACTGTAGTAACAGATTGCAATGCAGTTAGAGCCACAGTAGCAAAAAAAGATATTCTTTCTCGAGTAGCTCGTTGGTGGGTATACATGCAGAATTTTAAGTTCGATGTAATTTACCGGCCGGGGAGCAAAATGAATCACGTAGACTACCTAAGTAGGAACCCTGTGGAGTGTTGCGCGGTCAACATAACCGAAAAAGAATGGATCAAAGTAGCTCAATTGCAAGACCCCAAGCTAGAAGTAATTCGGAAAATTTTAGAGGCAGGAGAGAGGAACGCAAGAACGAAACAATATTTCGACAAATACGCTCTAAAAGGAGGGGTTATATTTCGGAAAACCGAAGCGGGTGAGAAATGGGTCGTACCACAAATGTCGAGATTCAATGTGGTGAAACTGTGTCATGACGAGCAAGGTCATTTTGCTTTAGAGAAAACGCTAGAGAAAATACAAGAGAATTACTGGTTTAAGAAAATGAGACAATTCGTTTCAAAATACATTAATGCTTGTTTAAATTGTTTGTATTACAAACAAAGGGCTGGGAAAAAACCCGGAGTGTTATATCCCATAGAAAAGGTTGCAAGTCCATTCCACACCATTCATCTTGACCACGTTGGGCCATTTATTCGTAGCAAAAATAAAAATACAGAAATACTAACCATTGTTGATGGATTTACCAAGTTTTGTATTCTTGAACCGGTTAAAAACACATCCGTGAGGGGAGTATTAAAAGCACTTTGTCAAGTAATCGCAATATTCGGAGCACCCGAACGCATAATAACCGAAAGAGGGCCCGCGTTTACTTCACACTCATTCAAAACATTCTGCGAGGAGTATGGAATCAAACACATACTCAATGCAGTAGCCACACCACGTGCCAATGGGCAGTGTGAGCGTCTCAACCGTACCGTTCTAAGTTCACTGGCAGCTACCTGCGGCGGGCAGAACGAAGAGGATTGGGACGAAAACGTGAAGAAGGTTCAAAGTGCAATAAACTCGTCGGCAAACAGAACAACCCGGAAAGCACCATCCGAACTTCTTTTTGGGTATAAGCCACGTAATATGGCTGACGCGAAATTACTGTCAGGCATCCAAAATATGCTCGATCAGGTAGACTTGCAGGTCATGAGAGAAACGGCAAAGGCAGCTATAGATGTAGAACAAAAGGAGCAGAAACGAAGATTCGACGCACGGAGGTTCAAACCTCCTCGATACGTGGTCGGAGACGTAGTCATGGTCGCTGCCAATCCAGTAGCAACCGGGCAGAGCAGAAAACTGGCAGCCAAGGCAAAAGGACCCTTCAAGGTGACGGCGGTACTACCGAACGACAGATACGAGGTGCAGGATCTTCGGGATTTGAAAAAGTCGCCAAACAAACGTAGCGTCGTTGCGGTGGACAGCATGAAGAGATGGGTCACATTCGATGCCACGCAGTAGCTGAGTGAGTAATGACTATGCTTATCCTTGTGATAAGATAGTGGCCGCAGTCAGGGAACTCCGAGTTACAATCTCTGGTCAGGATTGTGAACTAGGACGAGTTACTGGCGAGGCTGGACTTGTAATGACTATGCTTACCCGCGGGTAAGATAGTGGCCGCAGTTAGTGAACTCTGAGTCACAATCTCTGGTCAGGATTGCGAACTAGGACGAGTTACTGGCGAGGCTGGACTAGGCCGAGTTCAGAGTTGCTACGCGTGGGGACTGGTCAACTCCATGCGAGATAGGGCTCTGAGCGGAGGCCAGAACAAGTAGTCGGAGTCAGGACAAGCTCTGGATCGAAGTGGCGGGTTGCCCACTCCGGTAGGGGGCCCCTGGCAAGGCTAGCGACCGTATTAAAATCCTAAAAGATTCCTTCTCTTATCCTAAATACGTACCCTCTCCGGTATTAGCATTGAGCTGAGTATGATTGCGGACGGAACTGATCACTCTGTACCGACAATTATGCCTTGGGTCAATGAGATACCACTTGAATCATAAAGGTCGTACACCATTAACGGATCAATTTTTGGATCCCTGTTACAGAAAATAAAGGTTTAAAGGAACGTCGAGGACGACGTGGTCGTCAGTCTGGCCGAGTGTGAGGAATATTTCTTGAAAGAGTCGATGGAAATGCCGTCGAAGTATTCCGGACACCCCTCGCTTGAAGGATGTTTAGACGAATCTCGAGGAGCTGGGATGCACGGGTACGAGTCCATGGGAATGCCATCGACGTATTCCTGACACCCCTCCCTCGAAGGATGTTTATATGATGGCGATAGCGAGACCAGGCCCTCCGGGCCCTGGATGACGCTGTGCGAGGATTCATTCTGGCTTTAGCAGTTATAAAGAGAGCATCTTCCTTATAGTCTCGCTGTACTAATTAAATAAAATAGTCTGAGCTAAGTCACGCTCACAAAACCAATATCGGGTTAAAATAATTGCTATATATAGCCGTTTATTTTGAAAGTGGCCTAAGTCCATTTGTTAATTATTTCCTGTTGCCAGTAGTTACATGTACAACTTAAAGTTATTTATCAGTACACCATTTGAGGTTCAGTATATTCAGAATAAATACGGTAATTTTGGGGTACATAAGTTTTCGGAGTTACTTCAATAATTAAAACCATCACTTCGAAAGTGGCCTAAGACCAATCAATTATTGCTAATGTCCAAGGCAGTGATGGAGGTAATTCTAATTAATTAGTATTTACCAAGTTAACTTCATTTTTTGACAATTGCTTTAGCTGAATAATCAGTACGTTTCATTAATCTAGTTAAGAAAAATGTACGCAATACACATATTTACAATTAAATATAAAACTTAAAATTTAATAGTAAATTTTATAAATTATTTCCCCCACGGGGAAGAATAAAACGACAAGACCATTTAGTTCAGATAGTGAAGAGTAATTAGTAACTAATGATTTCAAGAAAAATCGAAAAAGGAAGAGAATTATAGAACAATATTCCTCGTCAGGGGATGAAGATATAGATATAACAATGGAGAAAAGATTGATGAAACATACATCCAAAAAGTACGAAAAATTGAACGGAATACAGGAGAGAAAGATATTATACTCAAACTGCAAACATGATTTCTTCAAATCCCTTTCACATACCGCTCGAGTTGCCGTACGAAACGCCGTGGCGACTGAGAGCCATCTCTCGAATGGAAATGATACCCAAAAACCATTTTTTTACATTCCTTTGCAATGTAATTAGACCGTTTATAACGTTTTATGAATTTATTTTGAGATAGAGCTTTCACACAATGCGAAGAACATGGCGCCATCGCATACGCAACGATATATCGTCGTCTGGCACTAAAAGAGTTAAATCAGTCGAATTACACAACGCGGCGATATGACTGAGATCGAAAGTAACTTCAAGTTAAAGGACTTGTACTTGATTGCACTATGTATGTTAACGTTCCGCGATACCAGATTGACTCGATGATGATTGGTAGTACAACGCGGTTTATCCCTGGTCATCGATTGAATCAGGAATATGCACCTATTTTTTTTACATCGAAAATGGATTGAGCACGTAAAAAAAGCTGGGACGTGTTTTTTTATTTTTGTTTCTGACGCGAAATTAAGCCGTAGGAGATTAATAAACTTTGCGCTAAGCTCCGCCCACTTGAAACGGCCGGTCGAGCGGCACGCCGGGCCGTGACGTCACTATACACTCTCGGATATCGCATTCGTGTTGACGGCGTCTGCAGAACCGTAAGCGTGTGTTATAGTTCTTCGTTTTGAGGACTGTTTAACTGTTTCGAGTACGAAGCTTGTGTTGTGCTGTGAAAATGGACAGTGGATTTGTACAAGGGAAATCTGACAATTTTTGCCGCAAATTGATGCTTTGTCAGTGTTTGCTTTTCTTGGATCAACCCCAGATTTCATTGGAGCAGAAACGCGAAATATTAAAGCAATAAGGTAAGATTTAAAGATACGGTATGAATAAGTCAGATTGTATACCTCAAAATAAAATAAATAGCAGTCTAGGCAGCTGCCTATATATAATTTGTAAATATACACGGTGTCGCCTTTTCGATGTAACTACGGAGTTTTGGGAAAAACGTTATAGAAAAAATCCAGTTACACATCCTCGGGGCCGATTTTGAAAAAAATGTAATGCTGTCAAAATCTCACGGCTAACTAGATCCAGTATTGAGATACAGGGTGTTTTTCATTTTTTGCGATTTCCTTCAGGGCCTTATATTTCGGTTATTTTTAAAGATAGAAGAACAGTATAACGGTGATTTTTCGTAGATCTTTATGTAGTTGTTTACAATAATATTTATTTTTAATATATGATTCGTGTTAGATATTTATAAGTGGTATTATTTCATTCAATAGATACTACTTAGTTGTTATAAGTACTTAAAATTTTTATAAGTACTCTGCTGTTTTTCAACTATGTTGTTGGTAACTTTCTTTAAATTTACGTTATCTTAATGTAAATTTTTTGAAATATGCCATTAATAAAATATGTACAATATACAGTACAATACAGTTACAACAATGTGCAAATATAGGTATATAACTCTCTGTATCTATAACTTACATTAAAATGGTCCTCACAACAGTATAGCGAGGTCTTTAGAGAAAGTGGCGGGTTCTTTTTCTTATCCCTCTTCATTGCCGTACACCACTTCTTCCGAATATCCTGATTGTTTGGAACGGAAAAGAATATTTCTTCCGGTGTTGCCACAGATGTGTTTGTACATCTCGGCACTATACAATATTTATAAATCCTTCTTCCTTCCTTCCTTCTTCGACATTCTACTATCAAACGTCAAACAAAAATAGTCACAAAAATAAACAAACTTCCACTTCTCTTGTACTCTTCCGATACGCAAGGCATTGAGAAATATGCTAGAAGGTGCACTGGCGGGCCGGTTTCGTGCATAGTGACGTCACAAGCCAGCGCCTCCCACAACGGAGCGTTTTGAAATACGTCACTGGGAGGCGTGGCCGTGCTACTTTTAAAGTAATGTTTTTGGGGTAGGAGTTTTTCTTATCAACTTTTTACTATTGTGGTACTGTGTTTTTAATAACTTTAACTATTATGTCTGCTGTGTTTCATGCATATCAACATTTCAGGCATATTCCTGATTCGACATTCTTCCCTGAGTCAAGCCATGTCAAGTCGGACTCGAAATTTCCACTAAATCGCGGATTTCGAAAATAATAACTCTATTACGAAGGGAGTATGGCACTTACGTTACCGTATTAATATTTCGTGAAAATTCCGTTATTTGTTAATGTTATTAACAATCAAACTTTGAAGCGCGATTAAAATGAAAAATCGTTTTCTCTTAAACTACTTTAGACAATTACTTAAAATTTTGCACACTGATAAAGCAATGTTTACACTATCGAATAAATATTTGCTTGAGGTGAAATTGTTTTAAAAAATGAATTTTGCATTAATTTTTTTAAAACAATTGCAATTTTTCATGCGTTCTTCACGCTATAAAAAAATGGAACTTACATAAATTCATGCGGCAAACGTTGGCATTTTATAATCTGCAAAGAGAACTTTGTACTTTTTCTCCATTCCGGAGATACGAAATTGTTTGTTACGCGGTGCGCTTGTAGATCGCGCGGCACGCTCCGCTACTGGCGTCCGCGGCATCTTGATGGCCGCGCAAACTTGAGCAAAAACCGTTTGAACTTGCATGAACATGATTTTCCGAGTTTGGCAAACATACACAGTTTTCTTGTCAGTTTGCTGATGGTGCTCGTGCGGTATACTTGCGTAAAAACTATTCGGTGTTTCAATATCATTAAGTGAAAATGGTTCGACCGAAGGAATGTTGTAATCCTTTGAAAAAGAAAGGTCATAATTGTGTTCGTCATAAGTTGTTCCTCGCGCGTTACCGCCAAGTGGAATAAAAAATTCGAAGAATACATTGATCGATATATTTGTCAGATATGTCGTAAAGACATGTATAATGATGTTAAAATTGCTTCAAATGTAGAAAATGAAGACCCAAGCACGAAGTGAGTTTACTAATTACACAGGTTTACAAAAAAAAAAAAGTCCGGACTATTTGACCATGGTATTCCGAGGTATTTTTGCGTCCTGAATCCGATCCCGAGGTCATCTGAGCCCCATCACGTCAGAAAAATGAGATTTCAAGGTCATTTAGAGGTTAAAATGACCATTTTTTGGAACTGGATCCGGGACAATTTCTCAAGCGACCTGTTGAGTTGGAGGGTAGCTGTTTAGGTCTTGAATACCTTCCAAACATTGGAATGGAGTCCTAAATCTCGACCGGGACTATCACAGAACCACCCCAGTGGATAAAATGTTGCCATGATCGTTGTATCTCGCGGATTACGATCTCCCTGTCAAGGCATCCAATTCCGGCGATCCGTTCACTGTGACAGTGGACCCAGCACTGACCGTAATGGCCTTAGAACCTTGGAGTCATGCTCTGGGTGCTGCTCAGGGCAGTCCCATTTCCTTATTTATTTATTTCGAAATCTCGTTTTTCTGACGTGATGTGGCTCAGATGACCTCGGGATCGGATTCAGGACGCAAAAATACCTCGGAATACCATGGTCCGGTCAAATAGTCCGGACTTTTTTTTTGTTGTAAACCTGTGTTATTTTTATATTTTATTGTATAATTAATTGCTATACTGTAACACCTTCTTTAATAGTGAACCACGAATAAACTTCCAAGTAATTATAACTGTTCACTGTTCAAATCCAATATTTACATTCAGTTAAAAATTCAATTCGTTCCCTGGAAGGTATTACAGTATAGCAATTAATTATCGGTATTAACTATCTTGGGTCTTGGGTGCTTGGGTCTTCATTTTCTACATTTGAAGCAATTTTAACATCATTATACATGTCCTTACGACATATTTGACAAATATATCGATCAATGTATTCTTCGAATTTTTTATTCCACTTGGCAGTAACGCGCGAGGAACAACTTATGACGAACACAATTATGACCTTTCCTTTTCAAAGGATTACAACATTCCTTCGGTCGAACCATTTTCACTTAATGATATTGAAACACCGAATAGTTTTTAAGCAAGTATACCGCACGAGCACCATCAGCAAACTGACAAGAAAACTGTCTATGTTTGCCAAACTCGGAAAATCATGTTCATGCAAGTTCAAACGGTTTTTGCTCAAGTTTGCGCGGCCATAAAGTTGCCGCGGACGCCAGTAGCGGAGCGCGCCGCGCGATCTACGAGCGCACCGCGTAACAAACAATTTCGTATCTCCGGAATGGAGAAAAAGTACAAAGTTCTTTTTGCAGATTATAAAAGGCCAACGTTTGCCGCATGAATTGATGTAAGTTTCATTTTTTTATAGCGTGAAGACCGCAAGAAAAATTGCAATTGTTTTAAAAAAATTAATGCAAAATACATTTTTTAAAACAATTTCACCTCAAGCAAATATTTATTCGATAGTGTAAACATTGCTTTATCAGTGTGCAAAATTTCAAGTAATTGTCTAAAGTAGTTTAAGAGAAAACGATTTTTCATTTTAATTGCGCTTCAAAGTTTGATTGTTAATAACATTAACAAATAACAGAATTTTCACGAAATATTAATACGGTAACGTAAGTGCCATATTCCCTTCGCAATAGAGTTATTATTTCCGAAATCCGCGATTTAGTGGAAATTTCGAGTCCGACTTCACATGGCTTGACTCCCCTTTAAACCGACTCGGCATTCGCGTACATGCAGTGCCCCGTCGAGTGGGCCCATTCGAGTAAATGGGTATAGGGACCGTGCACGAGCTATAGAGGGCAGTGTATTCGCCGATGTGCGCGCGACCACACGACTGAAATAGATACTTTTTGGGAATAAATTTACAGTGTAACGCTATTAGAGAATTTATAAAAATTATCAGAATTATTAAGTATGGCTTTCGGCCAATCCAAAATCACCACATACGAGGTCAAAAAAAAGGTGTGAGTGCCGTTGTACTCACGGAGGATGTGTAAACATCTTACAATTATCTGCGGTCCGAGGTTAATTGGGGAATATGACGTCGTCGTTCAACATAAAGAAGTTAAATTTTTTCTATAGTAAAATATTTATTATTATTATATTAGATTTATAACTTACTAGCAACCCGTCCCGGCTTCGCACGGGTAGATTGTGGATTTATTTTGTCCGTCCACCATTGTTTAAATACATTTTTAATACAAAACTTTCAGTATTTTTCCCGGGCTACGCAATGGTCATATTGGATTTGACCTTGACCATGACCTTCAAGGTTATATCAAAGTCAAATTAATTTTTTTTCACGTTCAAATGTGTCCTTGACCATTTTTTTCATGTTACCTTTATTGTCAGCGGAGGTCAAATTTAGGTAAAGTATAGTTCGACTTTTTGAACACCCTGTATAAGATATACTAACTCAGAAACCTTCGCGGATATGCGTCCAACTGTTCCCCAACTTTTCATCGCAATCGGATGAACGGTTTAGGAAGGCATAATAATCATCCGTACCGGTACTTTTTGAACACCCTGTATACGATTTACTAACTCAGAAACCTTCGCGGGCATGCGTCCAACCATTTCCCAACTTTTCATCGCAATCGGATGAACGGTTTAGGAAGGTATAATAATCATCAGTACCGGTACTTTTTGAACACCTTTTATAAGATTTACTAACTCAGAAACCTTCGCGGGCATGCGTCCAACCATTCCCCAAAGTTTCATCGCAATCGGATGAACGGTTTAGGAAGGCATAATAATCATCCGTGCCGGTACTTTTGAACACCCTGTATAAGATTTACTAACTCAAACCTTCGCGGATATGCGTCCAACTGTTCCCCAAATTTTCATCGCAATCGGATGAACGGTTTAGGAAGGCATAGTAATCATCCGTACCGGTACTTTTTGAACACCCTGTATAAGATTTACTAACTCAGAAACCTTCGCGGGCATGCGTCCAACCATTCCCAAACTTTTCATCGCAATCGGATGAACGGTTTAGGAAGGCATAATAATCATCAGTACCGGTACTTTTTGAACACCTTTTATAAGATTTACTAACTCAAACCTTCGCGGATATGCGTCCAACTGTTCCCCAAATTTTCATCGCAATCGGATGAACGGTTTAGGAAGGCATAGTAATCATCCGTACCGGTACTTTTTGAACACCCTGTATAAGATTTACTAACTCAGAAACCTTCGCGGGCATGCGTCCAACCATTCCCAAACTTTTCATCGCAATCGGATGAACGGTTTAGGAAGGCATAATAATCATCAGTACCGGTACTTTTTGAACACCTTTTATAAGATTTACTAACTCTGAAACCTTCGCGGTCATGCGTCCAACCATTCCCCAAAGTTTCATCGCAATAGGATGAACGGTTTAGGAAGGCATAATAATCATCCGTACCGGTACTTTTTGAACACCCTGTATAAGATTTACTAACTCAAACCTTCGCGGATATGCGTCCAACTGTTCCCCAAATTTTCATCGCAATCGGATGAACGGTTTAGGAAGGCATAGTAATCATCCGTACCGGTACTTTTTGAACACCCTGTATAAGATTTACTAACTCAGAAACCTTCGCGGGCATGCGTCCAACCATTCCCCAACTTTTCATCGCAATCGGATGAACGGTTTAGGAAGGCATAATAATCATCAGTACCGGTACTTTTTGAACACCTTTTATAAGATTTACTAACTCTGAAACCTTCGCGGTCATGCGTCCAACCATTCCCCAAAGTTTCATCGCAATAGGATGAACGGTTTAGGAAGGCATAATAATCATCCGTACCGGTACTTTTTGAACACCCTGTATAAGATTTACTAACTCAGAAACCTTCGCGGGCATGCGTCCAACCATTCCCCAAAGTTTCATCGCAATCGGATGAACGGTTTAGGAAGGCATTTGATATTACCTTAAAGTTCACGGTCGATGTCAAATCCAATACGACCACTGGGTAGCCAAGGGAAAATCCTTAAAGTTTTGTGTTAAACATTTTTCTCTAAAATGTTTTCCCGTTGAGATAATCCAGCTTGCGCGAATAGTATGCGCAGTAGCGCCACACACACACTGACGCAGTCACATCTATATGACTTACGTCTGACGCTGAATTTCCCAGGAAGGTCGTACCGCAGAGCCATAGCATAGATGTTTACACATCAATAAGAGTTTCAATTTTTTTTATAGTTTTACGTTATTTTCTTCCTCGTTGAGGTGAACCAATATTATTGCCAACCAGGCCGTTTTTCGAAAATGTCAATGAAATTTGCTTTTCCATAACGCTTTTAAAGTGTAAATATGCGTGTGGCAAAGTTCCATTCGTCAAATGTTCATGGTGTAAAAATACGGTGTGCTTCAAATGTTTTTTCGACAATTATTATCCAAAATCATGTACAAAATCTTCGGCAGCCAAAAATTTCCATGACGAAATGTAAGAGTAAAAAATGCAACGATGCTTCCAACTGTTCTTTCAAAAAATATTGGTTCACCTCAACGAGGAAGAAAATAACGTAAAACTATGAAAACAAAACTGAAACTTATTTTTTTCGATAATGTAAACCACTTTCTATAACAAGAGAGAGAAAAGGTTGTAATCGAGTAAAAAAAGTTAATAAAAAAAAAATCCCAACAAGAATTGAATCCGCGAAATCGAGACTCCTAGCCCGGCAACTTAACCGTTGCGCTATCGAAGCATTGGTGACATGATGTACGCCAATCCCGGAGACACTTGGAACGCGCGCGCGACGCGGTATCCCGGTCTAAACGGGAGCGAGCCATGCTCTCGCCACTGAGGCCGGCGTAAGACCGGACCGTGTCCACACTGCATGCATTCGGCAACATCGCTAACCTCGCATAGCTCCACCCCCTTCTAGCGTTTTGACATTACCTCGTCTTACCGCTGCCCCGCAGGAGAACCTAGTGGGCCTGGTATGTCGGCCTCTTAAATCCCATCGAGCACGCGTGGGATGAGTTACAACGTCGTGCTGGAAGGAAAAAGCATTCGAATAAAGCAGAATTATTGCATTCTTTGAAGGTAGAGTGGAATAAAATCCCCCTCGAGTATGTCACTCGATTAATAGAGTCAATGCCTTGTCGTTGTGCTGCTGTGATAGCTGCCAAAGGTATGGCAACAAAGTATTGATATTGTGGAGTGATATTGACACCGTGTGTCTTGGAAACATTACTTTTATTGGTCAGAAACGATATGGCCGGATACTTTTGCACATGCTGTGGTATGATTTTTGTTAATAAATATGTTTTCGTACACATGTAAAATGTGTCACTTCACATTATTTATCTTCATTTACCCTATACGTAAACATAATATTGACTATTAAGTCCTTAGGTATTAGTTTTAAATGATACAGGGAAATACCCTACTAGTCGAAGATTTTTGCACGCCACTGTACCTGACAGTATGAAATTTTCATAAAACGATAATTCGTAATACAAAATTATGAGAACGATGAAGTGAATTTTCCTGTATCGCTAAGGGTGGCCTCCGAATCGCAATGCAACCCGATTTTAGCGTAAGTACTCCAGAAACCTAATATTGCTAAAAGTATCGTGGCTGTCAATTTGCCCGTCAACTTCTTCGCGATTTTAATCAGTGAATAATAATTTTTTAAACAGTTTATTTACTAAAAAAGCTACATTGCGATATGAGCCGTTGAAAACCAGAATGGTGTAAGTCACATTTCATGTAAGCTGAGATTATTTGACTGCAAAGTTAAGTACAATTTGAAAAATCTGTTTAGATGATACAAACAGATATTTTAAATCGTAAATATTTGTTTTGTATCATCTAGACAGATTTTTCAAATTGTACTTAATTTTGCAGTCAAATAATCTCAGCTTACATGAAATGTGACTAACACCATTCTGGTTTTCAACGGCTCATATGTAAATAGTGATGTGGAATCGATAAAAAATAGTTTGCGTGTACAAAAGTGTTTAAAAATGCAGATATCGTTTAAATTATGGGTTTCATTATATTAGGGCACACGTCCGAGTCACTGCTGCAAACTTAAAATCATGGGATAACCTGGAGACTATAACCTTAACTCATTCGGAGTATTTAAATTCAAAAATGACCCTCCTAAGGTTCAAGGCGTAGAAATAAGAAATATTTGTTTGTAATACAATCATTGACGCGGTATAGAAATTAAACGAGGATATCTGTTACAGGCTTGCTGAGAAACGGTTGCCCCGAGGGTGCTCGAGACTGACTTGTGACGAGCATCGTGGAATCAAAAAATCATCGGCAGGATTGGCCCAGCCAAACTACAGCCACGATCGATATCCCAGCACTGGTCTCCGCATATCTCGTTATTATGAGCACACATATAGGAATGGGTCTACGGTAATAGAAGACCCTTCTGTACATAGATGGAAGAGGAAGAGGCGAGGTGGAGGACGCTATCGATTGAGTTCGCGGCGTGAGATAACCACAGTTGCAAGATAACGTCGGCGATGAATAACGTCGAACTGTGCCCCATTCCTGAAATCTGCACTCTTCACAAAATATGGAGCGCGAAGTTACCGACACGACGAACAAGCCCTGTGTGAAGATTCGGTATAATCTAGTATCTACTTACTTCCATCTCCTTCTTCTCTTTCTCGTCTTGATATTAAATTCTAATCCCCCAACCAGGAAACATTTAAAGTGCCTCTCCCGCCCTCCTCTTTTTCGACGATTCAACAATTTCAATCCTATTCATTTTTGAACTTGGATCGCTCTTACGCAGGGTAGATTTCTTTATGTGTTATTCGAGGATAGTTGTACTTCGATCTCGTGCCTTAAAAGTGGTAGCCGCCGTCATACCAAGAAACTACCTCAAGGAAATGTATCTACCGCCGTAATTAGCTCGACCCGCAACTAATGGTTGCGAGGGACGAGGTTTTATTGGATAATTGTAATTTTTTTCTCATAGCACGTTACGCCATGGAGAATTAAAGCATGTGTGGGGCATGTAGAGCAATATATCGACCGGTACCAGAGAAAAGCACGTATCTTTTCATTGTTATTGAGAAACGTTGTAACTCGTTGCTATGCGAGAAAACATTGTAAGTCCTAATTGCCATTGATGTGACTTACGACTTTCCTTTGGATAGCACCAAGTTACGATATTCTACAATGATAATGAAAAGACGTGCTTTTTTCTGGAACTGGTCAATATGTATATACCGTACAGTAGACTTCAGGCTCTACGTTGATAGCACTTCGCTTATAGCTTAACTAAAGTAAAAATTGTAAATATACAGCCAATTAAGAGCAAAATAGATTCCTCTATGTGCTCAATCTTTATTTTGACTCTGCAAGTGTGCCTCACATAAACAGACACTAAAAATGTTATGATAGTACCTTCGTTTATTTTATTCGTAATACGTCTTCCTTCATTTTCGTGAAGATTTTAGGTGCGAACTGGTGCATCGTCGACGTAAAACTTGTCAGTGAAATAGACGTGGGAGTATCGCACGGTTTTTCAATGAAAATGAATTTAACCGATAATAAATTTCTTAAAAATCATCGCACGCGGGAGTTATAATGTGAAATATGCGAAGGGGCATAATCTCAATTACGTATGATAAGTGAAACCTCGACTCCACTTAGAATTCGCACAAAGATCAGAACTAGATCGCGTCCACTGTATTTATTTGTATTAAAATGACGCGTCATTTTAATTCGGAACACTCTTGGTACAGCCTATTTATCAAGTTGTTTCCCTCTTGTATAGTTTTGACGATACAGCTTTAAGCATTAAGGTTTTTCAAGCAAGATGTCGCCTGTAGGGCAGAGTAATTGTCACCGGGCATCGTCGATATTGAATAAATACCGTTCCTCTAATCGCTTGGGAACCATTAGTGACTAGGACATTGCCAATTCCAAATTTATCCGACGATAAAAAGAGCAACTCTGGTCTTCCTGTATTAATATTATACCAACCCGTCTAGCTTTCAAACGGATATGCAACTTTTTACGTAATCATTCGTTATTACGATTGTTCACGCGGCAATGAACTTGGGTCACGTTTTATACACAGTACCCAATAATACAGAGCATGATACCATGTATCATTCTCTCCTTTAAGAACTCTTCGTGACTCCTTAGGTATTTCAACAAGACTTTATATCGGAAAGATGGTTCGAATCATATCGAGGGCGTCATATCAGAAGGGCGTACGAACCGAAAGTTAAATTTTACAGGAAATGAAAAAAACGTTTTAAAAATCAAGATTTAGAATAAAATTATTGATTTTGCCAATATAATAAGACCAATACATTATAGTTCATTGGGAAGATTAGCATCTAGTATAATACCAACATGTATGTGATTTTCGGTTCATACGCCATTCCGATATTAGAATTTTCGAGGAACGTGTTTTAAATTTATTTAAATAATAGGCGTATATACAAAAAATATGCTTTATTAATACAGTGATTGTATTAATATAGATACTAATTAAAATCTGTTACATTTAATTTCGGCGCCTTTTCCTCTTTATAAGTTGTTCTCGTACTTGTTGTAGAGACGTCTCGTCATCAAATTCTTCATCATCCCAATCTTGGAAACTACTCGTATTTATTACTGACAAAGAAACATAGAAATCTTTATATTCTGGAGGAATGACGGCATCTTTGCCGTGGCACATAGACAATAAATTGTTATACTTTAATTTATTTATAGGAAGTTTTTCAAAATATAGCGATCTTGTATCATTGACCGCGTCTTTAGGTTTCCGTCCTTTACAACTAGTAATAACAATTTAAAAGTCTTTCTCAATATTCATTTTTATACAACATCGTATTAGGTTTGGATTTTTCTACTCGCATCTATTTAACTTGTTTTTAATTTAAGGTATTTCCTCTGGGGGCCTGGGTTTTTATAATCATTGTTTTTTACTGCAGTTCTTTGTAATTTGTGAATGATGTGTGGTCAAGTGTCTTTACCTTATAAATTTTGGCATGTTCTGCTGCATGCTCAATGGTAGCATGCATTGAATCACACCGCATATGAGTGTGTCCAGGCTCAAGAAATTTTATATCAATAATTTCAATATTTGTTATGGTTTGAACTGCTTGGTGGAGCATATATATCATGATAGCATTCCTATTTTGTCCTGGATAATAATTAGAATGTAAAACTACATGCTTAGTGTGTGGTGGTAGCTCTTCAAGAAACAGTCTATCGCAGGTAGCAATTTCATTTGCTCCTCTTTTACTTTCAAGCTCAGGTCAAATATAGCAGTAATCCTGTTGTAAAACGGTAAGGTTAAACGTTGCTAGTTTTCGTTTATAAAAAATAGGTTTGACATGGAATAACGGGCTATATAGAACTGCTTCAAGATCAAAGTTTGCCGAGACATAGTCACTATTTTTTTTTGCTTTTTGCGCATCCTTAGACTTCTCATCGTTTTCTGCTACTTTTCTACGCATGTGCAATTCATATTTTTGAATCTTTTCTGGAGTTTTGTCAGCTTCTGATAACAATTCGAAATTGTGACACCAGCATTGGTCTTTTCATGGAATATGAAAGGCTATATTTTAAAAAATTAAGTTCCTTATAGAGTGCAAATGAAATTGGTTTATTATTATTTTCAGCTCAATGCTCTGTACAGATGATACATTTTTTGTCTGTTAACCCTTTCAGACCTAATAGGGGCACCGGGGGGGTATAAGAAAATGTTCATTTCGGCAGGAAAAAGTTTCTAAAATTTGCTCATTGAAGCTTCGTTTGAATGTTTTTCGTAACCCTTTGCGGGACAAAAACAGAAATAAATTTTGTAGCAAAAATATTTCATATTTTCTTCATGCACCACAACCGTACAGATTCGTACAGCCCTGTCTCAATACATTCCCATTTCGTATATACGGATACACGCACACTAGTATCGTAAGGTCCGCATCGAAGACGTGGCGGCACCGCTTCATCACTAGGTTTGTTCCAACCGCACCGAGAACCGTACTAGTGAGGGAAATGAAGAACGATTGTGCGCGCGAATTGGAGTATTGCGGAACTTTACTTACAATTAGCTAAATTTCAGACTTCCTTTTTCCAAACTTATGAAATAAATTATTCTAAATCGTCTTCATTCCTTCTCAAATGAATTTTAATAAAACTTCATGATTAGAATTTTTAATTATATCAATTTCGCAATCCAATGTTTACGTTCTCTTAACCTCTAAATTTGTAGTATTATGCTAAATACACAAAGAATTGAATATCGAATTTACCTTTTTGCAGCAGAATCGATAAATATTCTTATAACACAAAGTATTGCCTTCAAGAACTAATTGTATTTCATTAAAATTAACAATTATTCTTCAATTTTCACTCCTTTGCCATACAGTAGACGTATTATCTAGCTAAGAAGTTCGCCACATTTATAACAACAGATGTCGCGACGTGTAACGCACACAGCGAATACGGGCAAGTTTGTTGTGTTTGATTATGTGTTGCTACCGTTGCTATTGGGTGCATTCAGCAGATCATTCCGCTCCGCAACAGTTGTGGAGCAGCTCAGTAAAAATCTGCCGAACGCGCATTCTACCGAGCGCTCCAAGTGAGCGCAAGTGGTAGCGGTCGCCATGTTTTGTAGCGAAGAAAAGTTACGCTCCAGCGCTCCCGCTCACTTCCATCAGAAGAAGTTTTGGCGCATTTTATGAATGATGTCAAGCGGTGTGAACCGATGTGTCGAATTCCGTCTGTCGTGCGACGGAACATCTTATATTTTATGTATTATTACGAAAAAAATTACATTTTCTTGCCACTGGCAATGGAGTTAATATTGTTTAGCTCTGAGGTGCTGATATAAACAACACAATATTTTGTAACCAAAAATAACACCGGACAACAGTGATTTTGTTACTCGAACCAAACCAGGTGATTCTTATAGATTTATGTGCGCTAAAAACGAATCTAACTCTCAAATTTGCATACCACGTCAGGATTTTTAAATACTTGAAGTTAAATATAAGAAAACGGGCGATTTTGGCCATATTCACGGGTCTATTACTAACTAAAAAATGTTTCTTTTCGAACTTTTTAATACATTAGTTTATTGTTTCTAAACGATTTTACAAAGCCAAATTTCAATCCCAAAGTACGATTTTTCAAAGCTAAAGTACGACAAGTCGATCGTTTAAATCCACTGCGCCACGCCAAGGCCAAAAAGCAAACTCATACCTATTATTGTAAATATTTATTTTCCTCACTCATGCCCATTTCGAGGCCTTTTCCAGCCTATTTTTAGACCGTCAGATGGCGTTTTTCCCGCGTCGCCCCCACCGGGAGTCTGCATACTTGCTTATAGGCCAGTCGACAAGTGCATTGATAGCGGGAGCAATTCCGCACAAGTTGGAAATAATTTTAATTTGTTTCATTTGGTGTTAAAAAGCACGTATTAAATTTGTACCCCCCAGAAAAAGTCCGGATTTGGCCGTCATCTTAAAAAAAGGGGTTAAAAAAGTTTTTTCTTTATTATTTGTCAATAACTCGATTTATATAAACTTTAGAGCAAAAAATGTAGTTACAAAAATTAAAGCAAATTAAATTATCTATAAAAAACGTTCTATATGTTTTTCCCGTGCGACTAACTGGTTCGAAATTATATGGGCATCAAAAGCTAGATATATTATAGGAATTTATTATTTTCTTTATTCTAGGCACATTTAACCCCTTTCTCTGCATGATTTTTGTAAATTCCATGAAAAAAATATATATGACAGCTTTGCCCTTATTATTCATCAGAAAAATAATTTAAAAAATATTTATGAACAAATAAACATTTATTTTAAAAAAATTATTTATGCCATATATGGCACACCATACATAGGAACAATAACATACGTACAATTGGCTACTAATACATATAACTTTTTTATATATATTGCAGTCGAGAAGATTTACAACGATTTATGGTAGCACACATCAGGTAGGTATCAGTGTACGTGCCATATTATATGGTACAAGATGCAGAAAGGTATTAAAAAATAGCAACTGCTGTTATGCTTTCATGATTGAATTTATATTTGTTTTCTGTCGGCCAACCCTACTTCTGTTATATACGGAATGTTTAACTCAAGGTCATTAACCCTGTAAGCACCTAGACAAGGAATATCGGGTGTAAGAATCTATACAGGGAAAGAGTCGGGCTTTCCCGATCGAGCCTCCCGCTATGCTCAAAAAGGGCCAAAAAAAAAGGAATTGTTTCTTAATATTAGCAAATATCTCGATTAGTATCAATTTTATAGCAAAATATGTAGTTATCAAAATTAAAGAAGAGTAGGTACTCTATTAAAAACTTTATGTAGGTACATTTTTTGTACGACTATAATTAATGTTTATTTGTTTATTAATATTTTTAAAATAATTTTTCTGATGAATAATAGGGGCAAAGCTGTCATATATATATTTTTCATGGAATTTACAAAAATCATGCAGAAAGGGGTTAAATGTGCCTAGAATAAAGAAAATAATAAATACCTATAATATATATCCAGCTTTTGATGCCCATATAACTTCGAACCAGATAGTCGCACGGGAAAAACACAGAATATTTCTTATAGATAATTTAATTTGCTTTAATTTTCGTAACCACATTTTTTACTCTAAAGTTTATAGAAATCGAGTTATTGATAAATAATAAAGAAAAAACGTTTTTTTAGCCAATTTTCTTAAGATGGCGGCCAAATCCGGGCTTTCCGGGGGGGGGGGAGGTGGGTGCAAATTTAATACGTGCTTTTTTACACCAAATTAAACAAATTAAAATTATTTCCAGCTTGACCGGAATTGCTCCTGCTATTAGCTATTTTATACGACTTGGCGACTGGCCTATTAGTCCGAAGTGGGTCATTTTTCCAAATTGATAAACGTAACGTGAAATGAGCCGTGTATACTTCTGTTTGTTTTGTTTTGAGAAATGGGCACTCGTGAAAAAAAATAGTATATGTCATTCGCGGCTGAAATCCTCTGATTTTAAAGACTGTGTTTAGGTCGTAACACGAGGCATGGTGAGGGGACGAGGCTCGCCGAAGGCTAATGAAACACATTAATTAAATTAATTGATTAAACACATTATTAATTAAACACAGTCTGAAAAAACCTCGGATTACTGCCTAATGACATAAGATACTATTTCTATGAAAATTTACAAAACAGTTGCGATTTTTGCCAAGACAGAGCTACACATTACATTTTTTGCAAAAAATATGACTTCGTTGTTTGCAACCTGGAAATTTACATCTTGTAGGTTCCTTGTTTTTATCATACAAAGGCATATGATCGACAGTATCAAATTGAGCATCAGCAGTGGATCTTTTTTCACATCTTCTCACAGTTTTTGATGATAGTGGCGTATCGCAAGTTGAACTTGGTCTTCCCTTTTTTCTTAGATTGCTACTTGGTTATTTCTAGTTATTTCAAACCGAAAGTGAAGAAAATCCATGATGAATTGGCCAAAACAAAATTTATCATATGCGTGATTAATCGCAATGTTCATTTCCGCGATTTTATGAAAATTCTATAAGTGCTAATCATCTGATCTAATATGTCAACCCCTCCCATCGAACAATTGTATTTTGCAACGATTTCTGGCATCTAGATATCTATATATTTATTAGATTTTTTATCTCATCTCTTGGTGCTGTCTTCTTGTCCTTTACCGATAAAATTAGAAGCCATATAAACTGTTTTATTGTCTAGCCATTACCATAGCAATATTATCGGCGCTCCTAACTTCATCTGTAAATCCTCTTTTTTCTTTTTTTATATCTTCATCAGACATTAGAGGCGGATTTTGAAATCTATTCAGTCTTGCAGTACCTGCAGCCCAAATTTTCTTATTTGCCAGTATTTTCAAAACCACATAAGATGAAAAGTACTTATCGTAATACAATTTGTGATTATTCGGTAATTTTGTTAGCAAAATGCAAAACGATACTGGCCCCTAATCCATATTTTTGGAGGTTTTCTTCGTCTAATCTCGTTTCTTTTCCTTGGTATAAAATAAAATCATATGCGAGTCCAGTCTCTCCACACAAGCAAAAATTTTTAATACCCCAAGGATACGGTTTTCTCTTTGCATATTGTTTGATGTTGACGTTACCGCTTAAAGGTATCATTTGTTCGTCGATGCAGAGGTTTTCATCAAGTTTCAGTTGTGAACATCGTGTTTGAATAGAGTTCAATAAATGGCGAAGTTTATAAAATCTGTCCTTGTTATCTGCCGGACAACGAAGAACATCCACGAAATGTAAACATGTACGTAACTGAAAACATCTGTCTCTTGCCATATTTTCTAAAAACAATCGTATAGGTACCTAGGGTCGTGTTCCAATATAGTCTGTTTTAGAAATTTATTCAGGGAGCCAATGCAATATGAAGTGCTATGAGAGAGTTTTTATTTCATATCGATCAGTTGGTTTGAAGGAAGTAATTCCTTTTTGAAGGCCATACATATTAGTATACTGAACCATTTCGTCAAAAAAGTCTTCTGCAATATACCTCAAAGAATACTGCAAAGGCGAATCCAAATTTTGAGGTGAAACATCGTTTGTGACTGGTAAAAATGTTCGTTCTGGAGTAATAATTTCAGACCTCATCCAAGCAATTATCGGTGGTTTGGTTTTTTCTCTTCGCTCTTATTGTTTACAGTTTCTCCACTTTCTTCCTTTTCCACTTGAGTTCCTGATGAGGTTTCTTCCATATCTGAATCTCCCCAATCGTTGGAATGTAAACTCATATTCATCTTTCACATCTGGAAATGCATAAACATAACTATTA
Organism: Xiphydria camelus; assembly: GCA_963678675.1. Taxonomy (NCBI): domain Eukaryota; kingdom Metazoa; phylum Arthropoda; class Insecta; order Hymenoptera; family Xiphydriidae; genus Xiphydria; species Xiphydria camelus. Next base: position 15,863,642 of record OY783196.1, read on the forward strand.
GGTTGTAACATAAATTTGGAACAATTCTTGTTTTTTCAGGTGTGTAAAGCAAATTCAGTGACGTGTTATACCTCATTTGAAAGCTCGTTTTCTTGCGGTTATTTTAAGGTATAAACTGTTTTGCTGTGGTTCGTGGTTAAAAAGTTACGCCGTTTAGAACAATGTCGACTCAACGTCAAAAACGTTATTCCAAATTTATGTTACAACCTAATAGAATAGTCTCTAGTAGTTTTTTCGCGTAAGAAATTTCCTTCATATCCGTCTCTGCGCTTAATTCCATAACATATGCTATTAAAAAATCTATTGAAGGACTTGGATGTACCCTCCCCATTGTCCTTAGCGGTATAAGGTAAACTTATAAGTAGCCAGTCATAAATATTGAGGTTTTCCCTATTGACAGGAAGCAGGCTGTTAGAAACAGATTCTTGGTGTAATTTATTTGACGGCTGAGAAAACTCTTCAATTTCGGCAGTGGGGTGCTCTTCATTTTCTTCTTCATATTGAGACATAGGATCCATATCTGAATTTGAATCATGAGTGCTAAAATGTTGGCTACTTTCATCAGAAGATTCAACGTTATCAACTGCCACGCTTCTACCAGCAGGGGCGTTAATTTTGTTTCCGCTGTTTAGGCTGATTCTCATCACACCGTATAGACTTTAAAATATGAATAAAAGAGTGGTTGATGTCATCTTCTTGAGTTTCATTTGTTGGCTCTTCCACAGGCAGCATGCGCAGTATACGATTGGCATTCAAGGGTAATATTCCCCATTTATCAAACCCAGCAATTATATTTTAGGCCTGTTAGCGTCAATAGATTCAAGCAGCTGTTTCAATAAACTGGGAAATAAATTTTTAGGAATACCACACTCTTTCCTTCCTGGTCCCTTCTTATATGATTCAATTATTTTTCTCCATGAAACCTTTAAGATCGGGACATACATTACCGGGCCGTGCCAGGGCCGGAGCACGGCCGAGTATCGTCCGTCCTCCGGCGGACGATCTGTCCAATAGAATCAAATGCTTTTGTTCTCACTTTACCGGGCCGTGACCGGGCGTCGCGAACGGACCGTCACCGGGCCGGGCCAGTTAGTTCAGTTTTACTTTTTCACGGTGACGGTCCGGCCGCGCTTCTCGTGTTTCCGTAATTTACGTGTTTTAGCGCCTAGCAACCTAGCAGTTTCCAAGACAACTGACGACTGACGGATATGTGTGGTTCCTAGATACACGCGCCGTGCAAAGCTTCTGATCATTTCTTCCTCTTCGGCCGTGTTCGACCCTGGCACGGCCCGGTTATGTATGTCTCACCCTTCAACGTGCCGTGCCAGGGCCGAATGACGGCCGTGTCCCGGCCCTGGCACGGCCCGGTAATGTGTGTCTCGACCTTTAAAGGTCTCAAATACGCTACGTCTAAGGGTTGCGTTAAATGTGTGGAGTTGCTCGGTAAAAATATAAAACTAATATTATATACTCTCTGAGCACTCTTTTATCGCTTGTACTCAGAGGTGAGACGATAAATTGTCACCTATTAATATCTTTTTGCCAGGTAACTTCTTTAAATATGGTATGGCAATTAAACGTATCCAATCCGCGAAGCAATATCCATCGAACCATCCCGATTTGCTGCGATTATATCTATTGTAGTACGGGGTGGTCGTCCAGTAGTCCATGAGTCATACATGTTTAAGGCCTTGTAGACTACATAACATGGCAGTAATTCTCCACTTCCAGAAGCAGCGAACATGATTGAGGTGGACGATTGGCTATGATTTATAATCCGTTCAGGATTAAAAATAAATTTTACATCCCCGCCTTTTGCAATTACTTTTTTTCGACCGGGATCATCGCAAAGATTCGTCTAATCGTGGTTTACTATGTTGCTAGCGGGAATACCTTCTAATTCTGCGGAAAGACGTTCAAAATATTCTGTAATGGTTCCCTTAGTAACACCAGCACGGGCCCGTTTTATATTTTGACACATTCTTTCAGATAGCATATTTGAATGTCGTTTTAAAAAGCTATAGAGTCAAGCCATGTCAAGTCGGACTCGAAATTTCCACTAAATCGCGGATTTCGAAAATAATAACTCTATTACGAAGGGAGTATGGCACTTACGTTACCGTATTAATATTTCGTGAAAATTCCGTTATTTGTTAATGTTATTAACAATCAAACTTTGAAGCGCGATTAAAATGAAAAATCGTTTTCTCTTAAACTACTTTAGACAATTACTTAAAATTTTGCACACTGATAAAGCAATGTTTACACTATCGAATAAATATTTACTTGAGGTGAAATTGTTTTAAAAAATGAATTTTGCATTAATTTTTTTAAAACAATTGCAATTTTTCATGCGTTCTTCACGCTATAAAAAAATGGAACTTACATAAATTCATGCGGCAAACGTTGGCATTTTATAATCTGCAAAGAGAACTTTGTACTTTTTCTCCATTCCGGAGATACGAAATTGTTTGTTACGCGGTGCGCTTGTAGATCGCGCGGCACGCTCCGCTACTGGCGTCCGCGGCATCTTGATGGCCGCGCAAACTTGAGCAAAAACCGTTTGAACTTGCATGAACATGATTTTCCGAGTTTGGCAAACATACACAGTTTTCTTGTCAGTTTGCTGATGGTGCTCGTGCGGTATACTTGCGTAAAAACTATTCGGTGTTTCAATATCATTAAGTGAAAATGGTTCGACCGAAGGAATGTTGTAATCCTTTGAAAAAGAAAGGTCATAATTGTGTTCGTCATAAGTTGTTCCTCGCGCGTTACCGCCAAGTGGAATAAAAAATTCGAAGAATACATTGATCGATATATTTGTCAGATATGTCGTAAAGACATGTATAATGATGTTAAAATTGCTTCAAATGTAGAAAATGAAGACCCAAGCACGAAGTGAGTTTACTAATTACACAGGTTTACAAAAAAAAAAAAGTCCGGACTATTTGACCATGGTATTCCGAGGTATTTTTGCGTCCTGAATCCGATCCCGAGGTCATCTGAGCCCCATCACGTCAGAAAAATGAGATTTCAAGGTCATTTAGAGGTTAAAATGACCATTTTTTGGAACTGGATCCGGGACAATTTCTCAAGCGACCTGTTGAGTTGGAGGGTAGCTGTTTAGGTCTTGAATACCTTCCAAACATTGGAATGGAGTCCTAAATCTCGACCGGGACTATCACAGAACCACCCCAGTGGATAAAATGTTGCCATGATCGTTGTATCTCGCGGATTACGATCTCCCTGTCAAGGCATCCAATTCCGGCGATCCGTTCACTGTGACAGTGGACCCAGCACTGACCGTAATGGCCTTAGAACCTTGGAGTCATGCTCTGGGTGCTGCTCAGGGCAGTCCCATTTCCTTATTTATTTATTTCGAAATCTCGTTTTTCTGACGTGATGTGGCTCAGATGACCTCGGGATCGGATTCAGGACGCAAAAATACCTCGGAATACCATGGTCCGGTCAAATAGTCCGGACTTTTTTTTTGTTGTAAACCTGTGTTATTTTTATATTTTATTGTATAATTAATTGCTATACTGTAACACCTTCTTTAATAGTGAACCACGAATAAACTTCCAAGTAATTATAACTGTTCACTGTTCAAATCCAATATTTACATTCAGTTAAAAATTCAATTCGTTCCCTGGAAGGTATTACAGTATAGCAATTAATTATCGGTATTAACTATCTTGGGTCTTGGGTGCTTGGGTCTTCATTTTCTACATTTGAAGCAATTTTAACATCATTATACATGTCCTTACGACATATTTGACAAATATATCGATCAATGTATTCTTCGAATTTTTTATTCCACTTGGCAGTAACGCGCGAGGAACAACTTATGACGAACACAATTATGACCTTTCCTTTTCAAAGGATTACAACATTCCTTCGGTCGAACCATTTTCACTTAATGATATTGAAACACCGAATAGTTTTTAAGCAAGTATACCGCACGAGCACCATCAGCAAACTGACAAGAAAACTGTCTATGTTTGCCAAACTCGGAAAATCATGTTCATGCAAGTTCAAACGGTTTTTGCTCAAGTTTGCGCGGCCATCAAGTTGCCGCGGACGCCAGTAGCGGAGCGCGCCGCGCGATCTACGAGCGCACCGCGTAACAAACAATTTCGTATCTCCGGAATGGAGAAAAAGTACAAAGTTCTTTTTGCAGATTATAAAAGGCCAACGTTTGCCGCATGAATTGATGTAAGTTTCATTTTTTTATAGCGTGAAGACCGCAAGAAAAATTGCAATTGTTTAAAAAAAATTAATGCAAAATACATTTTTTAAAACAATTTCACCTCAAGCAAATATTTATTCGATAGTGTAAACATTGCTTTATCAGTGTGCAAAATTTCAAGTAATTGTCTAAAGTAGTTTAAGAGAAAACGATTTTCCATTTTAATTGCGCTTCAAAGTTTGATTGTTAATAACATTAACAAATAACAGAATTTTCACGAAATATTAATACGGTAACGTAAGTGCCATATTCCCTTCGCAATAGAGTTATTATTTCCGAAATCCGCGATTTAGTGGAAATTTCGAGTCCGACTTCACATGGCTTGACTCTATATGTAAACACTTTACCCGGAAGGTTATCTCTAAAACGGGGAACAGTTCTACCAACTCTATTTAAGTATTGTTGGTCAAGCAATCTTAAATCATATGTATCAAAAGGGTAACCCCACTCGCTGCATATGAGTATTTTTTCTACAATATACTTTTCCTCTGCTTTAGTCAACACTGTTTGCCCTCCTTGTTTCTTAACATTTTTATTTTTGAGATGTCTTTGGAGTACGGTATAAGGAACATTGTGTCTTGTCGCGGCCTGTCTTATACTGTAACCATTATTAATGACGTCATTTTTAGCCTCTTGGATTTTATCTGGATTATGTTTCTTATATTTTCCTGCTACTTTAGGTTTATAATTGCTAGGCATTTTTACGTATCCTACCAACTGCTGATAACAAAATACTGCCAACCTTTATTCTGACTATGATATACGAAACCAATCAAGACCGTACGTCACCGGTGGAGGGTTAAGCCATTGCTGTTTGGTAATATTTCTTCGGAATTATTGGTTTCTATAACAGCTGCAAAAAAGCCAACTAATTAAGTAACCCCAATAACAATTAATATTATGATAACCTGGACAATAAACGTATTTATTTAACGTAATACTAGGGGGCATCCACCCCCTGCTCTCTTCGTTCGCCAACCCCCGGGGGGCTATCGCCCCCGCGGCGCTCTCCCAAGTTTGTAGGGGACGGCGGTCGGTCGCTTCGCGTCGCTCGAATTCGACAAAATGCCGACCAAACGGGTAGACGGGCCTCTACTCAACTGGCTTGTAAAGGGCCCCATATACGGTACGATTCGTCACTTCGATCAATCTGAATAAAATCGTGACGATCGATCGCTTCAAAAATGCGGCTCACCCACGAAACGGTTGGTCATTGCGATCGATCATTTACTTGTTTTTAACGGAATGATTAAAAACGTGCCATCACAGACGGAAACCCAATTTACCAATATTTTAAAAATGGAAAGCGAACTTCTTTTCATTACTTATGTAGCGGTAAATTTGATCCGGCTACTAAAAAAAAGAAAACCTAGAAAAGTGTGGGTTAAGAAATGGTTATTAAAACGAAATCAATATTCGCATATAAATATTTTAAAGGAATTAAGGTTCCACCCAAAAGATTAGCACAACTATATGAGAATGACGGAACCGACGGTACCTAAAATTATTGAAACTAATATCACCTAAAATACAAAAGCGCGATACAAATATGAGACAAGCTGTCAGTAATCACGAGCGTCTCAGCGCAACTTTGCGATTTCTAGCCACTGGACGATCATATAAAGAGAGAGAGAGAGAGAGAGAGAGATATATAAAGTTCTCATCGATAATTTCACCACAGTTATTGGGAATAATCATTCCAGAAACTTGCGCAGCCATTTACGAAGCGTGTCTAGACTATTGTAAGATAAGTACTTCAATGAAAATGCGTTATATTATTATTCTCTTTTAATTTATTTCTATAATCATAGAAAGATAATGTGTTAGTAATAACCTAGGTACTTAATTGAATCAATGTCCGATACGTCTTTCATATAACTAAAAAGAAATATACGGTACGTTCTTACATTACGATAATTACGATAATCGAAAAAAAGGCATTAGGATAGAAAGTTGGCGAAAAAAGTCAATAAACCTTGTTCCTTTTCATTTGACAACTGTTCTTGCGGTGGTATCTGTCTGGCTTGTTGAAGTAAATGTTAAGTTTCGGAAATGTTCTGAGATGTATAGGTCTGAGGTTGTGAGGACTGATTTTCAAGTATGTTTAAATTTATAATCTGCTCTTGTCATGGTATCTGTCTTACTTGTTGTTCTGGATGTTGAGTTTGGGGAATGTTCTGAGATGAATGAGATTGTGAGTATGGAGAGGTCTGTGGTTGCGAGCATGGAGAAGTCTGTGGTTGTGAGTATAGAGAAGTGTTGGAATCAGGTAGCCGCAAATGATTTCCACATGGGATGTATGAGTAATAACGTGATAATTTTATTAGAACCGGAAAAATACAAACGTCTTGTGTTAGAACTTGAGAGAGAGAGGGAGAGGGAGAGAGGGGGGGAGAGAGAGGGGGAGAGATTGATTGATTGATCTTTATTTTTATAATCCAGAGTTGGACCAAATTATTGTAGGCTGGACTTGCCAGTCTACAGTACAAGTAGAGAATGTTTATAGAATTAGCATCAGTCAACAAAGAGAAATGTTTCATAGAATTAGCATTAGCTAACAGAGAGAAAGAAAATAACAGCACAAGAGTGAAGAGCATCAAATTGCTAAACGGTGTCTGACGTGCAGAGAGAACCAATCATATAAATCTCAGTGCGGTATTTAGACGGTATTAGATAGTATTAGACGGGAGGAACGAGCAACACATAAACCAGGGAACAAGCAAAAATAAGAGTATAGACAGTTTGGCTATGTGTCACTCGCCCGTGTCCATACCTCAAGATAAAACATTAATTTATTGGCAGAAGATTGGGCCTCTCACACACGTCCAGAGCAAGGACCAGTCGATAAATTATAAAAATATGTAGATGTGGTTCGTTGTGGTAGGAGTTTAGGCCCTCTAGATGTTTCCAGAAATCAAGGCAGGTTGATGCTCCGTGGCGCCCTCTCACGCTCGCATTTCTTCCAGTCACGTGGCGATCGACAGTCGATAAAGATGACCCGACTCAGGTGAACAGAGATAGGGAGCCAAGTGACGGAGATGGTGAATAACCTTAAAGTGCCCCGGTGGAGTGGAAAATTCATAATAATTGTCCACACACACATTCCAGGATGAATTGTATTGGATGAGCAGTGTTATTGCACTTTGAGGCATGCTGTGACTAAAAGTAGAAAATGCCCGTAGGCCCATGCGGCAGTAATAAGCTCAGATAGATGGAGCGATGTGAACAAGCGTACGATTCTACTTACAGGGGGAGAGAGGGAGAGAGCGGGGGAGAGAGAAAGAGGGGAGGGGGAGAGAGGAAGGAGGGAGAGAGGGAGGGAGAGAGGGAGGGAGAGAGAGAGAGTAAAGTGAAAGTGAGGCGAAGCAAATAGATAAAACAGGGAGCGTTGGTAGGAGAGAGTTGCAAGCAAAGACAATAAGGGGCGCTGTAATCGTACGCGGTAAAAACAAACAAATTACTCCAACAAGAAATCTGTCGTTGTGAGTATGGAGAAGTCTGAGGTTGTGAGTATGGAGAAGTCTGAGGTTGAGAGTATGGAGAAGTGACAGGTTGCCAATTTGGGGAAGCGTTATTTAAAATATCATGTATTCTGGTTACAAACTGTCTAGTTAAGTTTCCAAGTTCTGCTTCTAACAAGGTCTCATAATTATTTTTTATGTCCAGATACGTTGATGTTTAGGCAATAATCTCAGTTTAGAAGCAATAGTTTTGCCGTATACGTTACATGTATCGTAAGGTTTAAAAGCCAACATTTTTTTATTAATATTTTCAAAAGTTTGGTCGATAGTGGAATTTGCCACCTGCGAAGGTTTCTCTTCGGTTTAAACATATTTTCTTCACTCATGCCCATTTCGAGGTCTTTTCCAGTCTACTTTTAGACCGTAAGATGGCGTTTTTCCAGCGTGACACCGACCGGGAGTCAGCAGGCTGGTAAAATTGCTTAGTCCGAAGTGATTCTTTTTTCCAAACTGATATACGCAACGTGAAATGAGCCGTGTATACTTCTGTTTGTTTTGTTTTGAGAAATGAGCATTCGTGAGAAAAAATAGTATATGTCATTCGGCTGAAATCCTCGGATTTTTAAGACTGTGTGTAGGTCGTAGCACGAGGCATGGTGAGGGAATGAGGCTCGCCTTCGGCTGCAGCTGTGGAGCAGTGTCAGCTGACGAAGTGAGATAGCTATACTCTGCTCATTTCATGTTCCGTTTGTCAATTTGAAAAAAAGATCCTGACGCGCGCCAAAGGAGGAGCGCGGCAAGAAGGCCCGTCCGGGCGAACTCCGCCGGGGAACTCGGGCCCCGACGCGGGCGTCCGAAGTCTTAAAAAAGACTGCCTGCGTCGGAGGGAGCGAACGGGGGGAGAGCCTGCCCACGGACTCTGCTGGCGAGCTCGAGCCTCACGGCGAGCGCCCGAAGTCTTGAAAAAGATTGTACGCGTCAGGGGAAGCGAACGGTGGGAGAGCCTGCCTACGGATTCTGCTGGCGAGCTCGAGCCTCACGGCGAGCGTCCGAAGTCTGCGTCGGGATGGGAGAACGACGAGAGAGCTAGTCGTTTGTGCTGCGAACTCGAGTCTTTAATACGAGAGTTGTGGAGCTCTGAACAGAACTGCCTGACCCCGGGCTCGGGGCCTCCTTATATCTAGCCTCCTACGCTACAGCTACCCCTGCGCTTCCCCTCGATTGGTGGACCGTGGTCGGGTGGGGGACCGGTGCAGCGGGACGCACGGTGGGGTTAGCTGCACTACTGCTCATGCGCGTCGGTCCGCTGGCTGAGCGCATCTATGCTATTACTAATTCTAGGGCTAAAACTAATTATATTATCGCTAAAATGTTGCATGACAATCCACTTCGACTAAGTATTCGCGTCAGTTCGAGTAAAGTGTTTTTAATAGTCTACGGACTCCTAGTCGGTGTCACGCGGGGAAAATGCCATCTTACGGTCTAAAAGTAGACTAGAAAAGGCCTCGAAATGGGCATGAGTGAGGAAAAAACACTTTCATAGTCAGGTTCTGATGGCAATAGCTAATGCTAATTATGTGTTGATTTATTTTCATTTTGGTACAAATGGTAGAGTGTCAGACGGTGGGGTGATAAGAAATGCAGATTTTTATTAAAAACTTGGTTAACGGAACATTAGATTTGCCACAACAACGTTCAGTAAACGGAATAACGCTTCCTTACGTGTTCATAGGAGACGAAGCTTTTGCTTTAAGGGGGTAGTCTGCTTTACAGGCTTCAAAAAATCGGTTTTTTTTTTGCCTAAATCGATTCCAAAACTATTCAAGAATATGTCCTGAAAATTTTAGAGGCCAATTTAAAATATTTTTGAAGCTACGGCAGTTTTAGTCACCGAGCGTCGAGCATGTACGGCCGCTCGAGTAGACTCGAACGCGCGCGCGCTTTGCCCCTCGATATATTCTATTGTTTTATTCAACTTTGTATACCTGAAAATGTCCAATGGTCCTTTGAAACAATATTTGGAGTTTCAAAAGGTGTGTATAGTAGTAGTGGGGAGAATATAACGGTATTCTACAGCTCTCGGCATCGACATCTACGGTGTTACTTGTAGCATCAGCATTCAGTTATACTTTTGACTTTGTCGAGTACAGATCAAGTGCAACATGGCTTCGTATCCAAAAGGAGAACGTTCGAAAAGACATCGTGCTTCGGAAACACGAAAACGTAAATTCCACGGCAATCAGTATATGAGTATCTCGTCGGATAATGAAGAGCTGGATTCGAGCCTCGGTTCGAGCCGCAGTGGGCAGAAATTGGCAACAGCAAGCAGCGACGATGTGATTCTCCATTCTGCGCACTGCTACCGGATTATAGAATTTATTTCAGTATTTTTTGCAATTTCTGAAATTGCAATTTGCGGATCTTGCAAACAGAAAATAAATTTTTCCGAAAGCGGACATCGAGGCCTCGGATTCAAGATCATTGTGCAGTGCAAGTGTGGTAGACGCGAAATACAGTCCGGACCGTTTATAAATACGGGTTACGAAATTAATCGACGAATTGTTCTTGTTATGAGGCTGTTTGGTATCGGTAGAGAAGGAATAAATTTATTTTGCGGCCTTATGGACATTTCTTCGGGCTTAGCAAAAACGTCATACCAGAATATCGTTTCACATTTATACGAAGCGTCGAAGACTATGTTCGATAACACGTGTAAAAAAGCCGTGAGTGAAGAACGAGAAAGAAACATTGAAAACGAAAGGCCAGCGAATCATTTCAAGGTATCAGGCGACGGCACGTGGGAAAAACGTGGCTTTACTTCCTTGTACGGTGTTACAACGCTGATCGGGTACTATAGTGGAAAAGTAATCGATCTCGTTGTGAAAAGTGCATATTGTCATGCCTGTGCTCTCCATAAAAATACTATGGACGAAGACGATTTTGCGGAGTGGTATGAGAATCACAAACAATCGTGCTGCTCAAATCACGTAGGTTCGGCAGGAAAGATGGAGGTCGATTCCATAATGGAAATGTTTTGCAGATCCGTCGAGAAATTCGGAGTTTTTTACACGAATTATATAGGCGATGGTGACTCGAAAACATTTACTGGTATTTTAAACAGCAACCCGTACGGGGACGAGTGTACAGTGACGAAAAATGAGTGCGTCGGATATGTGCAAAAGCGCATGGGAACTCGGCTCCGAAATAAGAGAAAAGCCGAGAAACTCGGAGGAAAGAAGCGGCTTACGGAGGGTCTCATCAAGAAATTAACAATATCTTACGGCTTAGCAATTCGCCGAAATATTAATTCAGTGGAAGGAATGAAGAAAGCCATAATGTCAACCCTAGATCATTATTGCTCCACGGATGCAAATCCTCGACACGAAAATTGCCCAGTAGGAGCTGATAGCTGGTGTGAGTGGCGGAAGGCCGAAGCGACTAATTGCCTTGAATTATATAAACATCCGAAGAGGCTAATTAACGAGAACGTGGAAAAGCACATTCGGCCGATTTACCAGTAATTATCTAAAGATGATTTAATGACGCGGTGCTTAGGCGGCCACACTCAAAATTCTAACGAATCCTTCAATTCGATTATCTGGCGCCTATGTCCCAAGCATCTCAATTCAGGAGAGAAAATAGTTAAAATTGGATCATATTTGGCAGCTGGCATGTTCAACGAGGGCTACTCTGCTATACTTTCAACGATGCAGCTATTAGGCATTAAAATTGGGCACCAGTGTAAAAACTTTGCGGACTCCCTCGACGCTGAGCGCGTAACGCGTGAAAACCGGCGCGCGTCCTTTTCGAGCAAGGAGGCTCGTACAGCCAGAAGATTGGAAACCCTGGCTCAAAATGAGTTTTATGAGGAAGAGGAAGGGATAATCTATGGACCTGGAATAGCAGATTAACATCTAGTTGCTGTAAGTACCCAAAAACTAGTATTTTTTCGGACCGAAACTTTAAAGCGCGTTTTCTCGAGTTTTCGTTTTTTCGATTTCTTGTTAGCTGCGCCGGTGATAGCAAAAAAACTATTCGTCCGATAATAAAAATTCAAAGTGATCTAGCTTCGTTATTAAATTACCTTCTGTGTGAACCTAAAAAGTTCGACAAAATTATTATTTAAACTACTTTTTTTTGCAACTTGAAGTAAATTTTTTTTCTTTTAAATGTATATTTTGCTTTCAAACTTCGAAAAAACTTATAATTTGACAACTTTCTTGGGATTTTTTAGGTTCACACAGAAAAGAAACTTATAAAAATTAAAATTTTTTTTGTCCGGATTGTTTCAGACGCTGCATACGACCACCAACACCGGCGCAGCCAACAAATATCCAACAGCAGGCGCTCCGGCAAAATGGCATTATCTAAGAGATTTGAGGATATTTTTCAATAAAAAAAATTTGACATTAAAGCTGAAATGTAGTTAAATATGCTATAAAAATTTGATTCCTGATATACCTTTCCTGCTCTTCCCGAAAAATCGCCGAAAAAACGCTTATTTTAGGCGTCCTAAAGCAGACTACCCCCTTAAGGCAGTAGTCTCCTGAAACGAGGTCTTTTTTAAGATTTCTTTTCATGGTAAATATTTTAGAATTAAAATTTTTTTCGCACATACTATTAGAGGTCTTAGTCTGACAGAAAATATTTTTTTCTTGGTTCTTCGATGATTTTCTTTCTTGGTAAAGTCGCCTAAACATACTCCTGTTTATATCTGGTTGACATGATATCTCAACTTTGGAATGTCTGAAAGCAGAAATTCAAGTCGATTCTTGAAGTATAGAGTTCCCGCTATAGGTGATATCGGTGAGAGAGCCTCCTAACGACCAGTAGGCGGAACTGATGCGAGCGGCGGCCATATTTTAGAAGTATATCGGTGAGAGAGACTCCTAGCGACCGGTAGGCGAACTGATGCGAGCCGCTCTAAACCAATAGAGCGCCGCGCTTTACGGAGCTCTACAGACTGTTCCCCTCTATACCATATGTCCTCGATCAATTAGCCCATAGCAAAATTGCGAGTTTTGCATGAGCACCTCTGTGGGTCTCCTCGTCCAATAAAATCTGGGATTTTGCTGTGGGCTAATTGATCACGGACATATGGTACACGTCTATGTAAGATTTTTTTTAGCGGGAAATGTAATATTTAATTACCATGGCCAAATATAGAAAAAAGAGTAAATATAATACAATGATGGACTCTTTTTCATCAATAAAAAAATTTAAAATTTGAAAAGGGATTCATAATAATTAAATAATAAAATTTTTAAGTGAAGGGTCAAAAGGGTCAGTATTCGACCGTCTGTTTTCGCTCTGCGCCGCTACCGAATAACGTAATTTTACAATAATAAAATGTTTTTTTCAGCACTTCCAATAATTTTAATTTATATTACAATATATTATTCATCGATTTAAACATATTTTAATACGTTTGTTACTTACATTTTGTCGTATCCATCTGAACTACTGATTTCCAATCCTAACCTACTCTTCTAACGAAATACATTCAAAGCATGATGTTAGCGCCACGCATCGAAACAAATTAATAAATGTTAAACATTTAAAAATGTTAAATATTAAATATTTCCATAACCGACCTTCGGTGGACGGATACCCATACACGGTCGGATACCGGTGCACTCACAGTATGACGAATATAGACATGATTTTCGACATGCATTTTATTAACTAAATAGAGAAGATTATTTTAATGAAAAAAAAATAAACAAAATGCCAATTTTTAAAGAAAAAGCCGCCAAAAACCGCAATAATTAAGCACCAACCCAATAGTTTTACTTATATTATACGTCCAATGATGTACATAGGCCGCGTAGTCATGCATAGGGGAGCCGGTGCCTGTACCGCCCAGCGTACCATTCCGCCCACCCCCATTTCTCGCTATTTTTGCTTAATATGAATGATTTGATGCTTTCTTCGTAAATTAGTATACCCCAATATTGATTTTATAAAGTCATTGTTGACTGTTAATTAATTTTAATTGAGTAAAATATGCAACCAAAATTTCCCCCTCTTAACATAAAAAATTTGAGACTCCTAACTGAAGCTTTTTCATATACTTTTTTTTTATTATAAATTTACTACCAATATTGAATTACAAACAATTCGAGTTTTAAGAATAGCTTAGAATTTTGATAGATTTTTTATTCAGTTATAAATAATATTAAAGACACTTTTATTTACGTCCATGTGTCCTGTACCGCCCGGTAGAAGTTGTAAGTACCGACCAGTCTGTCTTACCGACATACTAGCCTGTCCTACCGACATACCAGCCTGTCTTACCGACATAACCTCTTTGTAGCGCGGAGAGTGGGCACGAGCTGTAGCGCGGACCCTATCCAAACTCTGAGCGGTCTACCTAGGCTAGGCCGCTTGGTGGGCGGTACAGCCAGCATTGGAGCCTAGACCGCTCACTTGCTTCGATTAATTTATTTTCCATTTTTCGAATGTTTTTTGTACTAATTTTAAGTAATAAATGGAGTACTCATGAAGACAAAACTCTAAGGTATGTCGACAAAATGATTTTTCCTGCCTTAAAGTCACTGAAATTTTAACAAAGTCATTTTTGTCTTAGGTGGGCGGTATTCCCCCCGCCTCCCCTATTATGGAGAATACAACTTTAGAATGGCTTTTTCTCAGAAATGGTGAATCTTAGGAAAAAAGTGTAAGAACAATTTTTGTAGAGAATTGCATGATCTACAATTTTTGTCTGAACTATTTTTATCATTAAAATATCTATCTGTTACGCTAATAAATCCAAGAAACCCATTTTTGCGAACTTTGACCTTGCATAAAATTTTTTGCACACACGGGATTGATGGGGACTTTTCACAATTTTATTATAATGGTATCCCTAAAGTTCATGTAAATTTTCAGCTTTTTGGGAATTTATGCAAGGGTGAATGTCTATTTTGACCGGACTAATATATGATTTTTGAATGAATTAAAATTTCATTATCTGATATTGGTAACACACGTCTAAAGCTTTATTCTTTCCCTCCTCTCGCCTCACCCCGTAGAGAGAGAGAGAGCCCTGATGTTCCTCCTTAAGGTATTTCCTCAAGTAATTCAAGTCTAAATGTTTCGGTTATGAAGACTTAGATAAGTAGAGGGCGGTATACAGCGTTCTAGAAAAAAAATTTAGTAGAGACTGTACTCCCACACAGGCTCACTGTATGCATGGACGTACCTCTACACATACGCAAAATAGCGCGAGTGAATATGACAAGACCGTGATCGTAGTTAGGATATGCGACGACAATTTGACGTTATCCCGTGTATTTGTTAGTATTCATTATTTCGAAATTAAAAATGTTGAAACGATTAAGATACGAGGGTAATAAATTTATTAAAGCGAGCGATTTAAAGAAACGTATTAACGGAGTGGCGACGATGAACGCATCGTACAGTGTTGCCACATCGCTACTCCTCATTCCAACCTCAATTGAATTTCAATAGTTTTTCGAATCTTTGAAAGCCCATCGTTCTTTAATAAAACCTGACTTTGATGTTTGTTTTTGTTACAAAATTTTTAATTTTTTTCTCTACATCTCTCTAGTTTTTCAAAAATATTTACAGAACAGTTTTCCATAAAAAGGTGAAAATGTGTCATTTTTACGGCTTGGGTATAGGGAACGCGTATAAAAGTGTGTCAAAAAACATGAATAACAACAAAAACAAATATTAACACATTGACTGCCATGAGAAGCAAGTATGTTTCTCAGACCATTGATATATCTGGGCCGTGAGAAACCGTGGCAGTCAACGAGTTAAAAAAATCTGAAAAAATTAGAGGAGGTGCAGAATACCTCAATCTCTATTTGACCAAAATTTCAAATAAATTTACAGAAAAGTGGTTTTGGAGAGGAAATACCTTAAGGAATGATTTTTTAAAACCATGTAATAAGTCACAACTCAATGAAAATAGAAGAATTTTTAATTACCGTTTATCACGGGCAAGACAGATAATTGAAAATGTATTCGGAATTTTAGTTGCAAGGTTTGGAATACTCAAAACTGAAATCAACTTGGATTTGGATAATATTGCTCCAGTGGTGATGGCTTGTTGTGCACTACACAACTTTTTACGCCGTAAAAATCCAGACACCCCTATTCACCGCAAGATAGCTTTGATAGGGAAAACTATGAAACTAGAGTGATTGAAGAAGGTCTTCAAAGCAACTTGATTGGTTTCAAGAGAAGAAGAGGATCCGGTTTTCAGACAGCAACAGAAAATACGAACTTGTTCGATTTGGCAGGGCTCACAAAATTAAAAGAAAAATGCCTCCATACGAAATACGACCTTTATTCAAGAAACCGCGAAGCGCAGAAGCACATATACATATACATATACCGCATGTCCTATGGCCAACCGCGCAGGTGAGCTGCGACCTGAATTCTTGACTTCGGCAGTATTTATGGTACAGTTAGAGTGGGCTTCAGACGAGTACGCTGCATAAGAACGGAAAGTGTCGACTGCTCTTCTAATAGCTGTCAATTCGGGAGATCGAAGCGTTTCGTGTAACCTCAAAATCGTAAAGTTTTGAATTAGTAGTGAATAATTTGTAGAAAAGTGATGAGAAATAATCATAAATAATCTTCCGAATTCACAGCCATCGGGAAATCAGACGACGCTTTTCGCTCTTACGCTGCGTTCTTATGAAAAGTGTGAAACGTCTGATTTCCCGATGGCTATCAATTCGGGAGATCGAAGTCTAAGCTCGAAATCGTGAATCTTTGAATAAATGGTAAGTAATGTTCAGAAGTGAGAGTTAACAATCATTCGGGTTTTTTCGATGTCCAACCGAATTACACGCCTCATGCCTATTTGTTTCAGAAATTATTTCCGCGCTAGCACCGCGCGTGTCTAGGAAGGAGTTTTACGAAGTGGCGTGAGCGATACCTAAGGTGTCAATTCGGAAGATTATTTATGATTATTTCTCATCACTTCTACAAATTATTCACTACTAATTCAAAACATTACGATTTTGAGGTTACACGAAACGCTTCGATCTCCCGAATTGACAGCTATTAGAAGAGCAGTCGACACTTTTCGTTCTTATGCAGCGCACTCGTCTGAAGCCCACTCTAACTGTACCATAAATACTGCTGAAGTCAAGAATTCAGGTCGCAGCTCACCTGCGCGGTTGGCCATAGGACATGCGGTATATCAAAGAAAAAAGGACACATTAAAAGGAAGGAGAGAGAGAACAAAAATGGCATCAAAAAAAGATACTTCCAACCGCAGGGACGCGCGAAAATGAAATAAAGTTAAATTGACAAATTCCAACACTCTTCCCCCCAATTTAACATTCCCTGCCGCCCCTACATCTTCTTCGCATCCTCTTTTATATATCTTCTTATCTTCTTTAACACATCTTCTTTATATTTTCTTGAATTCCCATGTCCGTACGTAGTTTGACGAATTGAGTTATTGGAATCGGTTTGGTGAGAATGTCGGCCAGTTGATTCTTGGTGCCGACATAAACGACCCTGATTAACTTCTTCTCGTGTAGATCTCGAACAAAATTATACTTGATATCAACATGTTTGAGTCGTTTATGCTCCCATTTTGAAAGGAGCTGAATACAAGATTGATTACACAGGCACACAAAAAAAAAGTTCCTGTTCCCGGAACCAGACCAGTATATCTTTATGTTTTTGAGGTCGCTGAATCCGAATCCGGTATCCGTTTGTATCCATCACGTCACGTTCAAGGTCATTTCAAGGTCAAATCCTGGAAAAAGTCAAATTGATTCAAATTATTATTCTTATATATTTTTGGGGTCGCTGAATCCAAATCCGATGTCCGTTTGATCCGACAAGGTCAAATTCAAGGCCATTTCAAGGTCAAATGTATTTATTCTCCCAAAAATGAATTTTTTTACTGCAGATTCTGAAAGAACGGGACATTTTACGTCTAGATATGTATCCAATTTTTTTGATAACATAACCCCTAAGGTCATTTCAAGGTCACTTTATATTATTGTATGGAAGGTTCATATGACAATTGCAAAAATAAGAAAATGTGTCTTCACGAGAATAAACTACCACATCAATATGTTTTCGAGGTCACTGAGTTAGAATCCGAGGTTCGTTTGCCACCAGTATGTCAGGGTCAAGTTCATTTCAAGGTCAAATCCAGCAAAAATGTTCAAATCTTTTCGCATCATCACTACGTTATATTTTTGGAGTCGCTGGGCAACGTGTATTTTGTATTTCACTCTGCTACTTCTTCATCGTTTCGCCTTCTTTTATAACGTACTAGTTTATTCTCAAAAGATCTGTGCAAGCAATTTCTCTTGCGTTTTTTTCCTTTTTCCGCGCTTTCTCTCTGCAACATCCAACAGAAATCTGCCATCATGATTTCATCCCATCTACCCTGAAATCTTCCTTCGACATCTTTAAAATCTTGGTGGAAACGTTCTCCTTGTTCTTCACTGAAATTGCCAACGTTATCTGGAAATTCGTCCACATGACTGTCCATCATATGTAATTTTAAACTCATGTTACATTCCAATCTCCTGAAATTCTCAACCATGTCAGATATTATTTTGTTGTAGTCCGAGCTCTTATGATTGCCTAGAAAATTACTACATACTTTCTTGAAGCTGACCCACGCATTCTTCTCAATAGAGCTCATTTGAGTTACGAAGTGATTGTCTCTAAACATTTTTCTGATCTGAGGTCCATCGAATACTCCCGCGCCTACTTTAGCATCAGATAGACCTGGAAATTGATCTCGTAAGTATTTGTAACAATCGCTTTCTTTATTCAACGCTTTGACGAATTGTTTCATGAGTCCTAACTTTATATGTAATGGAGGTATCAATACCTTCTTTGAATCTATCAACGGCTGCTGTAAGATATTGTCGGATCCTACAACGAAGGATGTTCTAGGTTCCCAAACATTTTTCACGTAATGATTGTGTTTATCTCTACTATCCCATTTACAAAGATAACACGGTTTTTTTGTATAGCCAGATTGCTGTCCCAGAATCATTATGTGAGGATTTTAAAATCTCCGCAAACTTGCCATTTGTAGTCATCATATTTTATTGCTGCTAATAGAGTTTTCAAACATTCATACGATTCATTCATAACAGTCGAATGTGCAACTGGTATTTGTGCGTATACATTAGTATTGTGGAGTAAGACTGCTTTGAGACTACGTTTACTAGAATCGATAAAAAGTCTCCATTGATCAGCACTATAAGTATCGGGCTTTAATTCGTCGATTAATCCTTTGACATTATTACAATAAATGAGAGACTTATTTGAATTACGAGAGAAAAAGCTCCTAAATTTTTTTTCTCTTGTCCTGTAAAACGTTACCTTCGTTTTCTTCTTCAGCAGATTTCTCTTTTTCAACGTAGAAGCACAGTACTCGGCAACATCTTTCGGCAATCCCATGTTATGAATGAAATCGTTCAGTTCTTCCTGTGAGAACAATTGAGGCTTTTTATTCTTACAACCCGTTGGAACGTATTCATGAGAATCATCTTCAGTTTCACTTTCTTCATCATTCGTTTGGCCATCTTCGCTGCCACTTTCATTTCCGCTCATATATCTCTCATCGTCATTATCAGTTTCATTTTCACTCGTGTAACTTTCATCTTCGCTATCAGTTCCACTCATATAGCTCTTATCTCTATTATTATCATCGTACTGTTCATCCTCATTCACACAATCTCTACGCTGATCTATATTTTCTCTTTGAACGTTTGCTTTAATCTCGTCTATTTCCATTCCATCTGAACTAAAATTCCGTTTGTTTGTATTGTCCTCGTTGGAAATAACAGGTAGTATGACACTCGTAACGTTAGCATACTTTATATGTGATTTATTTTTCATATTGTACCCAGTTAGATATGTTTTGCAGAAATAACAATCTTTTCTAGATTGCGCTTTGGTCCAATGTATTGGTATAAGAAAATTGAGATATTTCTTATCTCGAGATTTATCATAACGATGAAACATTGTGTTACAAGAAGCACAAATGATGTGTGGTACCCAATCATTACCTTCATCTATCATGTTCAAATCAAAACAATCCTTATACATATTCCTTATACGCTCTGAAATACGTTTGCGATTCTTTGATGCTTCATACCTACCACAAACATAGCAAAATAAATCTGGATCCTCTTATTGGATATCTGTACCCCAGGATAAAAGTGTATTAAGTCCAATTTTTACATAAAATGGGATTTTTGCAGCATTACGCTAAGTAAGTATTAAGTCCACTTTAGTATGCAAAACCGCTTTAAGTGCCACCTATGATACCAAAGGAAATAGAATAATTATAACTGTATCAAGTTACACCATCTACCGGGATAAAACAATATTAGAATTAGTAAAACACTTTTCCCAAGAACTGTTATTTTGGACTTAATACACTTTTATCCTCGGGTACAGATATTTGATCCGAACTTGTAGTGATAGACTCTACAGTAGCCAAGTTTTCCACCAATGCAGAGCTGCGGTCGCTTGATGACGACGATTGCGGGCCCGCTTGCTTACCCAGACTAACCGCCGATACTGGGGTTCCTTGTGAGAACCCCTGTATCGTAACACATTTCCGTGTGCCTGCCATGACGGCTTGGACGCCTTCATCCAGGGATTTTGCCGGAAAAATAAACAATAAAAAAAACCGTTGCCCGCCGTCACCGCGTGGAGGTACCCTGGGTGCAGGCACACCACACATATTCGCTGTATCAAATTTACAACAATGAGCTCCAATTCACTTGAATTGAGAGATCACGTGACTGGATTTGAAAATTTATTTTGCGGTACGAGAACAGATTTATTCTCGCTCGGAACTGAGTGAGTTGATGCATGGAAAAAAAAAAGATCTCCAAACAGACCTCCGCGTCTTTTAAACGTCAAAGACGTGTACCGCTCAATGGATCATTCGGTCATGGACGCCGATCCGCGGTAATGCATTGAAGACCCGAGAGAACTAGGAAACCGCCATAGGCAACAGCCTTCCGACTGACCACTCCGTCACGGCCTCTCTTACTACAGATCCGAGCTGGCGCGATCGAAGCTTCGCTATCCACTCCACGCGCGACCCGGCGCCCTATGAGTGGAAACACGTCGACCGGCACTCCCATGGAGGGGGTCAGCTGGGTCTTTAGGTTAGAACATTTTTGCTAGATTTGACCTTGAAATGACCTTGGGGGTTATGTTATCAACAAAATTGAATACATATCTAGACGTAAAATTTCCCGTTCTTTCAGAATCTGTAGTCAAAAATTCATTTTTGCAGAATAAATACATTTGACCTTGAAATGACCTTGAATTTGACCTTGTCGGATCAAACGGACATCGGATTTGGATTCAGCGACCTCAAAAATATATAGGAATAATAATTTGAATAAATTTGACTATTTTTCCAGGATTTGACCTTGAAATGACCTTGAACGTGACGTGATGGAGACAAACGGACACCGGAGTCGGATTCAGCAACCTCAAAAACATAAAGATATACTGGTCTGGTTCCGGGAACAGGAGCTTTTTTTTTTGTGTGCCTGTGTTATCTTCGTAGATCGTAAGTGGAATTTTGCTGGTAATGTTGAAATCAACCAGGAGATTTTTCAACCAGATCAGCTCCGCACTCGCCGTTGCCAAAGCGATGTATTCAGCCTCCGTGCTCGAAAGAGAAAGTGAAGTTTGTCCCCTCGTTGTCCAGGAAACAGTGTTGCCAAAAACTTGAAGCAAAAAACCGGAAGTTGATTTCCTGTCCAATTCGCTTCTAAAATCGGCGTCGACATAACATGTCAGCTTTTCTGCGCCTCTTCGCTTGTAGCAAAGGCCGAAATCAAGCGTTCCCTTGACGAAACGAAGAATCCTTTTCAAGCCTTTCCATCGTATTTCGGTTTGTACATGTTGATACCTGCTAAATAATTAACAGGAACGCTCAGATCCGGCCGAGTAGCTGTTATGCCGTACATTAAGCAGCCCACGTAGCCCAGTTCCCTGTAGGATTTTCCTCCGGACCAAGCCTTTCTTGATCTGCAGGGATGGGCGTCGTCTCCATAGGAGTACTGGTTGGCTTGCAATTTTCCATTCCGAAGCGTCTAAGTAATTTTTCAAAATATCTGCGTTGGCTCAGGTAAAGTTCGTTGTCAGTCCTCTCAATATTAATGCCGAGGAAAGTCCGTGGCATCCCAATATCCTTCATGCGAAACTTCGTCTTCAAACAAACCTTAACATGGTCACTTTTTCTGTGATTATTTCTTGCAATGAATAGATCATCAACATACAAAACAAAAAATGTATAATCGCTATCAGACTTCCAAACATAGAGACACTTGTCAACTTCAGAGCTCCGAAACCCCAACCCTCTCAGAAAATTATCAATGGTCTTGTTCCAGGCCCGCGGTACTTGTCTTAGCCCATAGAGCCTTCTCCAGTTTGCAGACAGAATCTTTCTTGCTCTCAAAACCTTCCGGAACTTTCATGTACAATTCTTCTTCGAGTTTACCATGTAGAAACGCGTTTTTGACATCCATGTGGCATGACAAGAGATTTTTTTCGATAACAATCGACAGAAGTGTCCTCAAAGTTGCCAGCCTGGCGACGGGGGCGTACGTTTCTTCATAGTCGAATCCTTGTTTTTGAGCACAGCCCTTAATAACCAATCTCGCCTTGTATGTCTTGAAATTCTTGTCCTCGTCATGTTGATCTTGAAAACCCACTTATTATTGATTGCATATTTTCCTGAAGGCAGTGTGGTTAATTTCCACGTTTTATTTTCAATCAGTGCGTCCATTTCTTCTTTCACAGCTTGCAGCATCCACTCGTCCTTGTCATTGTGTGTTGCAATTTCTTCAAAATTCTTGGGTACATCTTCTACGAAGGCTTCTACGTACAACGTCAAAATGCCGTAGTCCTCGAGGTAGGTCGGTAATTTTCTATTTCTTGTAGATTTTCGTGATTGATCAGGCCCTTTTTAATTTTCTATTTTCTTTGCATTTTCTTGCTCTACATTTTTGTCGTCCTCACTTTGTGACGGTTCTTCTTTCT
Source organism: Xiphydria camelus (assembly GCA_963678675.1). Classification (NCBI taxonomy): domain Eukaryota; kingdom Metazoa; phylum Arthropoda; class Insecta; order Hymenoptera; family Xiphydriidae; genus Xiphydria; species Xiphydria camelus. The sequence goes on from OY783196.1 coordinate 15,886,397, forward strand.
TCTCTTCTTCTTTTGGCGTGTGATTCGGTGTTACAAATTCGTCTTCTTTGTTCAGTGGTTCGTCATCTTCGTGGTTGATCCATTCTTCGCTGCTTAAACCATCGAAAGAAAAACGTGACTCGTCGAAAACTGCGTCTCTTCCAAAAATGATTTTCCGGCCTTCTGGGTCCCAAAACTTGTAGCCGCTTGGACAATAGTCTACAAAAAACATTTAATTGACCTAGAGTCAAATTTTCCCTGCAAAAGTTGTTTTGGAATCTTCAGATAGGCGACGCTTCCGAAAATTTACAATTTTGTAACGTCGGACTTGACCCTGAACCAATGTGCAGCCGGAATTTTTCCTTTCAAAGTAGTCGGACTTCGTTTGATCAAGTAGACCGCAGCTTGGACCGCTTCTGACCAAAAACCTTTTCCGAGATTGCAATTCAGCAGCATGCACCTGGCCTTGTCCAAAATAGTGCGATTCATCTTCTCCGCTACTCCGTTCTGCTCTGGGGTATACCTTATCGTGAACTCAAACTGTATTCCAAAGTCCTCGAAAAATTCCTTGATTTCTTTGGAGACATATTCTCTGCCGTTATCACACCTGAATCGACTTATCTTCACATTGAAATGAGAAGTCGCCCTCGCCTGAAAAATTTTGAAAAAATACAAAACCTCACTCTTCGAATTTAGACTGTAACTCGCAGTAAAGTACGAGTAGTCGTCGATTAAGGTCAGCACATATTTCTTCGAATCATGAGAAACAGGATGAATTGGACCAATGAGATCGCTGTGCACGAGCTGCAGTGGACGTGTTGCTCGTTGTCTCTCTTGATTGTGTGGCCTGGCAGCTTGTTTTCCCTCGATGCATACCGGGCATAATTCCTTCGTTTCACTGGAAAAATCGATTTTCATTCCACTAGTTTGACTTTACATCCTCTTGACGTCCTCGAAATTTAAATGTCCCATCCTCCTGCGCCAGAGTCGAAATTCTTCACTTTTCGTGCCGAGATTTGCAAAAACTGTTTTTCTGAAGTTCAGCTCATACAATTGTGTTTCATTTCTGACAGCCACTGCGATTATTTCTTTTTCTTTCATTATTACACCATGACCATTTTCAAAAATTACCCGGAAACCATTCATTTCGAGTTTTCTCACCGACAACAAATTATAATAAAGTTTTGGCACAGACAAAATTTCTTTCACCGTTATTGTCTTTTCTTTTCCATTTACCATGATCGTCAGTTGAATTTCCCCAGTGAAGTTGGCCTCCAAAAATGATCCAGATTTTGCGACCTTGATTTTTATAGGTGCGTCAAGTTTACTTGTATTGGTCAATTCGACGCCATTGCTGATCAGATGTTCCGTTGCTCCCGAATCAAGAAACCACTTCACCTTGTCACTCGTATGGTTGCTCGTCGAGACTGAGGAACAATAACTATTTGAATTGCCGTCACTTTCCGGCGCGTCGCCGCACTTGCGCTCTGAGAATTTTTGTTTTTCATATCAGAAATTCTTTTTCTGCACTCGCTCCAACGATGACCTCGCTTTTTGCAGTAGTTGCAATTATAAGGGAACCTCTGTGATGAACCGCCCCACCCCTGCTATTGTCCACAGGCTTCGAGTTTGTTTTCTGGTGCGTGGCGAAGGCCGTCGAAGATGGAAATTCACCGCCACCCGTTTTTGTTACATCGATTTTCTTGCTTTCTGCATCTAATAATTTATTCTTGACAAATGCGATTGTTAAATTTTCCGCCGCCAAGGTTTCAATAGCAGTTACAATGTTGTTATACTCGGGGGGCATCGTCAACAAAAGATGACAAACAACATTAATTTTTTCCAAATTCCTACCCATGGAGCGCAAATCTCTGACCAATTTATCAAACTTTAAAAAATGTTCCGCGAATGTTTTACTTTTCGTATCAAATTTCATGCTCAGTAGTGACTTACGTATGAGCAATTGACCGGCGATACCTTTTCGTTGAAATGTATTTTCGAACGTAGTCCACAAATCAAATGCCAAAGTTTTGTCCTTTGCGTACTCCAGGTGACTGTCGGCGATCCGCTGGATGATCTGAGATTTGCATTTCCGATCCTTTTTTTCGTGCTCGACGAATTGTCGCTGTTTTTCTGCTCGTTGCGCATCGGTGTTGCTTTCGAGGAACTTGACTTTTTCCGTGTATGCTTCGGTCACATACGGCAGCAATTCCTTCTCGTCCAAAAGGGTCTCCATTCGAAACTTCCAATTATCGAAATTTGTGCTATCAAACAATGGGATTCTAAACTTTTCTACCTCTTCTGCCATTGTTTTCGTTTTGAGGTTATATTGTCGTGTTTATTTCCGTGAGCACTCGCGACCAATTTTGTTTCTTATTTTATCAATCGTGAAAAGTATTCTTATCCGCAGTGCTCCTCTGGGCCCATAACCTGTTCGATTTAGCAGGGCTCACGAAATTAAAAGAAAAATGCCTCCATACGAAATACGACCTTTATTACAACGAAGCACACATACATATACATATATATCAAAGAAAAAAGGACACATTAAAAGGAAGGAGAGAGAGAACAAAAATGGCATCAATAAAAGATATTGACAAATTCCAACAGAACTTGTATGTAGACTATTTTAATGGCATCGGTGCAGTTCCATGGGAGTACGATTATACAAGATGATTTTTGATGTGTAAACATCTATGCTATGGCTCTACGGTGGGACCTTCCTGGGAAATCGAGCGTCAGACGTAAGTCGTGTACATGTGACTGCGTCAGTGTGTGTGTGGCGCTACTGCGCATACTATTCGCGCAAGCTGGATTATCTCAACGGGAAAACATTTTAGAGAAAAATGTTTAATACAAAACTTTAAGGATTTTCCCGTGGCTACCCAGTGTTCGTATTGGATTTGACCTTGACCGTGACCTTTAAGGTAATATCAAATGCTTTCCTAAACCGTTCATCCGATTGCGATGAAACTTTGGGGAATGGTTGGACGCATGCCCGCGAAGGTTTCTGAGTTAGTAAATCTTATACAGGGTGTTCAAAAAGTACCGGTACTGATGATTATTATGCCTTCCTAAACCGTTCATCTGATTGCGATGAAAAGTTGGGGAATGGTTGGACGCATGCCCGCGAAGGTTTCTGAGTTAGTAAATCTTATACAGGGTGTTCAAAAAGTACCGGTACGGATGATTATTATGCCTTCCTAAACCGTTCATCCGATTGCGACGAAAATTTGGGGAACAGTTGGACGCATATCCGCGAAGGTTTGAGTTAGTAAATCTTATACAGGGTGTTCAAAAAGTACCGGTACGGATGATTATTATGCCTTCCTAAACCGTTCATCCGATTGCGATGAAAATTTGGGGAACAGTTGGACGCATATCCGCGAAGGTTTCTGAGTTAGTAAATCTTATACAGGGTGTTCAAAAAGTCGAACTATACTTGACCTAAATTTGACCTCCGCTGACAATAAAGGTAACATGAAAAAAATGGTCAAGGACACATTTGAACGTGAAAAAAAATTAATTTGACCTTGATATAACCTTGAAGGTCATAGTCAAGGTCAAATCCAATATGACCATTGCGTAGCCCGGGAAAAATACTAAAAGTTTTGTATTAAAAATGTATTTAAACAATGGTGAACGGACAAAATCAATCCACAATCGACCCGTGCGAAGCCGGGACGGGCTGCTAGTAAGTTATAAATCTAATATAATAATAATAAATATTTTATTATAGAAAAAATTAAACTTCTTTATGTCGAACTACGACGTCATATTTCCCAATTAAACTCGGACCACAGATAATTGTAAGATGTTTACACATCCTCCATGAGTACAACGGCACTCACACCTTTTTTTTAACTTGAGACAACTCAATATGTCGAAAAATACGTATTGCACGACAAAATATCCTGAATAAAAAGTGAATGTTGCCGAAGGGGACATCATTTAGTGCTAGCGCTAGCCACCCCCTGCCCCTCTTAAGGGTGAAAGGGGGGTAACTTTGGAAAGTTAAATGGGACAACCCGATTTTTTCATAGATTTCGATAGCACATAAACAAATGAATAACTTTTATTTGAAACATTTTATTGGATTCCCGCCCGTTGATGCTCTATTCGACAATGGCACATTACGCCGGTGCGTACAGTAACATTCACTAATGCCTTCTTTCCGGCTTGAAGTTAGGTTTTCGAAAAAGCGATAAATTTCTACAAAAATTTCATGACTGTCAGCTAAAACAGTTGACAATTCATACCATAGAAAGTCAACGCTCTTTCGGAAACCTAACTTAAAGCCGGAAAGAAGGCATTAGTGAATGTTATTGTACGACTTGTCCCAACTTGTTGAGTGCGACAAATTCTTTGCGTGATCTCTGCTAAAGGAGTTGTAACAGCAAGTGTAACTTTTTGTGCAATAGCTGCGTAATAATGGATTATTTACCGTTAGAGGAGAAAATAGAGATCATTTTAATTTATGGAGAGGCTGGAAGAAATGTAGCCGGTGCGGTTGCACTTTATGCAGAATGTTTCCCGGAAAGGGTACGCTCACGTGCTACTATTTATCGTGTTGTACGCCAATTTACTACTGAGGGAAGTGTCAAGCCTAAAAAAAGAATTCGTACCGCTACTGTTACGCGTGGGAATAATAAAATTAATGTATTAGCTGCCATAGCTTATAATCCAAAAACAAGCATCTCAGGCAAATCGCCGAAGACTCAGATATGTGCGTCTCCAGTGTTCGGACCATCTTGAAACGACACAAGTACCACCCCTACCATATCTCCTTGCATCACGAACTGCATGGGGAGGACTTTCATAATCGAGTGGTATTTTGCAATTGGGCGCTTGCACAGCTGCAAAGGGATCCGCAGTTCTTCGATCGCGTATTGTTCTCCGATGAGTCCAATTTTACAAACCATGGTGCCGTCAATCGCCATAACATGCATTACTGGATTGTCGAAAACCCGCATTGGATACGTGAAGTCGAGCATCAGCGTCCCTGGTCTCTAAACGTTTGGTGCGGAATCATAGGCGACAAACTAATCGGCCCCATATCTATTGAAGGAACATTAAATGGAGCAAGATACCGCCGGTTATTGGAAGAGGGGCTGCTTGTTATGCTGGAAGAAGTACCCCTCGCGGTGCGGCAGAACATGTGGTTTCAACACGATGGATGTCCGGCCCATTATTCAGCAATAGCCCGTGAAGAATTAGATCGCGTTTATCCTAATACGTGGATTGGTAGACGGGGTCCGGTAAGTTGGCCTGCCAGATCACCAGACCTAACGTCGCCTGATTTTTTTTAATGGGGATACCTATAATCCAGAGTGTACGAACAAGTCCCAACTGATCGCGACGATATGATGGAACGCATAAGAAATGCTTGTGCAGCTATAATACCAAACATGCTTTTGAGCTGTGTAGCTGAGTTCCATCGACGACTTAATAAATGCATTGAAGTGGAAGGACATCACTTTGAACACTTGCTGTAAAACCAATGGATTTGTAATCTTTATTTAAGTATTCAGCTACCAAATAAAATCATTTTGATTAATAATCCATTACTCTTTTGACTTTTGGTAAGGACATCGCTTTGACTAGTAGCCAAATCAGACCGTGTTCAAAATTGTGAGTATGCAACCAGATCCTGCCAACCGGTTGAATAATTTTGAATAATTAATTACAGCGTCATCTGTTGATATTTAAAAAAAAGTATCAAATAAAAGTTACTCATTTTTTCATGTACACCCGTGCTCACGGAATCTGTCGCTGGTGACTTTTTTTAAATGTTATTTTTAAACGTACTAACCAATGATTAATCAATCCTCGTGCTTTCATTAACGAGAGTAGACGTCACCGTAGCTAATGAGGGCATGAGAATTAATTGTTCACTGGTTAGTACGTTTAAAAATAAGGTTTAAAAAAAGTCACCAGCGACAGATTCCGTGAGCACGGGTGTACCTACTATCGAAATCTGTGAAAAAATCGGGTCGTCCCATTTAACTTTCCAAAGTTACCCCCCTTTCACCCTTAAGGATTGGTAGGGGGTGGCTAGCGCTAGCACCAAATGATGTCCCCTTCGGCAACATTCACTTTTTATTCAGGATATTTTGTCGTGCAGCACGTATTTTTCGACATATTGAGTTGTCTCAAGTTAAAAAAATCACCCTGTATATAGCACAGAAATAAGTTAGTTTATTAAAGTTAATGGTATAGTTTCAAAATTGGTACTTCTTAGTTTTATAAAATTTGAATAAAAACTCATACTCACCGAACTCATAGAACCCATTCCTTCGTGTGGTATTTCCTGGTCATTTAAAAACATTAAGTTATTAAAATACCAAAGTTTTGGTGTATAAGCTTCATCTGCACTGCTTCCGGACACCGGAGAGTCATTTTGTTTCTTTATCTCTTTCGGAAACACTGTTCTTAAGTTATTAATTTTCTTTTTTACTTTATTTATATCTACAGAGTTGTCTATTTTTTTCATTTTTTCCAAAAGTACCTCATAACACGCTTGTCTCTTGATGTTATTATGATAATTTTTATGTTTTGTTTTCCATAAAGGCTCTTGCTCTTTCACACACAATAATTCTATAAATTCGATCAAATGATCATTACTCCACACACATGTAGCCATTTTGAAGCTTTAGGTAAGTACATAGCGCGGCGTTTCGCCAATGGCACATGCGTGCGGCGCGAGTGAAGTACACCCGGCGTCTCGGATTCTGTCGCTGGTGACTTTTTTAAATGTTATTTTTAAACGTACTAACCAATGAACAATTAACTCTCATGCCCTCATTAGCTACGGTGGCGTCTACTCTCGTTACTGAAAGCATAAGGATTTATTAATCATTGGTTAGTACGTTTAAAAATAACATTTATGAAAAGTCACCAGCGGCAGAATCCGAGACGCCGGGGGTACGTAGTCAGACTGAGACAAAGACAAAAATCGAATCATCGATCGCAAAGAGCCACACACTGTCGATTTATCGTTATATATAGCGATATTCAAGATCGCATGGGTTTTTGTTGCGATCTCCGATATCGTCTTCAATTAAGTAAATCGTTGGTTATGTTGACATACACTATCGATTCCTCGTTTCGATCAGTCTGAAACGACGGATCGTAAAGACAAATCGTACCGTATATGGGGCCCTTAAAGTAGTGTAGAGGCTCAGACCAACCGTCGCCGTCCTTGGAAGCAGTAGTCCTGTAAACGGTCTGAAATACATGTTTTTACCTGCCAGCCTGCATTTCTGTTTAACGTTGCCATTTGACCCTATCAAGCTCTGGGTAAAGTATCGCGGTTTTCCCCCCACGGGTTATGGTTGAAAAACAGTAACAAATACCCCAAAAATGGGTTATTCAAAAATAGCTCGAAAACTAAGCGAGATAACGAAAAAAGTTAATCCAAAATTATAGAGCTTAAAATTCTCTATAAAAAAGGTTTACACATTTTATCCCCACTCCCCACGGTTTATCCTCTAGAGTCGCGCGAACGTTAGGGGTGGAAAAAAAATCGTAAAACATCGAAAATTTAACATTTTTGAATGCTCCTTTTTTTAAATTGCTTAAGAGATTCTCTACTTTTTAAATGAAATTATATATTTTTTTCACTCAATTGTTGTAAATTATCAAGTAAAATAAACGATATCTCTCGATATATTGAATTATTTTTTCTTCTTTGTATTCCATAATTTTGTTAGTTAAATTCCCTACACATTACACTCGGGTCATTTTTCTGTAATTGTCGTAATTTTTAAAATATCTCCGTTTTTAAAAATTGCCTTGGTGCGTCTGGAGAACCGCTGGGCCGTTCACATTATAGTAGTTGCCTTCTTCTTTCCCCTCATGGTGGTGGGTGCCTCTGGCCCGTTACCCTCCTGGGTTTCGCTCTCCTCCGTTTAAACTTCTCTAACCTCGACCGCTTTCGCACAGCAAAATATGTTATGCACCGTCATATTAACTATATTATACAAAAAAATATCGGATTGTTTCACTCATAAATAAAATGAAATAACCCAATAAAAACACAGAGGTTACGGGCCAACGTCGGCACGTTGCTGTTTGCCTACGATCTCGGCACTGGGGTGATGCCGGCATACGGCAATAGTGCATAGTACTATCCGGGCACAGATCCGAATCTGCGCGGCATTGGTACGACGGTGGCACGAGTAATGGGGACGCTCAAAATGAATGCGGTACCTGGCGGTAAAGCGTGTACTAAAAAACATGGCCGATATTGGCGTTTTGGACTGGCGCGTACTTGAAAAGTGTTAACATGTTCCAAAAGTTTTTAAAAAATGAGGATTTTTAGAACGTGATATAGACATTTATTTTCACAAACAATGGAACGAATTCATTAGGATCAACTGTACACCATGTGCTACGAGAAATGCATCAAGCGGTGAGACCCTGACATTTACCATCTGCAGTATTTGCCGACGGTGCTTGACTCTTTTACCTACCGGTCGACGGAATTTGAAGTTCGCGGCGTGCTGTACGCCAATATCCGCCATGTTTCCGCTGCGCCGCGAGCGCCGCCATCGGTAATGAGCGGTCCCAAAAGGTTACCGCACACTTGGGCGTCGCGTCGCGTCGCGTCAAAATACCGACTGGATAAAATACATACAAATAAATGTACTACCGCACACTAGAGCGGCGCGTCGCGTCGCGTCAGGGACGGGGTTCTTGCCCAGATCGGCGCGTCAAAATATCGACTGGATAAAATACATACAAATAAATGTACTACCGCACACTAGAGCGGCGCGTCGCGTCGCGCTTCGCGTCAAAATACCGACTGGATAAAATACATACAAACAAATGTACTACCGCACACTAGAGCGACGCGGCGCGTCGCGTCGCGCTTCGGACGGGGATTTTTCCCTTCAAATCCTTGGCGTCAAACGACGCGTCCCGACGGGACGGTCATAAAGACGAGTCGTCTTTGTCCGTCGCATAATAGACGAAATTCGGAATATCGATTCTTACCACTCACTATCATCGCGATCGAAATACCTCGTGGTTAATATCGCGACTAGACGGGCGAATTCTCCAAGACTGGCGCGTTTTTGATGTGTAAACGTCTATTACGGCGGTATGAGGGTAAACCTCGGGAAACGGGACGGAAATGTGAAACCGGATGTGATTAGTGCGCAGTGATTCGTGCGCAGCTACTTCAGCGCCTGCGGCCTAAGGTGGCATTACATTTTCATGTCGATGATGTCGATATAGTAAATCGCTATACAACCTACTAATAGGGAAGCTGCACCTTGATTAGTGGCGCCATCGGTAGAGATTCTCTGCATATTCTTGGTATAAACAATTCGTGACAGTATTAGGTTATATCAGAGTTTAATAGTAATTTTAAAGTGAATCTCTCTCTCATGCCTAAGTCGGAGCGAAACTGTTATGTTACTAATTGCAAAAATGCTGAAAATTCTTGCGAAAACAGTAATATTAAGTTTTACTCATTCCCGGGTAAATCCTACGAAATAAGAAGGCGACAGCAGTGGATAAAAGCTGTTAACCGAAAAAAGTAAGTAAGTTTAGTAGTCGTTGAGAACAAAATTATCATTGTGGGAAGGCGACAGCAGTGGATAAAAGCTGTTAACCGAAAAAAGTAAGTTTAGGTTAGTAGTCGTTGAGAACAAAATTATTATTGTGGGAAGGCGACAGCGTGGATAAAAGCTGTTAACCGAAAAAAGTAAGTTTAGGTTATTAGTCGTTGAGAACAAAATTATTATCATTGCAATATTTCAGTGAGGATGGTTCTTTATAGGTTCGTTCCAACTAACACGAGAACTTGTTCTGAACTCGACGGAGTGTTCGTAGTCTGATCTAGCCGTCCAAAAATCAGACTGCTTACACTCCGTCGAGTTCAGAACCAGTTCTCGTGTTCGTTGGAACGAACCCTATGGGTACCAACAAAATATTCAAAAATATGTAGTGCACATTTTGTCGAAGGCCAACGAAGTACCATGCAGTCTCATCCTGCGTATATTCCAACTATATTCTCTGCGACGCGGTCTCAAATTTCAACAGAAGCGGAGACGCAAGCTATTTCTCGTTTTGAAAAATATATGAAAAGGATCGACCGCACTTCTGAAACTGTTTTCAGCCCTAAAATTACGCAGGTGATACAAGCTGACAATGAAGATGAAGAGGTTGAAAGAATAATAATCCATCCCGTCAATACAAAAAGTAGTGTTGAAACACAGTGTTGTTTTAACTCTTACGAAATAAATAAAGAATATTTTGTGTTTGAAAGTTCCTTAGATGGAAATAACTTTATTATAAAGGGGGTAAATTTAATAAGGGGGTAAATTGATAGACATTTGTCTTATAACATGTTTAGTTATAAAAAACAGTCTAGGGTGTTCTATTTTCTGAACATTTATTACATGTTTTGCTTCACACAATTTCTCTCCTTTTAGCACTTCTGATGGTCTGTTATTATTGAAATAAATTTTTTCAAACCCACAGCGAATAACTTTGTCCATTTTTGGAAACAAATGCACAAAATACTTCAAAAATTACATTACACGAAGAAAACACCGACTTCAAAAAATTTACTGACACGTTTTGTTTATACCAACTATATTCCAGCAGCGATCACTAGGGGGCACTGTTCGCCGGTTCGTGCAGCTTCCCTATAGCGCAGCTAGCGTTGGTGACGCACACAAGCCTAGTCACTTTCTCCTAACTTCCCCATGCGCTCCCTAAAAAGCTAACACTTGTATCTCTGTCTAAATAGTCTATACCGTAGTATATAATAATGGTGAGTAATTTCCATTATTCACAAATTCATAATTTCGAGGTTAGACGCTTCGAACTCTCGAATTGACACCAACTCTAACTACCGACTCGACTTCTACCGGTATAGGGACCATGCACGAGCTATAGAGGGCAGTGTATTCGCCGATGTGCGCGCGACAACACGATTGAAATAGGTACTTTTTGGGAATAAATTTACAGTGTAACGCTATTAGAGAATTTATAAAAATTATCAGCATTATTAAGTATGGCTTTCGGCCAATCCAAAATCACCTCATACGAGGTCAAAATAATGTCAAAGGACAAAAATTATTTGAATCGGGTCATGTACTTAACCCTCTGACGCTAAACTCTTAGCAATCCCTGTCGCGTGAGCTGGAGAAAGGGAACAGCCAATCGCGCGCGGTCGCTTTATGTGTTAGTGACTGACGTCACGGAAATGGCCCCCCACTCTCATTCAGCCAGGCTCGTAGTTAGAGGCCTGCTCACTCATATACCGTGCTCACTCGCACTCACGGGATTTCGCGCGACGGCACGGCAATGAAATAGGGGCCCCATACACGGTATGATTCGTTGCCTCGATCCGTCGTTTCAAACTGATTGAAACGACGAATCGATAGTGTATGTCAACATAGTTAATGATTTACTTAGTCGAAGACTACTTCATTGTCACTATTAAAAAAATGGCTTATTAAAATCACACCGCAGGTAACTTTTAACGTTTCGTCGGTGCCCAGCGACCATACGGGTTGCGACGGCCCTGTCACTCTCTCCCCACTACACTAACGTCTCACGCTTGACTCTGCCCCGCGCAGTGGTGGGGAATCGAGCTTTGCCGTCAGAGGGTTAATGTAATAGAGACAGATAACACCGAAAACGGAGAGATCGTTATAACCTGTAAAGTTGTAACTCAAACCAGGGTATCAAATACTTATGATGTAAAGATTGTGGTAAGTACAGTAAGTTAAGTGAGAGCGTGTACGGTGTTATTCATAAAAAATTTATTCAACAATGTTTTTTTCCACATACATACGTTTGACATGTTTCAAGGTAATGCGCAATTTTCCAGCATCAATAATCGCTTGGCATCTCCGAGGCATACTATCCACCAAATTTTCGGCGTATTCGCGAGGAAGTGCCTTCCAAATGCGTTGAATTTTTCAGGATAGCTGCTTCACAGTGAATTCACAGTGAAGACACGTTTTCCTCGAAGCTTCTGCTTGATGTATGTATCCTGAGAAATTCGACGCATTTGGAAGATACTTCCCCGCGAATACGCCGAAAATTTAGTGGATAGTATGCCTCGGAGATACCAAGCGATTATTGATGCTGGTGGGTGATTGAACTCATTATTAACATAATTGCGCACTGCCTTGGAACATGTCAAATGTATGTATGTGGAAAAAACATTGTTGAATACATTTTTGATGAATAACTCTGTACACACTCTTACTTAACTTACTGTATATCACCTATATATATTATCAGAATACTCTGGCAGTGGATTAATGCAATTTTTAACTGCATTAATCCACTTTACACGTTTGTGATTCTTCCATGGCAAGTGAACACTACTTGTAGGAAAGAAATAGAATTTTACTGATGGATTAATATTTCGTACACGATCTGGTGTATTTGAGCAACCTTTGATGCAACAGGTTTTTTTCGAGGATGGCATTTTACAAAAAAATATTTAATTTTAATTAATAAAAAGGAATTTCACTGTAACTGCCCTTTATGCGCTTGTTAAATTCTTCCCAATTACTTTACACAACACTTTCAGATGGCGCTCTATTCGCCTTGCACGGTCCCTATTAAATGACTCGAGTACCGACCAAGCCTGCCCGAAAGTAATTTCAAACTGGCCAATACAGAGTGGGACATACGGTATGCGGTATACCGTCTGTCCCGTCCAGAACCGCACAGTTACAGGGACCTTGAAATTTACCTTCGGCCGGGCTTGGTCGGTATTCGAGCAATTTTTACCGGTAGAAGTCGAGTCGGTAGTTTGAGTTGGTGTCAATTCGGGAGATCGAAGCGTCTAACCTTGAAATAATGGATTTGTGAATTATGGTGAGTAATTTCCATTATTTACAAATTTATGATTTCGAGGTTAGACGCTTCGATCTCCCGAATTGACACAAACTCTAACTATCTACCGACTCGACTTCTACCGGTAAAAATTGCTCGAATTCGCCACGGCCACCAAGCCCGGCCGAAGGTAAATTTGAAGGTCATATGGACATCGGTCATACGGACATCAACATACGGACATCGGTTATCGAAATAACCGATCTGAACTTGCTGACGACGCCAACGCGGATAACTACGCATGCGCATTCACGCTTCTCCGGTGATTCTATTGGACGAGGAGACCCACGGGGGTGCTCATTCAAAACTCGCAATTTTGTTATGGTTTGATTGATCGCGGACATATGGTACATGTAAATTTGTGCAGTGTCGCATATACAACTAGATTAGATCCTAAGGCCGTACAACCTTTAAGGGTTACTAGATTTTATAGCGGTAAAATTCAAATATTCTATTTATACTAATTTAGGATTGTTATTCTATCGAGAAATAACGAGCGGATAAATGGAATTCGACACAACGGTTCGCACCGTGTAATAGTATCACAGTCATAAATACCTCGCCAATCCTTAGCTAATCCTAAGTTCTCCGAAACGGCATATTCCTGGAATGTAAGCTGCGAACACCGCGATTTATACCTTTCCTGGAAATCAATTATCGGACGGATCGTCGCGAGCCATCTAATGCAGTACTCGGCTTATCCAGGTACGAGAGAAAAAAAAACAAAACGAGTCTGCTAGTACTCGAGACACTGATGTGTAAACATCTCGTGAGCGGTAACTATGGAACGGAAATGTGATTGGGATTTGTGAATATTGGTATCTGTGATCGAAGTAATTTCAAATAATTTTAAATCTTATAACTGTAGAAAAATATTTTTCATTTTCATTTTCATTTAATATTGCCGCGCTTGACATAATCGGCTTATGATAGCTAAAATAAATAAGTGAGTCGGAGTAGAGCCGATCGACGAGAAGTTATTCCGACTCACTTACTGTACATGGCGAACAGCACTTCCATACAACATTGTTCTGCCAGATGTTTACACATCAGTTACAAGTTAGAATAACTAATTGATGTGTAAATATCTGGCAAAACAATGTTGTATAGAAGTGGAAAAAGAATCCGCGGATAACGAGGGATTACTGTACTTGTGTTTCAAAAAATAATAGATTCAGTCCATCGCAGTCGTCTCTTTATTTTTTCTCCTAATCCGGCCTCCGCTCCGGTCAGGGGCATTTCTTAGCCACGTCATAATCACTGCGTGTATTTCGTTGTCTTTAGCTTCCTTAGCAACTGGGTTTTTACGTATTGACGCTAAAATATATTATTTTATTATTACTACAAACTTAGTAAATGACTTGCATGACTACAATGTTTTAGATATATGTATATACGTATAACCAAAAAAACTATATTGTTAAACAGTATAAATAATTATTGGATGTAATTTTCAATCTTTTTCAAGCTAGCGTTAGCAAATTGAATCGATAACAGAAAGAACACTAATTTTGTTTTAACAATTAAAAACATTTAATCATTTGCGTAACGTACCTCTTATTAATGACATGATGTTCTCACATACTTGCAATCCTTTTCTGTTATTTTTCCCAGTAAAATTCATTTGAACTGCCAGTTTATGACCAATTATATTATAGAAGACTCTTCTTGTGTTCTCGACAAAATCTTTTCCTCCTAGGAGTCCCAAATGTTTGGCCTAAAAATATTTTTGTAAACATAGTCTTTTTTACAAACTTAGTGTCTCCAAAAGGGGCGAAAAATAGGATCTTTTTTTTGGCTCACTCTTTGGGCAAAATCCGAAATAAATGTGCAAAACTTGTTTTGAACGAAGAATAACAACGAATAATTCCCAAACACGAAAAAGTAGTTGGTACGGGACAGTTGATCGCGATGCTTCGGAATACCATTTCTCGAGATAGGACATCTCTAGGAGATTCTGCCTTCTTTAAAAAACTGAAGGCGAGATTCGTGTTACTCAAGGGCCTCATATGAACTACGTCATATGTGTGTGTCTTCCAAGTATTTTAAAGGAAGAATCTCATAAAGTTGACCTATCCCGTATATACGCTTATTAAACAAAATAATCGCAAACTGTACTTACACATTTTTTGAAATATTCCAGATTCTTCAAGTTTTCATAGAGTTGTAGTAAGTCTTCGTAAGTAGCACATTTAGGTACCTCAAATAGTGGCTGCAAACTTTCAGTGGTTCCTTTTTCATTAATTAATATAAGATGCTTCACATCTTGCTTCAATAGTACCATTTCTTTCAATAAACGGGTCAAAATTTCTAAAAATAACAAGTTGTTAATTAAAAAAATGTCTAAACATTTCTTTACAACATAATTTAATAATGTACATTTTTAAGTTATTTATTACTCACGTGAATTCATTTCACAACAGCATTTATTTTGATTATGTTGACCTACATGAAGACCTTTGCTATATTTGCTATCTTTGCTATGTGATCCAATATCTGGATTAGCTCCTAGGCAGGTGCTAGGCAGGTGCAGGCGGTGCAGGTACAGGTACCAGTGGTGTCAAGGTTTTCTTATATTTTGGTACTTTATCAGAGAATCAACTTTTATTGCTGGTGGAGTAGGAATGAAAGTTTCTCCGTTGTCACTAGATTCCATTGAATATTCAAAATCTGGGTATTTCTTTGTTTTACCATCACGCCTACTAGTTGCAATAATAGGAACACTCTCTGGTGCTTGCTTCACTATGGGACGATTCTTCTTCCAACATCCTTAATTTTAATTGAGCAGAATGATAATCACCTGAAAGTATAACATTATAGCTTTTTTAAGAACATCTTACACCCAATACTACTTCAAAAAAGTTTTTTTTTAATTTATGAAAAACTATTTAAAAACGAAATCTTATTCAATATGACACATCTCAGTCTATCTTTTCCTTCTCGACATATACACAAATTGTTCAAAATCCTTCTAGAGAAAAAAAAATGTTTTGTGATGAATTCAGGAGTACCTATACATAGAGTGTCATTGAATAAAATATGAACACGTTGACTGTGCCGGCCACCAACGCTGCCGGGTTAAAGTACATTATAGTCCCATGGGACCAGCGTGGAAGTCAACGTGTTAATAATTTAATTAATTAATTTTGTGATTAGGCAACTACTACATTATTTACCTGAGGTGTATTTTACTCGAATTGGACATACGTCACATTTTTCTTCTTTTAAAGCTGAGTGATTTAAAACAGATGTTTCTCTTTGTATTGATGACTTCAGATATATATATAAGGGCCAGTAACAATACAGATTGGAATCCTGTTCAAAAACCCACGTGCTGGATATTAATTCCATGGGAATTTCACCATTGTGGATCTCATCAGGAAATTCCACAATAACATAGTCACAACAGTTCTAGAAAAAATATACCTTTTTACTTTAATGTAATTTCTCCCCGAGATGGTATACATATTTCCTGTTTTAGATTGGATATTGCGGGAGGTTGTCTGGGTTGAATGTGTGGATAATTCCTTAGATAATGATTGCCTATTGTGCAACCTTCATTTTAATTCACAAAAGTATAAGAAATTATCGAAAATAGGTCATTCATTATTTTCAAAAAGTCTGAGTTAATACCTTGATGTGATTTAATAAGTTTATATGAAGATTTATTCCGTCATCCATATTAAAGACAATATAATAAAATATAACTACGCAAGTAACGCACAATAAGTCACAATATATTACATACATATCAATCAGTTATCAAAGTGCAATAACGGACAAACGATAAAGGAATGAGATGTGTTAAATGGCAAAAATACACACACAAAATACTATCAGGATTAATTGTAATTTGAGAATTATTGTTGGGAGTCACTTCAAAAAGTTCAATAATAGAACTATCAGTAGGATATACTGTAAATGATGTTCGGTTAACAAGTCGGGCTTTAATAAAAATATTATCTGACGAAAGAGAAATATTTCGTCAAATAAAACTATTCTGCTGTCTTTTAAAATTGCGCAGTTGTCGCCGGTTTTAATAGAAAATATTGTATCTCTACAAAGCAATTTTTGGTAAAACTTGATATCATTATTTGTTTTTAGTAATTTCCCAGTTACCTGATTAGTATTGGTATTATGCTCTGTTAAAGAAACGGTCATCTCTTTTCCTTCATAGATTCTATTAATAACTTGCTGCAAACATTGATTTGGTTTTCTAAGCATGTGTTTTAAAAATCCAAGGTAATTTTCAAAAACAAAGCAACTTATGTCAACCAGAGTGTTACATTTTGCGGAGTCATGAGGTAAATGAATGAGTGAATGGACGTTATAAATGCAAAACTCTTTTCCATAAATCATTGTTGAATGGGAAACAAATAGTTTTAATAAATCTTTAGCGTATGTATTATAATCTGAATTAAGCCTGGGATTAAGAAGAATAGTTATAGCAAATTTTAACAGCATTAAATTAGAAAAGATATGTGTGGGTAAAATATCTTTAAGTAGTGGACTGATGTACGATAGAAATTGCCTATATTCCGTAGCTTTCCAATGCTCTAATTCCCTTATTGACCGTGGTTTTCTATTGAAATCATTAGGCCAATATTTCTTTAACAAATCTATTCTTTCTTCAAAAGTTGTTAGTTTGTCAGGAGAGAACCTAAAGAGCCTATTGCCATCTCGACATAAAAACAAAAGTTTACGCATAACACCGAGACAAACGCAATGCATATAATCTATGGGAAATAATGATATCAAGCCTATATATATATGAGGAGCACAGTTCCAAAACTCGTTTAGTCCATTCGCAGTTTGTCCTATAATTGCTAATAGTTTAGCGATTATAAGACAAACTGCGAATGGACTAAATGAGTTTTGGAACTGTGCTCCTCATATATATATATATTATATATCCCTAAATCGCTCAAAGGTGTAGGGCCTCTTGAAAAATCTGGAAAATTGCCCTGCAGAAAATCCTTCATGAGTTCTTAATGGACTGTTTAAGTTTAAAAAAACTATTCTCCTATTGATGTATTCTCCTGGTGCACAACATCTATCACAGCCATTATACCCATTATGATTTTTCGTAGATCTTATGAACGCACGCACAGGAGAATCGCAACAAAAGGATCGACATACAATATTAACTTTTGTGCCTTCAAAGACGACACCATTAAATAAATAATCTTTTAACTCTTTTACAAACTCATTGAAAAAAACATTTATTAGAGGTTTATTAGTTTCACAGTATATGGCCACTGGAAACGGACATTCACGCTTGAAATCATGTACCCTACATAGAATTGGCCAAAATGATGTCTTTGTGCTTTTATGTAGTGGTAGTCCATCAATGTTAAAATCTAAATGATACGTATGTAATGATTTGTGACTATATTTTTTATATAGTTTTTCCAGTCCATAAAATGTTTCAAAATAATAAAATTGCCCATCTCCCATTAATGAAACATCCTTTCTCCGTGGCGTACTTAATAAAGTTCTAGCATTTAATGGTAAATTTGCTATATTCGGGCATGTAGAAAACCAGCCCAACAACGCATTGATGGCTGTATGGCTTATATTGTTTTTAAGAGCCCATTGTCTGAGAAAAGTTGCGGAGAGTTTTGATTCGACTGATGGTTCGGTCTGGTTGGGGACGTCGTAGACGACATCGGAGGGAAGGATATTTTCTTCATCAGCAAAATTATATTCCGAGAGACCATCATGAAATTCTAAACGTGAACTTTCATCGGAATTAAAGCTATCATCAAGGTTATTGTTGTTAATTAATGTCGTTAAATTATTGTCTTGATTACGAGTTTCATCTATGAAAACGTCCAAGGGTTTATCTGAACAAGGTTTATCTCTTTGACATTTCTGATATTAAGAATAACGGAATTTCTCCAGGTATGAACAAGAGGGTACACCAGTATTCAATTCTGATGATAATTTATCAGAACTATCAGGATTAGTCATATTCGTGGAACATTCTTTTAAAATAGTTTCCACAGTTTCATTAAGAACACGCCTTCTGTGCCTTGAACTTAGGCTGTGTTCCAATTCATCTTAGTACGTAGGATGTATTAGATACTAGACTACGTCCTAAGTATTTCGGATTTGACCAGCCTATAGTAGCGTACTACGCGCATGTGCAGTCAGCACACTAGCAGACACGACTCCCAGCGACTCTTGTGTCGACTCGTGTCAACTGGTGTCGACTCTCCACCAGGGTAATGGAACGCTCGCTAGGCTAGTAAAGCGGTAAATTCGAATATTTTCTATACTAATGTAGGACTGGAGGGGTATAGATGCAAAATCCGTCAAGTCACATTTACAGCAATTCACGTTTATAGCAATTTTATGAATATGCTTATTAGACTGATTCAAAAAAAAAGCTTTTTTAATTAATTCTCTTGGCGGGCTTGGTTAGTATTTAATGTAACTTTGAATATATCGCCGGGTGTACATTCTCACTCAATATTTAGGGGTGTCTCAATCGCTTTTTCTGATTTCCATTTGAATAATACGGTGAAATTGTTGAATCGTTGGTTTAGTGCTAATTCCTTCTACGGTAAAATAATTTCCCCGTGAAAAATTAGAAAAATTGAGTTAGGTGTATTTGACGTAAAGAAATATTATTTTTAATTATTAAATAGAATTAAATGATAATTAAAAATAATATTTCTTTCCGTCAAATACACCTAAAACTCAATTTTTCTAATTTTTCACGTGGACATTTTTTTACCGTAGAAGGAATTAGCACTAAACCAACGATTCAACCAACTAAACCAAAAAGTATAGAGGGAATTGTAGCGTCGATGCTTGCTGATATTAATTACTTTTCCAAATAATTAATATTTCAATAATAAAAAATGTCTACCATATGAACTCTTGTATAATTTTCTTCCAAACATTCTAATTATTGCCATCAGGTGGCGTAGCAATCGTCATGCACGGTCCCTATACCCGGTGAAAAACTCTAGTCTTTATACCTCTATGGTGAAAAGAGCGTCTGCTCGAGCTGAGCAGACGAAAAAGTCTCGAGAAAGTTACTTCGTCGCGACTTTCCCCCCACCACCTTTTACGGATGCGTACTACGTACTAAGGGGCGGAGTCAGTACCGACCAAGTATATACTAAATGCAACTTTTGTCGGATTGGAACACAGCCTCGGTTTACGGGGCTGGTGGTACATGCTGAATTTCCACTTGGATAAATAAACACACACTACACCCTAAAAATTAATAAAAGAATGTCATAATCTTCCAGTAAACACTATAGACCTTTTATAATAATATGGAACGGACAGGATAGTTGAAGTCTTAGGCCCAACGCCCACGTGCGACTGTTTTGAGACAAAGATTGCAGCATGTTCACTCTACAATCAGTTTGTACTTATTTCGTGCCGAATTTGTCCATACTTTTCACTGGAAACTACTGTGCAAACTGGCGAAACTGGGCACACATCAACACATAAATGCCATAAACAAATTGAAAACTGAAAATGGCCAAAAATGCGCCTTCTCAGAGCCGTGTCTGGGTTTGGAACTACCTACACTCGTTGTGAGGTCGTAAAGGTAGTATCAGACACAGCTACTTTTACTGCGCAGTTTTTTTTGCAGCGGCTGCAAAAGTTACGTTCAGTGTGAACACACCAACCGAAAGTAGCGCCAAACGCGCAGTTTTTATGCTGCAGCTGCCTATAAAAGTTGCAGGTCGAGACTAAAAGCTGCACACGTGTTCACACCTAGTAACAGCTACTTTTGTTGCCCTGTATGTGGTTTTGGGTTGTTTGACAATGGACGACATAGTAGTAGCGGCAGCGTGTTTATATGTAACTTTGGCGATAAGGCAAAGACGGCGAAAGAAAAAATCGAGAGTATGGGTCAGGGAGTGGATAAGAAAGCGCGAACAGTTGGGCGCATTTAATAATTTAGTTACCGAATTGCGCGACCAGGACCAGTGGCACTTTAAACATTTCCTGCGTATGGAAAAAGTGGACTTTGACTACATATTGGAAAAAGTAACTCCGCGAATTAGGAGGCAAGATACTTGGATGAGACAAGCTATTACACCAAAGGAACGCCTTATTATAACTTTACGATATTTGGCTACAGGTACGTTAATTTGCGTTAGTTTTAGTGCAGATGTTAACTGGGAAATTAATTTTCAGGTGATAGCTATAGGTCGCTGATGTATCTTTTTCGAGTACCTGCCAACACAATTTCATTAATTATACCAGAGGTATGCCAGGCGATTTACGATATTTTGAAAGACGAATGTTTAAAGGTAAGTCAACATATTTTTATTAGAAAACTTTACAAAACTATCTACAACTTTATATATTACAAAAACTCTAGAAAATCAAAAAAGAAATCATTGTAATGATCATACAGACAGAAAACTTGTAAGTTACTGATTGTGTTGTGAATTTGATGACGATTTGGGTTCAACAATGAAGTATGCAAAGTTTGATGTTTCCGAATACTCTTCAGTGGCTTCTGACGGCTGGTCATGGTGAGACTGCTGTGAGGTGTCTTCTGAATCTAGTTGTTCAAAATCCAAATAGGCTGTTGAGGTTGATGGTGGACGTGAAGGTGTTGAATAAGCCGATGATGACGTTGTATATCGGGTAGTAGAAGGAGATGGTGGAAATTGTCTGGCTGCATACGCACAATTAATGTCCAAAATAGATTGTTGAATTGCATTTTTTAGTTGGAATTGCAAATTGGGAGTTTTTTGAAGTGCTCGGAGCTCACTTGCTACATGGTTTCCAAATGTGCTCCATTCATCTCGGGGTTTAATTCCACTCATAACTGAGATGCATTGATTCATAACGTCTTGCTCCCGAAGTTCAGCATTAGTCCGTTTTTTGCGTTTAACATTCGGTCGACTATTGGTTGAGGGCGTTCGTATTACTGGTGTCTCTTGCGTAACGTCTTGTATATCGGTGAATGTTGATGATTGTAGCGAAGTAGCCATGTTGTCGAATCCTGAATCCACATAGCTTACAGATTCATCTGTAGCTTCTACACTTACAGTAGCTGCATCGTATGCGGTAGTTTCGCTGTGCTGCAATAAAGAAGTTTCTTATTAGAATTTGTATTTACATTAAATAATGTTATTTTATATTCTAACAACGTATTTTTAATTTTTACAGATGCCGAATACAGAAGCAGATTGGGACAAAATTGCTGACGACTTTATGTGCAAATGGAATTTTCCCAACTGTATTGGGGCAATCGACGGAAAACATGTAATGCTGAAAGCTCCAGCAAACAGAGGAAGTTTGTATTTTAATTACAAACACTCTCACAGCATCGTGCTGCTTGGATTAGCCGATGCTAATTATCGATTCACATATATCAACGTTGGATCCGCTGGCCGTAATGCAGATGGTGGTGTTTACCAAAGTTCCCGACTATCACATGCACTCGAGAATAATTCGCTACACATTCCACAGCCGAAACCATTGCCAGGTCGAAATAAGCGTGTGCCGTACGTAGTGGTTGCGGACGATGCGTTTGCGTTAAAGCCGTATATGCTAAAACCATTTGGCTCTAAACATCAAGGTGTTGCCGAAAGAATTTTTAATTACCGCCTTTCTCGTGCTAGACGAATAATCGAAAATGTATTTGGTATCGTGTCTGCACGTTTTCGGGTTCTGCGAAGAACTGTGGAGCTATCCGAGCAAAAAGTTACGCAAATTGTTTGCGCCGTCTGTGTATTACACAACTTTATAATGTCTCGCACACAATCTGCGCCAGCGTATGCCCCAAATGGAACTTTTGATATCGAGAATGAGGATGGTACCATCACCCTTGGTAATTGGCGCAACGAAGTTGATGCTCCTCTACAAGCATTGGAAACGAACGGATCCAGGAACGCAAGTGTTTTGGCGAAGAACGTTAGAGAAGAATTTCGGAACTACTTTTGTCGTGAAGGGGCGGTTACTTGGCAACGCAATTACATTTAAAATTGTAAAATATATCGATATGTAAAAATTCAGATTTTGTTCCAATATAAGCGAAATACAATAGTCTTTTAACATTACATATACCGGGTTTTTAACTATACCTATTTATACCAAAACCAGTCATTTTGACTGGTTGGTATAGAAAGAAACAAAAACTATGTTAGGCGATTTATTTAGGAATCAAATATCTTGTACATGTGTTGTATTTATAAATTTGCATGTTATTGTTATTTATAACGGCCCGATGCATGACTTTTTTCTTTGAAATGTTAAAAAAAAATTAATATAATTAGTAAAAGCTTTTATAAAAACTAGACGCTACTATAACGTAACATACCATATCAATAATTTTGCGGAGTACATTATTTAAATAAAACGACATAAAAAAGTAATCTTATGACTATACAAAAACTGCGCAATTTCTTTAATGTTTATAGACATTCATTTCATTAATTTACGTATCATCGTTGTTTGGTATACAATTGCCATCTTGCGACAATCAACAAAAAAATAGTGAAATAAGTCAAAGTGACTAGTACGGTATATCTAGTGTTAATGTAAACATAATAAATAAAATAGGTCTTTTTAACCCTTTCGCTTCGAACGACGGATATATATACCCGTCATCCGCACGACGACCTCTGTGTGTACGAGCGACGGATATATCCGTCGGAACATTTTTTGTTGATTTTGACATATTAGATTAATCACATTTTTAATGTGAACTATACGTGTTATATTAAAGCAATGATTGTTTTATTAACTTTTAGACTGCCGGAATATCAATATTTTGACGCATCAAAATGTTTCTTTAATCTTTGTTTTTAGATTAAAATATACATTTTTGGTTCTGTTCAGCGGCGGTACTTCGACGGACTGGACTACCGAAGCGAAAGGGTTAATTATAAGTTCATACAAAAGTATTTCATAAACTTTTACTTACCATTGAATCTATCGTTTCATTTCCGTCGTTGTGGCGAAACATGAATTGGAGCATGTCGTAAAATTCCCATTTGGTTTTGTACGTCTCTTCTGTTCCGCAACCAGATTTAGAATTCTTCATTTTCGAACGTTCTTTTCAATATTGCGCCCGTAATGTGTGAATTTTCTTTTTAATTTCTTCATGGGGCATGTTCAGTTCTAAAGAAATGCCATCAATAGCTGCTCGTCTTTTCGTTTGGTATAAATAGGTTTCGTGTGGTATGATAAAGCGGGCTTGTAACATTCCACAAGCATTCCCTTCCTTCTACCGCTTCTATCAGTTGCTGCACTTCTTCTCGCTTCCAAACCAATGTTGACGACATCTGCATACATAACAATTTGTCGATAATAAGCACGATTTATAAACTTTTCCGTTGCCACTACCGTCCGCCGTTCTTGTTACCGTTCGAAGTTAAAACATTGGTGAATCTTAAGTCGTATTTATAAACTGTTGTTACTGTTCCTGTTGGCCGTTGCGTTTATCCGCTCCCATTCAGACTTGGCCAAGTTTTAACTTTTCGCCACACCGTTCCCAAATTACACTAATCACAACTACATCACGTGACCCGGTATCAGACTGCCTGTAGGATAACCTAACCTAACTGAGATATTAATTAAAACTATCAAAAATATTAACAATTGAAATCTGGCATATGTGTACAAAAGACTAACCTCACAAATGTCAAAAATAAAACCTTAAAGCGCATATGAATCACGCATACGCAAAAATTACCAACGGCAACGGCGACGGTAACGGGAACAACGGACTGTAACGGCAACGGAAAAGTTTATAAGTCACCCAATATACGTAGAAAATGTCGAGGAATTGTACTCACCTTGCGTTTGGGTTAGGTTATTAGTTTCCACACCAACACAATACTGCACCCACAGCCGCAGTAAAAGTTTCAACTGATTAGATATCTTTTGCTGCGCTTGCAACCTTCCGCAACAGCTGTTCACACACGGCTGCTTTCTACACTGCGCGCAGCAGGAAATTACTGCACGCAACCAGACTGCGATTGCAACATTGCAGGCTGCACGGATGTTCACACTTGCAGCAGTTCAAGTTGTGCAGTTTTATAATGTGCTGCGCAGCAAAAGTAGCTGTGTCTGATAGTACCTTAACATGTGACGTCTGACGCCATACTGGCTGGCAGCGAGCCGCGCATGCTCAAATACTTGCGTCGGCTGAATTAGATGTTTCCGTTACTGGCAAGACGGTAAAGTTTACACGACGAGCAGATGATGATATACCAACGTAACCCCATTGCTGGGCAACTTATGCTATAAATGCGATGGTTTTGTTACATAGAACCAGCGTTGGCCCAGCAATATATATCCAATGCTGCTAATATGCCGACGTTGCCAGCACTGGTCCGACTATTTGTCGACCTTCTGTGTTTGTTGGATACAATTAGACCCCTTGGTTTCTCATCCCCTCAATTATAATTACCAAAAAAATGTACAGAACAGTTTTCCATAAAAGGGTGAAAATGTGTCATTTTTACGGCTTGGGTATAAGGAACACATATAAAAGTGTCTTTGAAAAAATATTAATAACAATTATTAAACTATACGTAAAAAAAATCTGAAAAAATTAGAGGATGTGCAGAATACCTTAATCCCTATTTCACAAAAATTTCAAATTTTACAGAAAAGTGGTTTTGGAAAGGAAATACCTTAACCTTCCTAAGTCGCTCGGGTCATTTCTGACCCGTAGCATATTAATTTTCTTAATAACACTAAGACCGCACATGATACATACTTATGGGTTAGTGACTTTATTTGTAAAGTCTATAGAGAAATTCTGGTGATTTTAATTTTTGAAAAATCCATCAGGAGTATACTTATGATAAAAATAGTTACACTGAGGTTTTTCGGGTCAAAAATGACCCAATGCTTTTGTGCGGCGATTTTCGCATATTTCGTGTTTAGACTGATAAGACTAAATAACGTATCATAATATGCTTATTATTATACATATATAGGACGAGCAAAATAAAGTACTCGCGGGAGTTATATAGCAGCAACAATGTTGTTCGTTGCAGAGCTGCTGCTCACAGCAGCTCGCAGATCCGAACTTGTTCGCGCTTGACTTTGACGCCTCCTTCTTTCTTCGATTATCCTATCAGTTATTCAATGAACATTCACGCAGCAGCGTGCATTTTTAGTTTGTCAAAACTTTTAAACTTGAAAATTGAATCTGAAGTGGTACCTTTTTCTTCTACATCTCAGTCTATAGGCGCGAAGAAAAGAGGTCGTTGCTACTTATGCGAGAAAGCTGACAACAAATCTTTTTACAAATATCACCGTTGCCAAACATTTATTTGTAAGGGTCATCTAGTGCAAACACATATGTGCTTGAGGTGCTCATAATGGTTTTTGTAGCACATTACAGGACAAAATCATCACTAGTTAGATGTAAGCGTTCTAAGAAAAAATAATTTTATATACGTTAATATTCGAAAAGCTATATTTTTCCATTTAAATACGTATCCAGTATTTAGAAGTAAGTAATTAATACCAAAGTGTATTAAAAAATGGAGCAATAAATAGCAACGAACGTGTTATTATATATGTTGGTCATTTTTGACCCAAACAACCTCTGTGCATAGTCGAAATGAGTGACTTAGGAAGGTTCCCACACAGCACAGATTTCTTGCAGATATCTCTCAGAAATATTACATTGGAAGGATTGGAAGGATTTCAGATATGTTTCGCAAGGTTCCTGAGATATTTCAGAGATATCTCAGAGATGTCAAAATGTCCGCCTTTCTTACATTTGTAATCATCCTGCAATGTAGCTGAGATATTTTGGAAATATTCCTGAAACATATATGACACATATGAGAAATGAAAATGGTAGCTAAATGAAAGCTTTCATAGATGTTTCAGGAATATTTCTGAAGTATCGAATAGTGATATTATTCTATGGGCGGGTTGTAATGATTTGGTTCAGAGCCGTTTCAGCTTGAACCGCCGTTCTTGGTATATTTTGTGTCACGCATAATGTCATAGGTATATTTTGATGTAAACTCAGTTCAAACGTGGTTCAAGTTACAACTGAGTTTAAACCAAGTAGTTACAACCCGCCCTATATGATTTCGAGGATGGTGATCATAGGACATATGCGAATGAATATAAATTATATTTTTAATACGGAATTCTGAAAACTATATAATAATGAAGAAATATACGTAAACGCATATGTTAACTAGTACATCACAGCTAACAAGTTTTGCATATATTAGAAATTAATATAACAAAAATAAAAATTAATTCATATTTTGAGATTCAAAACAAATTTATAGAACAATAACCCGTGTTCCTTTCTGTCCAACCTTTGATTTCTGATAACTTCTTCTGTTTGTTAGTGGTCAATCAACATAATCTTGGGAGCTATGGAAATAAACAGGCATGCTGACAATCCGCAGTTAATTATTGTTTTCATCTTCAAAGTCTTCTGTAGGTTTGCTACTAATAGACTGAGTACGAAGCAGTTTTTGTCTGTAAATATACATACGTAGTTATATACAAGATGAGGTATTCAAAACAATAAGTCATTACTTTCTATTAAAATGGAGTTGAATGTATGTATGCTGCCAAATATGTACTTGAAAATTATTTGAAGCTTAGTCTGCAATAACCGTAAGCGTAAAAGGAATCTTACGGAAGTAGCCATAAAATTGCATAACTGTGTAACGTTTCACAATACTCATTGAATGATATTAATTGTAATCACTTACAGGATTCCGTATTACTTAACTTCATACGAATAAGTTTACGTTTACTCTGACTATTGTAGACCAAACTTTAATTGTTGTTAATGAATTCGATTGGTTTGGTAAACTTACGTCTCTCTGTCATTCCTTAGCTTCGCTTGTACGAGCCACTTAGAAAAAAATTAATTCTATAATTTCTTTCTCCGTATAATTATTTTCATAACGTATAGATTCTAAAACAAACACTTTATTACTGAAAAATTATTTTGCTTAAATTGAGTATTTCCATATTTCAGATAAAATTTGTCCTTCTGGCAAAATTAATCGATAAAATTAAAAGATAAATTTTATCTGGAATATCGAGAAACCAGGCTTATTTGATTATTTTATATATGTCCAATTATTTTAATAATTAAATGTCTAGTTTATAGCTCTGATAAAGAAATGTTTTAAATAGTTTATAGAAGTCTCGTTAAAAGTCGAAGAACAGTTTCCATTGGGGAGAGCATACAATACAAGCTTACTTGAAGAGAACAATGATTAAAATAACACTCACGCATAATGCATTTACACACAAGGGAGTCTTTAAATGATTTTTTGGTTTTCGTTCCAGCCCAAGAGTAAAGAATAGCCACTGGATTTGTTATGGTTCGCTTCAATATATTAAATGTCAAATCATGGCAATCTTTTCCACCAATTTTGTGTAAAAAAAGTACCTAACGAAAGTGAGAAATGTTATTATTTGAAAATTTCTACATTTTTGAAGTATCACACAAACCTGTGATTTGGATGCCTCTATAGTCATCTTTACAGTATTGAATGGAGACATTCAAAAGCTCACAGAGCAGAATTATCTAGATGAAAAATTGTCATTGCTTACCATTCTTTTGTAAAAATCTCTATCAAGCAGATCATTTTCGAGAAGTTCAAAATCTTCTTGAGATTTTAAGGGTAATGATATGATGTCGTCCAGATGAAGCTGCATATTTCGATCATTTTCACCGCAACCTCTCTCTTCGATAATACGCAAACGCTCGTCAATGCTATCCAGCTTTATATTCATTTGATTTAGCTTACGCAAAATTTCTTTCTTCAGTTCTACAATAAATAAATTGATACAGGTAATTTATATATTTTTTCAATTACAACAGAACAGCAAAATCTTATATTACTAACCAACATCTGTGGAGTACGTTGAAAGCAGACGATGCACTTGCTTTGTTAATTCATGATCTTCTAGTGTCGAGTGAGATGAAACTGTAGTGGTAGATGAATTTTGTTTCGAAGTCATTGTCGGTTTTGAAGATACTTTGTCGAAGTCACATGCTGCGATAGCGGTGTAGCTTTATGTGAAGAAAAGTTTGATGGAATTTTAGGTGGTAAAGGTAGCCTAGCAGTTTTGTGTTTCTCCAGTTAGATTTATCGTCACATTCTTCGTCTTCGGAGACAGAAGAATCTCTCGGGACTTTTTTAGCACGATCGTGCCTCGCTTTTTTGTGGTGTTTGGAATCAGATGTGCTTTCGATATCTGAAAATGTTTCTGCTAATTTAACTTTCTCGATTCCTCGTGCGTATGAATCTAAAAAAGATATAACGAAATATGAATTACAATTCCGAAAACAAAAATTAAATGGATTGGATTCATTTGAACACATGTGTAATAAAATGTATTTTGTCGATTTTTTTTCACAGAATAGTTAATTCCACGTTACGTACGTGCATTATGATCCTAAAGAGAAATTACCGAAGAGAAATAAAATATTTTTCACGTAATATTTTCTACATTAAAATTGTTTTAATAAAGTATATTTACTTGTTGTGCAGAAAATTCGTTTTACGGCAAGAGTAGTCCAAGTATTTAACGGTCTTTCCGCTTCTGATACCGCTTTGGTTATTCTCGCTGGGTTCGTATATATTGGCCATTGACACTCTGTCATTGATTAACTATGAAGTAGGAACTAGTTGCAGACCGTCGCTGAACTCAACGACTGTATATTGTGCCATATTTCTAATATAAAAACAAATAATTAAACAGTAAATCATGAATTGAAAATGATGTTCAATTCTATGACATTAAATAGTGATCATTAATGTCACACTTAGGGCACATAATGTGATTGTTTGAGAAAGAATGGAATTAAGAGTGTGGAAATGATATGCGATATGCGATATAGGCTAGGCAAGTATCTCTAGTGGCGCCACGAGGTGGTCGCAGTTCGTAACTCTGGGGTGATAAGTGACCAATCAGGATCAAGTATTCCGTTGTGGTGGGTTACAGACAACGGAATACTTGATCCCGACTGGTCACTTATCACCCCAAAGCTTCGTGGACTATCCACGAGGTCGCGCGCGCGTCAATAATTTGAGATACCGTATGTCCGCGATCATTTGAACCATAGGAAAATTGCGAGTTTTGCATGAGCATCCCTTTGGGTCTCCTCATCCAATAGAATCACCGGAGAAGCGTGAATGCGCATGCGTAGTCATCCGCGAGTGTGGCGTCGTCAGCAAGTTCAGATCGATTATTTCGATAACCGATCTGAACTTGCTGACGACGCAACACTCGCGGATGACTACGCATGCGCATTCACGCTTCTCCGGTGATTCTATTAGACGAGGAAACCCAAAGGGGTGCTCATGCAAAACTCGCAATTTTCCTATGGTTCAAATGATCGCGGACATACGGTACTTACACGAACAAGGCAGCGAAAAAAGTTTCGTTCTGCTCTCCTCTGAGAGAACATCACTAGGGAGGGAGTGGATGTGGCGGCCTGATGATGAGGTTCACCACTGAACCACCAGAGGCGTCCCGATCGCCTTAAGCGATGCAGAAGTTAACGGAAGACTTCGTGGCGAAAGCCGCCCTAAAGCCCCCTGTACACGTTGGGCCAATGCGTTGGGCCAATGAGTTGGGACAGCGTTTACACGTTGGCGTTGCTCATTCTGTATTGGCCATTTGACGTGGATGGACGTGGACACTATCGCAGTCGCGGCCATTTACTTGAACAGCACTTTCTATTTTGTATAGGTTTTCTCGTCTGACAATTATTTTATGTGTTTCGAAAAGTCTCTGAAACAATATGTTAAAACGTCAGAGGTAAAAAAAATTTTTTTAAGAAAAAAATGACAAGTCATGTAATATATTAAAACGTCAGACGGAGGTAACATAAAAAAATGTTCGAAACAAAAGTTACAAATTTGAAGGCGTCTGATACCCCTTTATTAGTGACCTAGCCAACGATTTACATAGGTACATCATTTGTGACCTTCAAACAAGTAACATAAATTTTCAGCCCGAGGTACGAATATTTTTTGAGCAAAATTTTTTTCTTTTTTGAGTCATCTGGCGTGTCTTTTGCAGGGGTTCTGAGCAAAATCCTTGTAAATGACACTTCCTAATGGTTCATCCAATCACCTCAAAAAATTCTAGTCGAAGGTATTATTGTAATACCTCCGTGACCGCCATCTTTTAGTATATAACGGCACCTACGAGAGGCCAACGTGTGAACGCTGTTGGCGGACTGCGCCAAGATCCTTTGATATGTGGACGAAAAACCGACAACACTCTCTCGGCTGGCCGGCCAACGCTGGCCGCCAACGACAAATTTACGCCAAGTGGCCCTGTACACGTTGGCCCAACGCATTGGCCCAACGTGTACAGGGGCCTTAACATCGCTCTCTTCTTTCGTGAACCTTCGCGGCGGGCACACGCTTCTTGTCCAGCACTACTCGTGTAGCTAGCATATAGTAGCTTTGTACAGCGCAACATTCCTTGTCTTGTTAATAAATCAAAGATTGTTTTGTTGTATAGAATCTTTGTAGCATTGGGAGATCCAGCGAGGAGATCCCCAAACTTGCCAAGCGTATACTACTTTAAGGATTGCGAGAGCATAGGACGTATAGTTTAAAGAGTGCAATAATTGCTAAGTACAAGGGAAATTCTCTGCGATAATCGAATGAAAGTACGCAATGGAAAAAAGGAATAAAGTTATGCCGAATTGTAAAACGAAAATTTCAATGTCGAAAGGAAGATGGAAAAAAGATGAATAGACTGTATACATATTTTTTAATGATAGTATATTTAATTAGTCGTTTCGTGATTACATTAATGTGTACTGCAAGTAATCCGTAGTCCGAAATTCAAGGCTTTATTGTAAAAAACTGGTTATACATTTATGATTCAAAATATTGTCCATCACTGGCCACTACTTTCTCCCATCTTTCGGGCAGCGTACAAATCCCGCGTTGGAAAAACTGGTCATCTTTTGAAGCGATCAACGAATCGAAAACGGCGGAAGCAAAGTTGTACACCTATTATTAATAATATAACGATTAAGAGGATAACGATTGTAACTCCTTTTACGAAATAAAACTTAGCAATTTGTCTCCTGCAAGACCGTAGAAATAGTTACGATCACTAGCGTCGTACACAAAATGACCTAATCTGTTTTTTCTTCTTTTATTTATTCTTCACCTTGTCATTCGTACTAAAATTATAAAATCTTATACATTCACGGACAATGAATGACTCAGCTCGACTAGATTTCAATCTCTCTTTTAGGATGTGGGAATCCATCTAATCACGAGCGTCAAAACTCGTAGATCGATCGGGCAGAATCATTGTCCGAACACACAGTGTACCCACCGCGTGTAAAATACATTGAACTACATCGCAGCAAAAAATGTTTCTTTTTATCTATCGTCTTTCGAAATACATTTTCTACTTTCAGGAAGTGGAGGCAAAGTTGATAAATCGAAAGAACAGCATTAAAACCAGTTCATAATTAAATATGTGTATGTAGGCCAATTACAGAGTTATGACATCTATCGCGATTATCTATTTTTCTAGGAACTTTTTTCTACATCGCACTCTGATATTTAAAAAAGTATAGTACCCATTTTTACTTAAACTCATAAGTGAGGAGATAACCGTGGATGAAGTAATGTATCTGTAATTATAAATTTTACCGCCTTATTCCCGTATACAATTTCGTGGGTCTGACGCATCATCATAATTGTAGTACACATATTCTATCGTCTTGCTCTATTCTGTATTTCTTGGTCTGAAACATCATCGTTATTGAGGTAAGTCACTGCTTTCACTGCAGAAGTTCCCGCAGTAGTTACGTAATAATAGAGTAATTGAAAATATTAACGGAAGTTCGAATGTTTAATCGCTGTTGGCTTCCGCAGCGTCATCACCTCCCCCACTATTGGAGGCACTTTCGGAAGCAGAATTCGACTCGTCAGATTCTTTGAGCACTTTGCCTTTTGTGTTCTTCTTGTGCCTAGTAGTCTCGAAATCAGAGCCCTCCTCGTCCGAAGAATAAATGTTCGAAGCCGCTGCAAAAGCAAATTAATAGTCAAACGCCAATTTTTATTAATCAGCAAACGACGCGAACTAATTTTGCCCAGATACGAACGAGCATCATTTTTATAATGCATTAGTATAATTCTCCTATTCAGAGATTACCATTCGCGTGCGTTATAGAGAGAACGAATGCTTTCAATTAGATAAACACTCACCTTTGGCCATAAGCGCCGCACCGCCTTTTTTGTATTTGTTCTTGATGGCTGCCAAAGAAATAGCACCTTCATCGTCTGAACCGTCATCGTGGTAAGCTTCTCCGTATGTTCCAGAAGCTCGCCCGGCACCTCTAGTTCCACTACTGCTTTTTTTGCTCTTATTTTGAACTCGCATTGCCATTCGCAATTTCTCTTCTTCTTTCTAAAACCAACAACGAGAGAGTATGGTTTTAATACCAATGCGAATAAAAGAATCAATAGCAAAGCTGACATATATAAGGAGTCAGTGGAATGGAAGAATGCGAACCTTGATCATTTCATATCTATTCTGATCTGGATTCATGCCCACTTGCGACAGGACTTTAATACCGGACGTTTTTTGAGATCTATCCGCCAAAGACATTGTCATCTTTCTGTGAGTAAACGACTCGGTCGAGTGAGGTCTGAAGGTCAGCTTTGTTCTAAAGACTGCCTGTCCCTGAAGACCCGTACCTTGTCGGATATAGAGGTGATTGTGGTCTCCTTGTAGCGGCTGTTTATATACGTCAAAGATTTCTGAGCCCAAATGCAGCGACATACTGCCGTCGGACCACCTGACGAATCGGGCGTTGCTCTCTTTTACCATTTTTCCATCATCGCCGAAAGTGTCTTTCCACCTTATCGTATTTTCGACCTTCAACTTCAACCGGGCTCTACCTTCTTCGTCTAGAGTTTCTTCCTCGTCGATCTCGTCTTCATATGTTTCGTGGTCAAAAGGCCTCGTTTCGACGGATAAGAAATTCGGCAATTTAACAAAATGAATCTCTCGACCAAGATCGGTTGTGATCTTTGGAATCTCTACGTCGATTCTTGTTTCTGGAGGAGGCTCCGGTTCTTCTTCCTTTTCTTCTTCGTCCTATGAAATTGAATCAAAATGTGTCACATATGTAGACTATTTTATTTTTCTTTTCAAGCATTTTCAATAGTTTAAGTAAACAATGTTAGTATGTATGCATACCTCATCTATTGCCGCACGTTGACTGGGTCCTTCACCGCCACTGTCAGATTTTCCCCTACTTCTACTCCTACTTCTGCTTCTGCTTTGACTCCGACTACGACTCCGACTGCGACTTTTGCTTCTACTCCTGCTCTTGCTCAGACTTTTCTTTCTCGTTTCCCCTTCCTCTTCAGTTCCTTTTTCTTTCTCATCATCTGTACTAATGTCACTAGCGTCACCAAACAAAGCATCCGCAGTTGGTTTGATCTGCTCGTCCTCTTTATCTTTACGGACAAACTCTTCATCCGAGTCGGAGTCTATCAGAGCTTTTTGCTTCTTGGATATTTTGTCGGTATCTGAACCCGAATTACTGTCGCCTCTTTTGCGTTTAACTGCATCTCCTTCCTTGTCTTCAAATTTTTTATCATTAACGTCAGCTTTTAAAAATGCATATATTTAGCCTATGAAACCTATTTATATTATGTATCGCTACCGACATTCCACTAACCTGCTATTTTTGGAGACTTTTCAGACTCAGCTTCATCATCCTTAGGGCTCCGAGATTTTTGCGATACAGGACTTTCATTAGATTTCTGACTCGTGGGAGTTCTAGATCTAGATTTATTATTTCTCCTCGATTCAGCGTCCGACCTTCTGCTCACTGCCGATCCACTGCGCGATCCATTGCTCTTCGGTGATCCCGGCGTAGCCGATCTTCCGCTCACACGAGATGTATGGCTACCCGATCTTCTGCTCGTACGAGAAGTTTGGCTACCCGATCTTCTACTCGTATGAGACGTTTGACTGCCGGATCTTCTACTTGCGCGAGAAGCTTGACTGCCGGATCTTCTGCTTGCGCGAGAAGCTTGACTGCTGGATCTTCTGCTTGCGCGAGAAGCTTGACTGTCGGATCTTCTGCTGGTGCGAGAAGTCTGGCTGCGTGATCTTTTGCTTTTTGGCGAACCGGACTTGTTGCTTCGAGGAGACGCAGGACTCGCAGATTTTTGACTCTTCGGTGATCCATAACCAGATGCGTTAGAAGTTGGAGATGCCGGGGTTTTTGAATCCCTGGTGGGCGATCCTGATTTGGATCTAGCCGATCTTTGGCTACCCGTGGATTTAGGGCTCTCTGATCCGGCGCTACCTTGTGGCGAACCAGAACGCGATCTGGCTGATTTTTGCGACTCGGCGCTAGGGGAACGTATGTTGTGCGGAGATTCATCTCTGGACTTTTGGGAACCAGATTTATTGCTTCTCTCCGAACCGACGCTAGAATGTCGCGATCCCGATCTTGTGGGAGATGGACTGTGCGATCTATGGGATATCGGACTCGCGATAGATTTATTCGCACTGGGAGATCGGCTGGGTGATCTCGACTGACTGCGGCTGACATTGGACTGTGGCACTCTAGGTCTGTCGTCTTCTCCATCAGAACGCCCGCTTCCCACGCCTCCTGGGGTTGGTACCGGGGCTAAAGAAGCTGGACTGGCACTGCGACTAGATCCAGAAGATCTTGAACCGCTTTCAGAATCCGAACCTGTACTCGCAGTGTCGTTTCACGACATATACGCCAAAAGGCGAAATTTATACCAACTCTGAAGACCGATAGATAGATTTTACGGGTTTGCAAAACAGTGGGTGTTTGGATTAAACTGTTGATATGGAAGCAAAACTTTCTAATGGATAATATAACAGGGACAAGAGTCCGCGATGCCTTGATCGAAAGAATAGTAGTAACTTGTTGAAAGGGTAATATCTGACAAAAGGACTATCAGTGTAAAGGGCACGTGTAGAGAAGAATACTAACATTTTCTATGTAAATTTACAAATACTTGCCAAGCAATCACTCTCAGAGATCAGAAATCTCTAGGATCTGTTTGATAAGTGTATTTTGATTACATGGTGTTGCGTTTTATAGAAAATGCACGCGATAAAAGTATCGAGTAATTTGTTATGCATGTATATGCACTTTACTCTAATGTTCATGACTATTTACAGGGCGATACGAAACAATAGGTTCATTCCAACCAGCGTCAGAAACAGTTTCTTACAGTCAGGATTCTGCGCACTAACTTAAATGTGTTCCATTTAAAGCTAGTGCGCAGAATCATGACTGTAAGAAACTGTTTCTGATGCTGGTTGGAACGAACCTAATATTGGTCAAAATCACCTAAACATTTTTTATTTATTTACGAAATATGAATCACCAGTAATAACACCTTGGCAACCACGGAAACTTTCACAAACCTTAAATTTTTGTGGTAGTTCTTGCTAATTTAGGCTTCTTTTTGCTTGTTGGGATGCTTGATACAAGCTTCTGCAATTTATTTCACAAGTTTGAGTGGTTTCTGCAATGAAGGAGCGTTAAAATTGTGTGCTACGTAAATATTCTCTTGGCGGATTCTGTTATTGGTGAACTTTTAGAATGTCATTTTTAAATGTACTAATCAGTGAACAATCAATTCTCATACTTTAATTAGCCAGGGAAAACGCTGTCGTAGCTAATAAGAGCATGAGAAGTAATCGTTCATTGACTAGTACGCTTACAAATGATATTTTAAAATATCATCAGTGACAGAATCCATGACACCGGGAGTATTCTGTCACTAGTGACTTTCTAAAGCATTATTCTTAAATGTACTATTAGCTACGACGGCATTTGCTTTGGCTAATGAATAGATGATAATTGATTGTGCATTGATTAATACCTTCAAAAATAGTATTTAAAAAAGTCACCAATAATAGAATCCATGATGCCAGGAATACATACCGATACGAATCTAGGGAATGTCAAACTAAATGATTTTCCACTGAAAGAATGTTCGCGTTTGATTGCTCAGTAAATATTCAATGCTCCTTGGTTGACGTTACATGTTTCACTAATGAGGATCGAATACCCTCTGAACAATTAAACACAGGCATTTTTTCAGCAGAAAATTATTTAGTTTCACATTTTTTGGAATCTAGACCGTACATATATTTAAGTAGCACACAGTTTTCACGCTTCTTCATTATAAAAAACACCCAATCTTGTGAATTAAATTGCAAAAGATTGTATCAGGCATTCTAATAAGTGGAAAGAAGTTCAAATGTACAGGAATTACCCAAAAAATCTAAGGTTTGGAAAGTTTTGGTAGCTTTCAAGGTGTCATTACCGTTGATCATATTCCGTAAGTAAATTATACATTTTTAGGGGATTTTGACCAATATTGTTTCAAGTTGTCTTGTAAATAGTCATGAACATTACATTAAAATTCATATACACGTATACAAATACTGGGAATTAAAAATATAACGAAAATGCAATAACCTGATCCCAACAATTGCTAGAGAGAGCCATTAAGTCGTGAGCTGTACTCCAAGCTTCATTCAAACAACAATAATTAGTTATGTAAACGACTGGTACAAACGTGTTGCACTATTCACTAGTTTTGATACATTCACTCGGAAATGGTAGTGCACACTTTACTTTTTCACTTCGTCACAGTTTTCTTTGTAATCGCTAGTCAGTTAATATTTGACAGAATTACTAGTAACAATAATAGTAAAAGCGAAAATAACGTGGTATAACCTAGAAATTGTTACAAGTTGAAAGAAGATCGTTTTATAACTTTTCCTCGTTTTTTAATAAGTAAAAAATAATAGAGACGTTTCACGACAGTTTTTCATTACCGGAGTCACCGCTGGAATCACGTAAACTCTGTCTTATGGGTGGCATCTTAATGCGCTAAAACCAACTTGAATCAACAAGAATCACCTAGTTTGCTTATGAGGCTTATGAGTCAATAGAGATAAGAAAATCAGAAGATAGGCCTACGAATGTGTGCCTATAGTAATTTTTAGTCGCTAAGTCGCTAGCGCCATGAGGTGACGGTAAATTAAACTATCAAAGAAAAAGACATCACGTTCAGTTGGTAATATTACCGTAGGTACAGTCCCACCCCGACTCGATAGCCAGGTGGCTTTACAGTGATGGCACTGTGGGACCACGCGGTGACATTGAGAAACATCACAGTGATGTCTTGGTGCGTGCCCACTGGGGTACCACTGTGGCATCACGCAGTGCACACGGTGGATAAAGTAGGATTTTGCAAAAGGGGAACCGCACGCAGTGACTTTACCGAGGTTTTTCACTGCAGTGCCGCCGCCTGCCACCAGTCTAGTAGTGTCGCTTTTTTTTCACGCCCTACCGGGATTTGAACCTGCGATCTTTAGAATACGAGATGCTTCGAAACTGGGAATGCTTCGCATTCTACCAATTGAGCCACCGACTCTTCAAGCGCGATGTTGCTCCACTCCGGTCATAATATAGAAACCGGACATGACAGTGACTGCTCTCGAAGGTTCTCATTAAATTTTTAAAAATAATTGGATCTTTTTCTTTTTGAAAATAAATGTCTACATAACCACGTAACATAAACAAAGAATTAGTAAATAAAAGTAGTTTTAAAAGTGCAGGTGCAATAATGCCGCTAGTGGAAGGAGAAGCGGTATTGAAAGCAGAGAGGGTTTGTATTTTCCTGCGGAATCAAAAAGAGAAACCAAAATGCAGTGAAAATCGTCGCTTCTTGCGTACAATCGTCACACATGGTACTATTTGCCCTACCGATTTACGTACAGAAGCGTTGCAAAAACATGTTTGCGTCTTCCTCTGGCCCAGCTGCACTTGCACGTTACTTCTTTATTGTTGTTTACTAGTAAGATGTTCACTTCAACTTCGTGAGGAGCACTTGTTACATGTGACGATTGTACGCAAGAAGCGACGATTTTCACTGTATTTTGGTTTCTCTTTTTGATTCAGCAGGAAAATACAAACTGCTTTTTCAATACCGCTTCTCCTTCCACTAGCGGCATTTTTGACTCTCCTAGAACTGACAAGATATCTTCGATATCGATATTCATCACTTATGAATTGGGTTTATTGCACTTGCACTCTTAAAACTACTTTTAGGTATTTACACAAATACTTTGTTTACGTTACATGGTTATCTTGACATTCGGTCCGCAACGACGGCCATCTTAGGAAGAACGAAACGCCACCATACAGCGGTGTCCGACGCGAATAAAAGTTCCGTACGGCGTCAGCGAATAGACCAATCAGGATCAAGTATTCCGTTCTGGCAAAAATTCGCACTCCGGATCCTCACTGTGGCATCAGAGTAACGTCACTCAGTGACGCCACCGCGTGACTTTTGGGTGAAAGTCACGCTTGGCTATCGGGGCGACAGCAAAGCGTGGATTTACGGCCATCACACGTGAAAAAACGTAAGCAGTAACAGTAAGGCAGTAAAGGCCATCACACGTGAAAAAACGTAAGCAGTAACAGTAAAGATTGACCAATCAGAAAGCCTGTTTAAGCATAATTCCGTAAGAATAATATTTCTGATTGGTCAATCCTTACTGTTACTGCTTACGTTTTTTCACGTGTGATGGCCTTAAGCCGTATTCGCGGTGTGCGGCAGAATAGTGGGGGAGATGGAGAACGATCGTGCGCGCGTATCGCGGAGAATCGCGGAACTTTTCTTAGCTACCGACACTATCGTCGCAATCTTTGATACAATGGGTTATTTTAAATGTTGTGTTAATAATTGTGCTAATAATACGAAACATTGTTCGTATAAATTTTACTCTTTTTCCAACGGCTAAACATAAATTAGTACAAAGAAGAAAGTGGATTTGCGCCGTAATAAAACAAAAGTAAGTATCATAACCTTACTTTTTGTAACATTATTTAAATAATTGATGATTTTCAGTGGTTACGAATCAAATTGGAATCCCAAAACCAATACTATTATATGCAGTGCTCATTTTATTGGGAATAAGAAGGGAGAGGAGGAAATGAGTCCAAGCTACATTCCAACAAAATTTTTGTTGACTGATATGAAAGGAGATGTGAATGAAAAATCAGCTATTCAAAGGTAATAAATTAAGCAGTGTATGCAATAAACGCTATTAAACCAGCTATAGGATTCATTTTTATAATAACCACAATACTACATAATTAATTTATTTTAGACATAAGCGTTTTATGGAGCGGCGGATGCAAAATCATGCAAGTTCGAGAGATCTTGGAAGTTCACTGGATCACTCGATTAATACGACTGATATGAAAGGAGATGTGAATGAAAAATCAGCTATTCAAAGGTAATAAATTAAGCAGTGTATGCAATAAACGCTATTGAACCAGCTATAGAGGATTCATTTTTATAATAACTACAACACTAACTAATTTATTTTAGACATAAGCGTTTCATGGAGCGGCGGATGCATAATCATGTAAGTTCGAGAGATCTTGGAAGTTCATTGGATCACTCAATCAATACGACTCCGAGTGATATTGATGACGCATTAAGGGCAAACTCTGTTCAAAAATGTGATAAAGAGTGTCAAGCAGACATTTTCCTACTTTGTGATAAGTTCGAAAAAACCTTTACCTGTAATCGATACATTTATGGAAGTAATACTTGCGAAGCTGAAATTCAAACAGAGATTAGTGAGCCGACAGGAGCGTTGATAATAAATAATAGGAAAAAGTTTTTTAAAAATAAAGGATGCGGCACGGCACAGAAGGTTATTGTAGATGTGGCAGTTGGAAATGATTCAGCGATAGATGAATGTAAAGATAGAGGAATTTATTTTCATGGATCAGTTACAAACGATGAACAGCTTATAGACCTTACTGGTGTATCATTTGATCATTTTCATTTCCTAATGAAAAAATTCGAGGTTACAGAAAAAATTAAAATTTCAAAAGAAATGAGACTGTTCATTTTTCTGCTCAAAATGAAAACTGGGTTGACATTCTCCGTCATGGGTGCTATTTTGTCCGTACATCGTACTACGGTATCCCGAATTTTTTATTCACTTTTGGAAAATCTTGCAAGAGCAACATCTAATTTAGTGTTTTGGTCAGATAGACAAAGTGTACAAGCAACAATGCCTGATTGTTTCAAGCCCCAATATGCTGATACTCGAGTGATCATTGACTGCACTGAGTTCAGAATTGACGTTCCTTCTGCTGTTGATGATCGTGTTTATTGTTACTCACATTATAAAAAAGGATTTACAGCTAAAGTGCTCATTGGTATCACTCCTGGAGGTTTCATTTGCTTTAAATCTCCAGCATCTGGCGGTAGAAAAAGTGACTCACAGATAACAATTGAGTCCGGTCTCATAGACTTGTTAGAGGAAGGCGATATAGTTTTGGCGGATAAAGGATTTCCAGAAATAAAAACTACACTCGATAGCGCAGGGAAAAAGGTTATACTAGTTATGCCACCTTTTTTGGAAAAGAACTCTCACTTTTCCAAAGAGGAAACTGAACAAACTTATTCTATTGCGAAAGTTAGAATACACGTCGAAAGAATCATGCAGCGTTTAAGAACTTATCAGATCTTGAATAAAATTCCTGAACATATGTTTCACTACATTGATGACATAATACACATGTGCTGTATTTTAGTTAATCTGCAACCCCCCATTTTTGCAGATCGAAACAGAGATTGTGAATAAAAAAGAAGTCTGAAAGTAAATATATATATATATATATAAAGTACATGTATATGTGTGTATGTATGAAAAGTATATGTTAGTAATACAGTTATTTCCTTTATACCAAATAAAATGAACAATTATATTTACAATATTTTGTTTGACCAATTATTTACAATTATGCAGGATACATTTATATATATAGCAATATAGCTAATTTGTTATATATATATATATAACACAAAAGGAATACTCATTATATTTACAATATTTTGTTTAACCAATTATTTACAATTATGCAGGATAAATTCATATATATAATATACCAAAAATAGTTTTAATTAGATTGTAAAGCCATATATATATATATAACAATATAGCACCAAACAGTTTACTTAAATTATACTTTTGTCTCACAAGTCTGTCATCTTTATAATGTAAATAAAACTATTTTTGTTAAACAATATATTCATAATTGTGACATTTGGTTGAAAATATCAGTCCCATTGAAAAGGCGCTTCTGAATCGCTACGGAATTGTTGCTATCGTTGTCAATTTCTGGATGCATTATTCGATGCAGTTGTGGCAAATAATGATGAAAATAAAAGTACTCACACTTTAAAGTGACGTTTTGTATGAATGATTCATTTCTATGAATGGGTACGCAACAACTGCCTAACGGTGACCAGATAAACAAATCACAAATATGCTGCCCACTTAAATACATTTGCATTTGACACTGCGTGTAGTACATGTGGCTTTCTTTTAATTGAATTGAATTACTTTTATATTGTAAGTAATTCACATTACATATTTGAGTCGATTCAACTACTACAGGTTTGTCAGCGCAGCTTTTAGGGCATTTGAATTCCAC
Organism: Xiphydria camelus; assembly: GCA_963678675.1. NCBI lineage: Eukaryota > Metazoa > Arthropoda > Insecta > Hymenoptera > Xiphydriidae > Xiphydria > Xiphydria camelus. The sequence continues at coordinate 15,928,791 of OY783196.1, forward strand.
TATTTTGATTATGGCACCATCCTGAATTACAACGCCATCAAGACTTGCACATAACCATGGCTGTGAAACACTTGAAATCAATCCTACTTGTTTCACTTCTACATTATATAAAAGTTGGTAGCTCTCCTTAGCATTATTTTCATTTGCAATTCCATATTGCGTAGCAACCGTGTTGAGTTTTATTTCGTGGAGCATTTGTGATAGTAAAGATTCAAAACTCCTTTTTCTTCTACATTTTATATCGTGTACATTTCTACTTGCTGAAATTCTTGTTCTTCGAGCTAAGAACCAATTTTTAGATTTGGATTGTTCAAGTATTTCACAACTTAAGTTAATAATGTCTTCTTCGGATAACATTATTTCATTTTTGTAGAAGTGTAGTAAATTGTCCGGAAGATTGTCAATTGCTTTGTATATTGTAAATTCTCTAGTCATTAAAAAAAGTTTTCCAAGCACACTCGACAATCTTCCAATTTAATATTTTCATCCACAGTTATAACCATACTCGACAATAAATCTTGTATGATCCTTTCGTCTTTACCTTTCATCATTTCTGCACAAATTGATTTTAATGGAGACGGCTTCTCCAATTGTACAATACTGTTATAATCAATTTCTTCATTGCTACTGTACAATTGTCTTTCTTTCTCCCTAATTTCAAAAAAAAATTTACCCTTGCTGTATTTCTCTTTGCTTAGTTGACGAAAGCTGGGCTTACCCCATTGCTGCTCTTCATCCGTTTTGGATACACTTTCTTCATCTTCAATTACTCGATTTACATCAATCTGAAAAAGTATTAAGTTTATATCATATATTAGAAATTTATCATTATAAAATAGTAACGTACGTTAATGAAATGTAAAAGATTATCAAAAACAGTGAGGAAGCGTACATTTAGCCTTACGGTGTAGGGCTCCGAAGAAACTGAAGCCTGCCGAATCACCTTCGCTTCAATTAAATAGCTTTGCCCATTTATCCTGAATTCTTCAACATTGATCACATGACCAGCTTTAACCAAAGCTTTCCCTTTCGGTTCCGTATTTGGTTGAAAGATGATGGAGTGTGATATTTTCTCGAAGCCGGTTCTCAAGATTGTGTCCATTGCACTAATAATCCTGGAAAAAATATTTAATGACTAAATTTTAGACTTCCTTTCTCCAAATTTATAAAATAAATTATTCCAAATCGTCTTCATTCCTTCTCAAAGTAATTTCATAAAACTTCATGATTAGAATTTTTAATTATGTCAATTTCGCAATCCAACGTTTACGTTTTCATAACCTCTAAATTTGTAGTATTATGCTAAATACTCAAACAATTGAATATCGAACTTACCTTTTTCCAGTCGAATTGATAAATATTCTTACATCACAAAGTATTGCCTTCAAAAACTAATTGTATTGCACTAAAATCAACGATTATTCTTCAATTTGCACTCCTTTGCCATACAGTAGACGTATTATCTAGCTGGGAAAATCGCCACATTTTGTTATACCAACAGATGTCGCGACGTGTAACGCACACAGCGAATAGCCGAGTGCTCATTCTTAGTAGCGTGGTATACGCATGCGCTGTTCGAAAGTCGTATCTGAAATCATAACCTAAATGTTTAGTGTAATGTACTACGCTTGCACTTGAGATGCGTGAGTATATTATTTAAATGAAATACAATATAGAAAAAAGTATTAGTGCGGTTATCAGAATCGATAATTATTGCAAGTTGTAACTTTGCATTCCGTGTATATACCAATCGCGTGTCAGCTGCTCTTCTATTGGTTGAGAGTAAGACGTAAGCCGTAAAATTCCAACGTGTGACGGAAACCCTACTGCTTGCTGTTACTGCTTACTGTTGCTGCACTTTTGTCGCGTACGCAACTAGACTCGATTCGGAATCGATATAAGGTTTGTTCCAACCGAGCAGAAAACCGTACATGAACGGTACCGGGCATGCGCAGTAGAGAAATTCTGTTCCAACCGTACGCTGGACGGTCCCTGTACGATGTTGTGCGGCGTTCCAACCACCGCTGGGATCGTGTGTGGAACGGTTCCTGTACCGTCCATCCGATGCTTGGTCCTGATCGTGAACTGTGTGGACTGACATGCGCACTACGGCGATTAGTTTGCCTGGCGCGGTTATTTAAATACTTTTGAGAGTTGACGTTTTCTATCTCCGTATTTTTGTTGCAAGTTATTAAAATGACGTCTAACGAAGGCGATAGTGATGTGTCGGATATATCGGATATGTCCGACACAAGTGACGATGATATTGAATTATACGAAAATAGGGTTAGAAACCAGGATTATTTAGGTAAGTGACAGATTGAGGTTAAGTGTAGAAAATCTTTGTTGGAAAACTGATAGAAAATCATTCAATTTGATTGAAAGACTATAACGAAGGTGGATTAAATTTGATTTGATGAGATAGAAGTTTCTGCACAAATTATGCTCCGGGAGTTGCCACGTCGAGCATACCTACCAAGAAGGAAGAATAAGGCCTAGGAAGAATCCCCCGAGGAATCGATGGAAACAAAGTAAAGGAACGGGAAAAAAGGGAGGCGGAACAATAGCGAGGAGGTGGATGCCGGTACGACTAGTTAGGTATCCGCCAGGCACACTAACAAGGTTGGTCTATCCAGTTTGACATTTAAGGTTAAGTTTCCTGTCAGTTCCCTGCCAGTTCACCCGCGTACCGACAAAAGAGGAAGAAGGCTCTAAAAGGGAGAAACAAACCGAGAAGGGGAAAGAGAAGCTAAAGGAATGTATTCTGGAAGGAATAAGAAAGAAGCAATCAACTGAGGGACGAGAGTGTCGGCGCGGAAGCTTTGCTGAACGCACCGGCAAGGAGGGGAACGCTTACGAGCAACCAAAAGGGAAAACCAAATATGGAACAAGATATCAGTATAAAGGTAGATCGTACTAATCCAACTAGGTAAGGATCGCAACAAGAAGACGTGAGATTTCCTCAGGAAACGTCGTGCCGAGCGTATCTGCTGAATAGGAAAAATTCTCCAAGGAATCGAAGAAATGAAGTATCGACATAAACGACTAAAAAGGGTTCCAGAACAATAGCGAGGAGGAGGTGGAAGCCGGAACGACCAGTCCCTCGCCAGACATACTAACAACAAGTCCACCCACGTGTCAGTCATGCGCGAGCAATGCATGGGATACTCGATGAGGAACTGGAATCTTATGAAAAGAAAAGTAGAGGTAATCGGTGGCTGTAGTCGGCAGCTATTAAGGTAATTATAAGACTCCCAAGCAGAGCAGGCATGGCAAGCGAGATAGAAATTGGCCAGACGAGTGAGACGCACCGGGAGCGTTACCGGTCGTGTCGACAAAGGAGGGAGAAGACTTAAAAAGAGAGAAGCACCCTGGGAAGGGGAAACAGAAGCCACAGAGAATGTATCCTGGAAGGAATAAGGAATAAACAACCAGATAAAGGGAAGAGAGTGTTGGCTTGACGTGCCGGCAAGGAGGAAGACACCGATAAAGGAATCAGGTGGAAGAAATAACCAATCAGAGAATAGGATATCAATTTAAAGGTAAGTCGTGCTAATTTAATCAGTTAACTAACGCAAGAACAGGACGATAGATTGCTCTGGGAGACGCCACGCTATGCGTACCTGAGATAAAGGAAGAATACCCTGAGGAATCGAAGGAATTAAAGTTGACGGACTGGAATGGGAGCTAGAATAATAGCGAGGATGAGGTGGAAGAAATAAGGGATAAGCATGTAACCGACCAAGTAAGTAACATGACGCGAAAGCTAACAAAAGCCCGTAGGTAGAGAACGAGAACCGGAGTAAACGCGAGAGGCTCCACGGGAAGGATGGAGCAAAGGATGCGAGACGCAATGGTTCGTAGGAAGGTAACGAAGAAGAAGAGCTCCAACTTTGAAGATGCATTCGGACTCCCATTGGCGTCAGGAAGGAAATGAAATGGACTAAGTAGACAACGCGTAGGGGGAATTAATGAAGTGAAATAACAGCAATACCAATTTATACCTACTGAAAAATTGTAAAACCTATTTCATCTTTGTTAAAACTGCGTAATTTGTTTCAGATGCAGGCGGTTGGTGATCAGAAGAAAAAAATTCAAATTGGCAATTGATGGAAGGAAGACATATCGAAATGGACAGGCCAGAAGGAGATCCAGACTGAGCCATACATGGAAAAAAAGGATATTTCTCGATTGAGGTAAGACATTTATGAAATGAGATTGCAGCAATACCAACCTATACCGATTGAATGATCGTGACATCTATTGTCTTTGTTAATAGGAAGAGCATGTGGGCTTGACAACCAGCACTGCAGGAGAACTTGGAAGTCGAGGACGAGGGAGATTAACGTGGCATACCAACAGACTTGCGTGTGCAAATTGATGTGTTTCTTTAATTTCATGACGAATGGAAGCGTACAAATTATATTTATTTTTATAGTAGTTGGTAAAATACTCTTAAAATACTTAAACTTATGTGGCATTCCATGTCAACTTTTAGTAGTAGAAACTTTTGGGTCTCCGATTTAGTTGCTCATTTTTTTCCAAGTATCTTTAATCAATATAAAAACTGGCCTAAATTTTCAGAACGATTCCATAAATCGTTGAGCTGTTATTATTGTTTTTTCATCACGATTTACGGCTTCAATTAACAAAATATGGAAGAAATGATCCATATGAAATATTTGTATTTTTTGGTGATTTCGAAAAAAAATGTATTTCTTTATATTGCGTTTTTTTTATTGAAAATGGGAATAAAAAGTGTTGTATCTCAAAACCGACATTTCTAATTTTCATGATTTTTTACCCTACATTTCAACATCTTTTACGGTAATTTACGGAGAGCACTTAGAAAGTGGGGCCTCCCATATACATTTGTTAATGAATTTTTTAGTGATTTGAAATGTCAGAATTATCTTTATTCATGCTAGCTTATAATGGATTTTTTTTGCCCTGCTAAAATGTAATTCCAATACATGATTTTATAAAATTGTACATTTGTTATTAATATGACAGATCGAATTATGAAATATGTAGTCCTATAAATATGGGCCTTTTAAGTATCTAAAAATGTCTGATGCTTTAGTATGTTTATGGTAGTATATTGCATTAGTATTCGATTCTCGCTGAGAACCGAACTCGCTTAGAAAACATCTATTTTAAGATAGCATGAATAAAGTCCATTCTGACATTTCAAATGAGTAAAAAAATTAATTAAAGAATGTCTATGGGAGGCCCCACTTTCTAAGTGCTTTCGAAATTATCGTAAAAGATGTTGAGACTTCACGCAACTTGCAAATGACAGAAAATGTCAACTGAAATAGCGTGATATAAGCAAGAGAACACCGTGCTCACCGCGTCGTGGGTTAGACACGACTGACCGATTCACGAACGATCCCAAAACCGTTCCAACTGCTCTTGCCAGTTACCAGCAGTGCAAACATCGCGCCTGCGCATTAAACCAATCCCACCAGTTCCGTGACAGTTCCAGAACCGTACAGGAATCGTCGGTTGGAACAAACCTATAACCTTCGATAGTTCTAGGATTTGATGGCGGTAAAACCCAAATATCAAACGGTTCTGAATGCTGAGAAATAATGTACGGGTGAATTCCACGGGAAGAAATACGTATCGAATATTAGGGTACCGGCAACTGCGAGATTTATAAACTTCCTGCCGCCGCGAGTTCGGTTTGCGAGACTATCAACAACTAGGCATAAACACCTTCTTCCGTTTCGGGGACTGAGTTTTGGCGACTCGAGAAATCGTAAACGATATCGCGTAGCTCTTCTGATTTGTAAACGAGTCCGCCGAATTCGCCCTCCCAGTAAACACGGCATTGTTACAGCAATGTAACCGCAATGTAACCCAATGTAACAAGTAACATCACCGGTAACTTACATGTAACTTACATGTAATTTGTTATTTCCCACTCAGTAATGTTACCATGTTATGTAACATGTGTTGCATAACTGTTACAATTCAGTTATGTTGCCCGTACGTTATGTAACGTAACTGAAATGTAACAATAACATAAATATGTTACATCACGTGTATTACATAACCGTTACATTATCGTAATGTTCCTTGAATGTTGCACAACACCCTCAGGAAGGTATCGTATTGGTAACCGTGGTGTAACTCTTATATACCGGTCTTGTAACGAGTATATATCCTTGTAATACAACAATGAAGTGAATAGTTATGCTGCTGTAACATTACGTTGACGTAATGATTACATAACAACTAATGTAACTGTTATTATTTGGGGTTACATAACGGCTGACGTAAGTGTAATGTTACAGTAACTTTGACGATTATATCACACTTAATATTACTGTAATATTCCTGTGATATGAACAATAATTGTTCATATCAATTATTGACAAACCTGTAATGTAACTTTTATGCAGAAAGTATTATATTTATGCGCATGTTTCAATGTTACATGCACGTATATAAATTGTTCTTTCATAGGTGATATACGTGTATGTTCCATTAACCTGTACATAAATATAAAACTTCTTGCATGAAAGTTACGTTACAGATTCGTCAATATCAAGATAATATATAACTATTATCTTCATATTTTGAATACAACTGGGTGCCTATTTCAGGTTGTAAAAGGTATAGATTAATATAAATTTAAATTGAAGCCATAATAAATTAAAGTTCTTTATTCAATCGTAACAAATTATTGCAATAGTATTTAATACATTATTCCTAATATGATATTTTAATAGGAACATCTTTGTGTTTTTTGCAAACTTTGCTGGTCGACTAGATACAATATATATGCACATTAACGTATTAACTAATCGACTAGATAACAGAGGTGACCAAACGTATTAAGAGTACTTTATATACTAGATGATAATAGAAAAATACTAACTGTGTATGAGGTACTGTAGCTCAATACATATTGCACCATGTGATACATGAAATAGTCTATACTTGTGCCCGTAGCTTTGCCGATATCGAAGTGACACTTAACTGCTTTAAAGACGCGTAGGTTAGCTTAAAGAATAAATAAGCTTTTAAACGGGAGAGTACTTTCAGTCCGTAAAAAAAATATTTTTTTTTGTTAATACGCAATGTCCGTTCTCGATGAAATTTGATTAAAAATGTAAAAAAAATACATAAATTCGTCTAGAACGGACGTTTTGTGTATTGAACAATTTCAATAATTTAAATAAAAGTCGTCCAAAAAAGTGATATGAAGAAGTTACAGCGACGAGAGCAAGATTTGTTCTAAATTGTAAAAAATATTCTGAGGAATGGTGATTACTGTCGCGAACTGACATTTTCCGTGTTGCGCAGCTGCAGGGAGTGGTTCATGCGGCTTTGAAATCCTGGCTACGAGCTGCCGTACGCTTTTTCCCTGCTTCTCGGGTGGCCCGCTGTTTAGCAAATCGGAACCAATCCGAGACGGTTTCTTCGAAGTAAATTTCCTTTAATGCCGGATGTTGCTCCAAAATCGCTTCTGCATACAAATAATAATATTAAAATTTAGATTTTAAAATTCTAGTTATCTTTTTCGCAATCGTTCGTGCCTATCTGTAAGTAATTACTCACCTTTGATACATTTCGTGAGCTGAAGTTCTTCGATGCAAAAGTTTTCTTTCCGGCCTTTCCAGGAGCACAGTTGTGCGCACTGATTTGTAAATATCTTTTGTAGTATCCTCATCGTGTCCTCGCGTGCGGTACGGCCTCCGACCTTTCGTACAAATTGAGCCTGCGAAGGATAATTTATAGAGCAATTTAGTTTAAAAAAATTTTTAAGCAGTCTAAAAAAAAGAGAAGAAATGTGGAGGCAGAGATTCTAAATATAAAAAAGATTAATAACAGTACATATAAATGAGGTAATTGTAACTTACGAATATCGTTGCAAATTCCGGATTGCCTCGGATTTTCTCGTCAAATTGCTGGATTTCGGTGATCGATTTTAGCGGCAGATGAGATTTTATGATGTCCATCGAGTCTGAGGATCCAGGTAGCTGTCTGCGATCGAGTTTCTGAGAAATCTCTCGAACTTGCACTTGCAGCGATGCAAGCATCCTTATAATAATTCTCTGATTCTCTGCATCAGAACAGGGAATATAAAATCGAGATCTTTTTATACATGGCCCTACTAAATGTCTACCAGACTATCCAAATCAATTCCACCTCAACGACAGTAACATTAGCGACGCAGCATTCAGCTGTTCTTTTGAGAATCCACTGACACCTGGGAATTGTATCCACAATTTAATAAGTCGCTTTACAATCCCTAAGCATACAAGATGCATGTAATCTAACGCGACCTGGGATACCAAACCTAGATTAAGTTGCAGTAAATTGGACACGCCCTTATGATGCTCGGGCTGCAGTTGGCGTCGAAACGAATCATCGGTCCTTAGAAGACAATCAATTTCCGGAAAAGTAACGCGGCCGCGCACATATTCGCCTTCCTGAGTGCATTTTGGACAAGAAAAGTACGCGTTGTGACCTTTAGTGTAAGTAATAAAAGCCTTGGCGGGAGCATCACAAACAATAGCCTTAATACTTACTCGAAAGTAGGAACCTTCAATATCAAGGCCATTTTTTGTAAGTTCCAGCATTTCAGTAATAAATTCGTTGAGAAAAAGGTTAGCATCATCAGGTTTATTAGCACCATAATGTATGCCAACAGCAAAAGGCTCAGTGCAGAAGTTCGTTGAAATTGATGCCAGAATTGGCCAAAACTGCCCTCGTGAACTTTTAAATAGCGGCAAACCGTCACAATTTATATTTATTTCGACGAAATTCGAAATAATATTGAAATATTTCTTTATTGAACGTTTCAGTCCGGCTATCAATCCAAAATGCACGTACTCGCCACCGTTTAACAATACAATATCCATTGACGGATTTCGAGGTGTTTTCAAAAGCGTGCGAACATCCGCGGGTACACTAGTGTTACCGTGTTTACGAAGAATTGTTAACAGACTGTTTACATGTGTGTGTAATACGTCATTTTGTATAGCCCAACAACGTAAATCGTAATTTAAACTCGCGTTGGTCTCACAAGCAACTTCATTATCTAATTCGATTAAACTTTCATTACTTGAATTGTCTGATAAATCTGAACAAATATTCTCTGGTACATTTTGCTGAGAATCAATACGCATGGACTTATTAGGTTCAATTATCAACTGTTCATGAGTATCAACTTTATCATTCGTGGGAATAGCACCACACGCAGTAAACGAGGTGGAAGGCTGCTCGTTATCGTTGATTATTGGTTTGGTATGGCAATCGGAAACTACAGACACCGTACGAGAAACTGATAGCTGATTAGAAAATTTACTGTGCCGTACGATCTCTGCACGGATTAATTGATTTCTTCTCCGCTTTGATATAGAAGCAATATCTTTTGGCATTTTGTGGAAAGTTAAATTTTAATTTTGAAAACATTGAAAATAATTACAGTAGATTTCCAGATTATCAGAGCGATTAGTTATTTCAAAATTATAAACGGATGGATATTTACTGCAGGAGAATAAAACAAAGAGGATTCAAAATGCTTTTCAACGCGCGTTCCAGTAAACTGCAAGGTTAACAGAAATTTATTTATTTATTTGTTAATTATTCATTAATTTATTTACTGCGATGATTTATTTATTACATATCTACCAGGGTTTGAAATTATTAGAAAGACTAACGAGTCAAAGTTTAAGCCAATACGAGTCGAGGAGCTCAGAAAATAAAAAAACTGTTAATATACCAAAACTAAAAATAAAACCGATTTTTCATCTAATTTAATGAGGAGACGTTTTTTTTTAATCAGTGAAATAGAAACAATTCCTTCGGTGGCTCTGATCATCAAAGATCATGAGAAAAGTGGAGACGTACCAACAGGGCAAAAGTCATTGGAATAAAAATTCTTACCTGAATACGTCGTCCAAATCAAGAGCACTTGGTCACCGTCCTCTTCGCAGCGTTATTCCAGCACACTTCCAAACTGAGAGATTTCCTCACTCGATTATTCGCGTACACTTTACGGCGTCTCTGTTAGGATCTTCGATTGGCAATGAATGAGGCCCGTGATGCTTCGTGGTGGATACAACGATACACTCGACTGAAATAATATACATATGTTTTGTTAAATTCTAATTAATATAACATGAATAATGAGGAACAGCAAACTATCGCTTAGTATCATTTCTTTTCTCGTGTCACATTATGCTAACTGTAATCTACATTAGATAAAGCTAATAATTCATTATTAAATAGTATAATTACCTTTTGAAAGGAAGGAAAGGAAGAGCACTTTATTCGCACTGCTCGACTGCACAGAGCAAAAGACTAGAACAGACTGACCAGGCGCGCGGCGTGCTCGACGCTCTCAAGCATGGTAATCACGCGTAGCTCTCGCGACCAATCGCGCAACGCCTGCGTGCGCATCAGGATAGCTGTCTCGGCGAATCACGCAACGGCTGCGCGCTCGCCGCGCGGGACTCTCCCGGCGGATCACGTGTCGGCCACGTGCTCGTCACGTGAATCACTCCAACGGAAAACGGGAGAGCGGGGAGAGACGGGATCTATTCTCGGAACCAAAGTCTGCTTCCGAGAACGACGACGGTTAGACTCAATACAGACAGAGCAACACGACATCAACACGATACCCGAGCAACATATGTTGCTCGAATGTCGCCGCCATATATTGAAATGCAGATATTCAGACGACGCGATACGACGTGGAAGGGATACGACATCTAGGATACATGTTTCCGAGCGACATTTTTATTCAGTCGCCAGGCAAGGAATAGCCGAGCGACAAAGAATAGCATCTAGACAGGAAAGTCGGGCTTTCCCGATCGAGCCTCCCGTTGGGGTGTTACCAAGTAGGAAGTAAGGTGTTAACTGCCAATTGGAACTGTGATGTTCTCGGGCCGTTTTTTATATACCCGCAATTTCGTGCTTTTCCTCCCGAGTCACGCGCGTGATAGGGACTCGGTTCCTAATTGTCGCTTGCATCCTTATGCTTTTCTCTCCCGAGTCCCGCGCGTAGTACAAGCATGTTACAGTAACACACTTCTGTTACATAACTATGACGTTACCACGACATATAATAGTTACATAACGTGCATGTTAATGATGTTACATCACCACTGTGATACGCATGTAACGTAAATATTACATACTCTTGAAACATTCTTGTAATGTGTAGTAAGTAACATCACTGTAACTTCAACGAACTATCCCCGCAGTTACATTACTATTGTTACAAGCATCTAGCGTTACGGTTACGCACTTCTGTTACATAAATAGAACGTAACCACGCCATATAATAGTTACATAACGTGTATGTTAGTGATGTTATATCACCACTGTGATACGCATGTAACGTAAATGTTACGTAGTCTTGCAACATTCTTGTAACATTTACAAGTTACGTTCGTGCCACATTACGTACCTATCACGAAAGTTATACTGTAATTGTTACGAGTATGTTACGTTGCCATTACACACTTTTTGTTATGCAACTGCGACGAAAATCCTTCATATAACAATTACATTACCTGCATATAACAAATGAAATATTGCATGTTACTCTTATGTTACATACCTTCAACATATCACAAGCGTTACATTGTAACATTACATGTAACTTCCACGTTACATTGCTGTTCAATCACGTGTTTACTGGGCTTCCATGAAGTCACGTATGTTCCATGTGTGAGTGCAGATTGAGAGGGAGAAAAACCGTTGCAATGATCCGCGACTAGCATTTTGATTGGCGCCCTCCTCCTGCCGAGGGGCTGGGCCTAGGTAATTAAAAAGAGTATTTCGACGCTCGAGCGGCAGATCAATTATTAGATCCACTTTGTGCAATTTTGTAAAATATACGACGATCGTCAAACTACCGAGGACATTCTAAGTTTCATTTCGCTTTCCCCGCATTTTTCGAGCAGAGCGCCTTAGCGCTCCATGGGCGCGGACCTGCCCTCTGCAATCCACGAGGACCGACCTGGGGCACGCAACATTTTGGTGACAGCGGTGGGATGGTTCAAAAACGGACAATTTGACAATTTCGGAAAGTGAGAGTGCCGGCTCGAAAGTGCGGAAGACTTTATTAAAAGCAAACTTTAATACGCACTCCTCTGTCCCGGGTTCTTTGTGCGTGGTTTTCCCCGGGAACCGTAGGGCAAATGTCAGAGGAGGTGGCTTTAGTGACCACGCGTGTTACAATTTCCACTTAAGACCACCCGCGTAAAGAGACACTGAAAAAACTATCCACCGCGAATCAAAGTACGGAACTCGAAGATCCACAGTGAGGCGACAACCTGGAGATCCACAGCGAGGCGACAACTCGGAGATCCACAGCGAGGCGACAACCGGGAGATCCACAGCGAGGCGACAACCTGGAGATCCACAGCGAGGCGACAACTCGGAGATCCACAGCGAGGCGACAACCCGGAGATCCACAGCGAGGCGACAACCCGGAGATTCACAGCGAGGCGACAACCCGGAAACTCCCAGCGAGGCGGTCACACGCAGATCCACAGCGAGGCATCATACCATAAGTCTTTAACAAAAATATTGTTATTAAGATGCTACATCCGACATCTCTCGCGAGCGGTAGTGGTCCTTTCCGAATCGCGGAAACAGAAACTCCCCAATTCGTTTCTTTGCGAGTCTCTCCGGTGACTCAAAATAGCCCTCCGATAGTTTCACATCCACCGAGCGAAGTATCAATGGTTGGCGTTGCCGAACCTGAAACAAACGCAACCGACACTTCTCATTTATCCTTGAAATTAGCAGGCGAACTGGTTCCCTCTTTTGATGGAAAACCTTCCGCACTGACAAAATTCATCAAACAATGCAAAATTGCCGAGGCACGCGTAAAACCCTCCGATCGCGAAAATCTTTTGGCTATCATTTGCAGTAAAATCAAAGGTCACGCCGACCAACTTTTGGCAAATTTTCGCGTTCTTGCCGACCTGAATGAATTGAATACCTTGCTCAAGACCGTTTTTTCCCGATTTTTTTAATGTAAATCTGGTGCACGATGAACTTCGGAAAACTTCTCAGAATGTAAATGAGGGCGTTGAGTATTTTGGGGCGCGAGTTCTTGAAATTTTAACGCGTTGATTAGAGGCAACTAATGAAAAATATGACGAACTACAAGCCACCGGAGTCAAAACGCTACTAAAAGATGCGGCTATCACTTGCTTCGCGCGCGGATTACGTGATCCTCTGAGATGAGTACTTTACTATCAAAAGAAAAACCGATATCCCTAGAAAGTGGTATTGATCTTTCTGTGAGGGTTGAATTAGAGACTATCGAACGTTCGCGTCATCTTCAGGGAACACCAAAACCAAACTCGATTCAAAGTACGGTTTATAATACGAATAATGTTCCTAATTCCGATACAAATCGACGACCGCGACGGGATAATACATACCCCTCCAAATGAGATCGCGATTGAAGCGCGACCGCGATAAAATTATTTAAACGCAGGGGACGCCCCGTCGGTGCAAATCTCGCGGAATGCGATTATGATTGCATGAGCCGGATCCTCCGACAATAACGCCAAGGAAATCTGAAAAATATAAATTTCTCAAAGGATAATTTCGAAATCTAAACGTATAGCTTCATTTCTACTCCTTTTGAATTTTTAACTTCAATAAAATACCCTTCGGCTTGAAGAACGCCCCGGCTTCGTCTCAACGGATGATGGATGTGGTACTATCGGGGCTTCAGGGTGTTGAATTTTCGTATACATGGACGTCATCGTTGTTTATGCTAGTTCTCTCGAGGAACATGCCCAAAAATTGAAAGCTCTCTTTGTACGATTGGTTTAACTTTCCAAACTGAAAAATGTCATTTTATACGCCGTGAATTGATTTATCTTGGTCATGAGATCACCAATGAGGGTGTGAAACCCGATCATAACAAAATTAAGACCGTTCGAAGTTTTCCAGTTCCCACAGAACGAAGAAAAATATTAATCAGTTCCCACCCTAGTCTCGTTAACTATTATAGACGGTTCATCAAGAATATGGCGAAAATAGCCAAGTCTCTTACCAGATTATTAAAGAGGGAGAATCCCTTTATCTGGACCTTCCCCGCTCAATATGCCTTTGAAATCCTTCGCGAAACTCTGTGTTCAGAGCCGCTTCTTTAATTTCTTAAATTCTCCGAACCTATCATTGGGACGACCAATTCTTCGAAGTATGCACTCCTGAGTCAGGGTATTATCGATACACTGAAGGATTCTAAAATAAATTACAATACAATTGAAAATGAACTTTTAGCGATTCTTTTCGCTATTGAATATTTCCGACCATATTTGTATGGTTATCAATTTACCGATTATCACCGATTATCGTCCTTCGGTCTAGTTGCATAATGCAAAACACCCCACCTCGACATTACTTTGTTGACGAGTTCATCTTAACGAGTACGATTATAATATCGTATACGCACCTAGAAAAATCAATTTTACTGCTGACGCTCTATTCTGTAATCTGACAAATCTTGAGGCTTCCCATTTACCTGAACCATTCACCTTTTTGACGGAAAATGTAAATGAAGATGCCGCTTATCCCAGGAACTTTGAAGAGGTATTCGACTGCGCAGACGAATTACCGCTTCCTTGTTTCACCGAGGATCTGGCGTTGGATGCAGACAGGAATTTTTAACAAAAAGAAGAATTATTAGGTGCCTTGTTCCTGGCGCGCGCAGGAGCTTGGTACTCGACGTAGAAGAGGTCAATTGCTTTCAAACAAGTAAAAATAGAATCTGACACGACTGACTCAGACTCCGATAGCGAGTACTTCACTGCCGACGAGGACGACTCGCCAATAGAATCAGGGTGCTCCTCCTGGTCCGCCGACCTGTTGGCTAACGATGGCTACTCCGGTGCATCGCTTCGGGTCCCGGCCAGGGGAGTGAAGAGTGGCACTGATAGCTTGCTTTCCTGGTAACCCGGTCTGACAGATCCTGTAAGCGATCTCCGGCCCAGATGGGTGCTCCAGCTGCCACCGACGAGGGACAACGCGGCACACCAGAGAAGACACCCTCCGGTTGTGACTTCTTTACGTAAGAAACCTCCAGCCTTGTTGGGTGCCGCCGCCGACGAGGGAAATAGCTTAGGAGTAGAATGTGGCACACCAGCTGAGCATGCCTCCCTGAAAGCCGGGTTCTATAGGTCCAAGTAGAGACCTCCGGACCAGATGGGTGCTTCAGCTGCCACCGACGAGGGAAATAACCTAGGAATGACCTCAGTAAAACGTAGCAGCATCAACTCTAGTATTTCCAGTAGAAACAACGTAAATTCATCAAATGTAAATTCAGACAGACCATCGAGCAACACAAAACTTCCTACTATATTCCACTCTACGGACCACCTATCGTGTCAAAACAACCTCATCAATTTTATTCCGCTAGATTTGAATATTTCCTCCGAAATTGGCCTAGTGCTACTTGAGGACAGAGAATACCTAATATTTTGCTTGACTCTTCGTGTGAAACCTCTCGACACCTCTATAAATTATCTTTGAAGGATCTTACAATCTTTGAGATTATTAATGGACCACCAAGGTATTAAAAGTTCTAGTGTCGCTGCAAACGACTGAGTTATACTTATTCAAATGGGTTGACGTAGGAAATCTTCTGAGAAATATCTCCAACAATTCTGTGTATACTTTATAACAATCTTCCCTTATGATACCAGGTAACCTATGCGCAACACTGCTACTCGAAAAAGGAAATCGTTATCTTCTAACTCTGCTACTCGAAAAAGGAAATCGTTATCTTCTAACTCTGCTACCCGAAAAAGGAAATCGTTATCTTCTAACTCTGCTACTCGAAAAAGGAAATCGTTATCTTCTAACTCTGCTACCCGAAAAAGGAAATCGTTATCTTCTAACTCTGCTACTCGAAAAAGGAAATCGTTATCTTCTAACTCTGCTACCCGAAAAAGGAAATCGTTATCTTCTAACACTGCTACCCGAAAAAGGAAATCGTTATCTTCTAACTCTGCTACTCGAAAAAAAAAGGAAATCGCTATCTTCCAACTATCCAGGATAACCTCAAAATATTTCGACGCTAACTCTCTTTCAAAATTAACTCAGTTGCAGTTACTCACGCATTAGCCGAGCAATTTATCATCCGTTTTGGTTGTCCTCGTGCTATCATACCAATCAGGGAAGCATATTCTTCGTTATTCAAAATTCGCACTAATGTTTGCAAAATTTTTACACTTCAAAAATTTACTTCCACTGCATTTCATCAAACATAAACGTCAGTTTGATTATAATTGGATTGGACCACGTGAGATTGTCGAGATTGCATTAAATAGCACTAAGGAAAATTGTTCATGCGAATAAGTTTAAATTAGCCCTCATCAGACTAGATAACATCGGTGAAAATACACGGACTAACCTTTATATTTGTTTAATTATATTAAGATTTTGAAATTATACTAAGGTTTTGAAATTATATTAAGATTTTGAAATTAAACTAAGGTTTTGAAATTATACTAAGATTTTGAAATTATACTAAGGTTTTGAAATTATCTTACGATTTTGAAATTATATTAAAACTGAAATTATACTAAGGTTTTGAAATTATACTAAGATTTTGAAATTATACTAAGGTTTTGAAATTATCTTAAGATTTTGAAATTATATTAAAACTGAAATTATACTAAGGTTTTGAAATTATACTAAGATTTGAAATTATATTAAGATTTGACATTACATTAAGATTTGACATTATACTACGGTTTTGAAATTATCTTAAGGTTTTGAAATTACATTAAGACTTGAAATTATATTAAGACCTGAAAGTACATTAAGATCTGATATTATATTACGGCTTTAAAATTATTCACGAGAATAATTTTACAAAAATGTTTTGTGAAACATTTTTTTTTATAAGGGGGAAGGTGTCGCGTACGCAACTAGACTCGATTCGGAATCGATATAACCTTCGATAGTTCTAGGATTTGATGGCGGTAAAACCCAAATATCAAACGGTTCTGAATGCTGAGAAATAATGTACGGGTGAATTCCACGGGAAGAAATACGTATCGAATATTAGGGTACCGGCAACTGCGAGATTTATAAACTTCCTGCCGCCGCGAGTTCGGTTTGCGACACTATCAACAACTAGGCATAAACACCTTCTTCCGTTTCGGGGACTGAGTTTTGGCGACTCGAGAAATCGTAAACGATATCGCGTAGCTCTTCTGATTTGTAAACGAGTCCGCCGAATTCGCCCTTCCATGAAGTCACGTATGTTCCATGTGTGAGTGCAGATTGAGAGGGAGAAAAACCGTTGCAATGATCCGCGACTAGCATTTTGATTGGCGCCCTCCTCCTGCCGAGGGGCTGGGCCTAGGTAATTAAAAAGAGTATTTCGACGCTCGAGCGGCAGATCAATTATTAGATCCACTTTGTGCAATTTTGTAAAATATACGACGATCGTCAAACTACCGAGGACATTCTAAGTTTCATTTCGCTTTCCCCGCATTTTTCGAGCAGAGCGCCTTAGCGCTCCATGGGCGCGGACCTGCCCTCTGCAATCCACGAGGACCGACCTGGGGCACGCAACACTTTCACTTAGATTGCTCCATCTAACAATATGTGTTGGAAACTTACTGCCTTACTGTTACTGCTTACGTTTTTTCACGTGTGATGGCCTTTACACGCTAGCCGCACGCAGTGCTGCCACGTAGTGACACCACTGTGATCTCACCGTGGCATGATCGAGTGGCGTACACCCGGGCTCACGGAATCTGTCGCTGGTGACTTTTTTTAAATGTTATTTTTAAACGTACTAACCAATGATTAATCAATCCTCGTGCTTTCATTAACGAGAGTAGACGTCACCGTAGCTAATGAGGGCATGAGAATTAATTGTTCACTGGTTAGTACGTTTAAAAATAAGGTTTAAAAAAAGTCACCAGCGACAGATTCCGTGAGCACGGGTGTACACCCGGGGACACGGCATCTGTCGCTGGTGACTTTTTTTAAACGTTATTTTTAAACGTACTAACCAATAATTAATAATCCTCATGCTTTCATTAACGAGAGTAGACGCCACCGTAGCTAATGAGCGCATGAGAATTAATTATTTATTGGTTAGTACGTTTAAAAATAACGTTTAAAAAAAGTCACCAGCGACAGATACTGTGTCCCCGGGTGTACACAAACTAAAAGCACCGTGGCTACACAGTGAACACACTGATTGTGAGTGGTTCACAGCGTAAAGACACAGTGGTTACACTCAGTGCAGTCACGGTGCCTTTTCGACGTGCACACTTCGTAAATTTACCGACCATGAATATCGGTAAATTCATTGTCTTCATAAAATTTTTAACACGTTCGCTGCCACCGGCTCCGATTGGAGCCAGTTGACACTTTGCGCCTGTGCCGCCGGCTCCGATCGGAGACACATTGTCGTGCACATTACATTATTCAGTCTGTTACCGGCACTGAGCGCGATGCAATCAATCTAAAAATGGCAGCGAATGTGTTAAGTTAGAAAATAACAAAATTGATATTATAATGATGTTTCAAACAGTGCGAATTGTACTGAATTATTCCATAAATAACGAATGATTAATTATCATAATCGCTACTGTTTTGAAAAAGAAAGTATCAAACTATTTTTAAAAATTTAATGAGATATATATAAACCGGCCTTTTTACACAATGCAACACTGAGATATCTCGGCAAAAATATTTAAATATTTTTGCCGAGATATCTCAGTGTTCCATTGTATAAAAAGGCCGGTTTTAGCTTACGTTTGACACATAGCTCGAAATCGGCTTTCAGGTTTATCTCACAAGTCACAGTATGTAGTTGCTTTCAGGTATTGATATTATATGTATAACTACTCTTAGTCGACTTCCACCACAAAGAGTCGATGGCGCAATTGGTAGAATGCGAGAAGCGTTCTCAGTCTTCTAAAGATCGCAGGTTCGAGTCCTGGCCGGGTCGGTTTGAGAAAAAAAAAACCGACACTCTCTCTCTAGTAGGCGGATAAGGCAGGCGGGAAATCCTACTTTATCGCCCCCTTTTTGCAAAATTCTACTTTTACCATCGTACTTACACTGCGTGACTGCAGTGTGGCTTCACGCTGGACGTCCAGATGGACACCCCAGTGCCCAGTGCACTCGAATTCACCGCGTGAAAGTAGTGTGCAGTCACGGTGGCGCCACTTTGCTATCGGGGCCACCCCGATCCCCACCCCGACCCCGATAGCAAAGTGGCGCCACCGTGACTGCACACTACTTTCACGCGGTGAATTCGAGTGCACTGGGCACTGGGGTGTCCATCTGGACGTCCAGCGTGAAGCCACACTGCAGTCACGCAGTGTAAGTACGATGGTAAAAGTAGAATTTTGCTAAAAGGGAGCGATAAAGTAGGATTTCCCGCCTGCCTTATCCGCCTACTAGTGTCGATTTTTTTTTCTCAAACCCGACCCGGCCCGGACTCGAACCTACGTTCCTTAGGAGACTGGGAACGCTTCTCGCATTCTACCAATTGCGCCATCGACTCCTTGTGGTGGGAGTCGACTAAGTTATACATATGAAGGGTCCAGTGGAAAAACGATGAGGTTCCATTTTTTTCGAAATCAATATTTTAGCGGCATCTGTTAGCTTGTAACATGGAGTATCAATATACCAAACCTTACAGGGGACAAACAATGAGATTCCACTAAAAACTGTGGTTGAAAATAGGCGGCACAGTAGACTCCCGCGCGTTGTGAAACTTTAAATTCCGTGTTTCTCAACTTTTAAAAGTATGGAACCTCATCGTTTTTCCACTGGACCCTTCATATAATATCAATACCTGAAAGCAACTACTGTGAGTAGTGAGATAAACCCGAAAGCCGATTTCGAGCTATGTCAAACGTAAGCTAAAACCGGCCTTTATACAATGCAACACTGAGATATCTCGGCAAAAATATTTAAATATTTTTGCCGAGATATCTCAGTGTTGCATTGTGTAAAGGCCGATTGATATATATCTCATTAAATTTTTTAAAATAGTTTGATACTTTCTTTTTCAAAACAGTAGCGATTATGATAATTAATCATTCATTATTTATGGAATAATTCAGTACAATTTGCACTGTTTGAAACATCATTATAATATAAATTTTGTTATTTTCTAATTTAACACATTCGCTGCCACTTTTAGATTGATTGCATTGCGCTCAGTGCCGGTAACAGACTGAATATAATGTAATGTACCACAACAATGTGTCTCCGATCGGAGCCGGCGGCAGCGAACGTGTTAAAAATTTTGTGAAGACAATGAATTTACCGACATTCATGGTCGGTAAATTTACGAAGTGTGCACGTCGAAAAGGCACCGTGACTGCACTGAGTGTAACCACTGTGTCTTTACGCTGTGAACCACTCAGTGTATTTGTCAGGGTCATTCCATACCAAATCGGACACTTTTTGGAGTAACATTTCCGATTTTGCTCAAATTTGGATATATTGTAGTTTTTGTAGATATTTAAGCGTATGTTACGAACTGGGTCGCTCGGATCCAGATCTGTAACGGGTTCGAAAAGAAGGAGGTCCGCTGCCCGTCGTGGGTGGTGGGTGATCACACTCGGAATGAAGATGAACTCGGTAGCCGATGATATGTCATATGCCTTTATTTTAATATGGCCAAACTGATGGTCTCTGTGACTAAAACTAACTATCGAAGCTACGATGTCAAACTATCGATGGAAAAAACGGAAAAGACGGCGTCGGTGGCTCGTTCGGTCCTAATATTATCCCTCAGCGAAGGAGTGGTGGAGAAAAACTGCAAATAGGAAAGGGAAAATCTAAGCGTGGGTAGTGAGTCAGAAGTGGTTGTAAAAGAGAAAGTCAGTTTTTTCGGAGGTGTATCTATGATGGTTGGAGAGGAAAGCGTCTAGGGATCGGCGATAGTTCGGAGGAAAAAAAGGTCGAAATGCTCGGAGCGTACCTGCGTATACCGCGGGGGAACGATAATCTATGATGCAGAGGGAAGCGTGGTTTCGCTGAGCGTAACACCTCCCCCCTTGAGAAGAAACGTATTCCCTAAGTGGGGAATACGTTTCATGAAGATATGTAGTGGTAATACATTAGTATGCGATAGGTCTTAAATATTATAAGTGGTAATCTTATATGTAGGGTGATTAACAATTGAATATATGTTATATGAAGCAGTCTTAAATATATACTAATATAGTAACTAAGGTAATGTATCTTCGTGGAAATGAAAATTAATACGTACATTTTCCGCTGATGTTCTACAATTAGGTACATGCGATAATTCTAAAATATAATGAGCGTTAATGGGTAATCTTACGTGTATGGTGGTTAACAATGGAATATATGTTATATGAAGTAGTCTTAAATATATATTAATATAGTACAAAGGTGGTGTATCTAAGTGGTAGTGAGGTATAGCGAGAATCTCTCTCTCAGTCTGATTCTGGGACGTACGCATGCTTAAGTTTATTCGCATGAACTTTCTTCGTTTTTATTGGACTTATATATATAACTACGTTCGCGTCATCTAGCGCCTGCTTTACTGTGAAAGGACCAAGATAATGATCATCGAATTTAGTTCTTTTCTCGTTTAACAGGTATACCTCTTCGCCTGGTCTAAATGTTTCCATGTTAATTTGTCTATCGTAATATGCTTTTGATTTTACTTTAGCGGCTTTCAAATATTCGGCGGCGTTTTTCCGAGCTTCAGTTAGTCGTAACGCTAGGTTCACAAAGAGGGTGTCATAGGTTAGTTTTAGTTTATCGGGAGAAGGCATACTGGATAGGACCTTTGCTTTAGTACCAAATACTAGTTCATGAGGTTGGTAGTGTGTGCCTTCATGCACGGAAGTGTTGTAAGAGAAAATGGCGAATCTCTAACCCAATCATCCCAGTCTTTTTTCCTGGTAATATAGTGCTTAAGGTATTCTATTAAAACCATATGGCTTCTCTCAAGAGAACCGTTCGATTGTGGACGAAAGGGGGTGGTTTTGACTTGTCGAATTTTAAACATTTTTGCTAGTTGTTTCATGACTGACCCTGTAAAGTTTGTTCCCTGATCGGTTAAGATAGTACCGGGCGCACCATACCGACATAAATTCCTTTGCGAAAACCGTTGTAATTGTTTCCGCAGTCGCATCAGGAATGGGGAAAGCATCGCAGAACTTCGTTAAATTGCATTGTAAGGTCAGGATATATTTATTTCCTGCTCTCGTTGTTCGGAGGGGCCTAACTATATCTAATGATACTTTCTCGAATGCTTCTGTTGGTGTATCGGTAATCACCATAGGTTGTTTGGTTTTTACCCTGACCAGCTTTTTCCTTTGGCAGCTATCGCAAACTCTAATAAAATCCTGAATATCTTTTTTCATGTTGTGCCAGAAGTATTCGGTTCTGATTCTATGATACGTTTTCGTTACATCCTTATGACCCGCGATAGCAGACTCGTGATTCTCTTTTATTATATCCTGTCGTATTTCAGGCTCCGGAATTATTATTTCGTCTGAGCAAATTCGAATTATTATGTCGATCTCTCCGAACAAATACCTAAGCATGTTTCTAACAAAGCTCCATTGTACTTCATCGAAACTTGTTCCTTTTTTTGAAATCGCGAAGGACTTAATGTTTTTTGATGAAAGTATATTTTTTAAATTAGTTAAAGCGATAAAAATTGCTTTCGTTAGAGGTTTTTGGTTATATGAATTCCTAGTTACCAGGCTGAATACGTATTTGCTTTTATTTTGTGATACAATTACTTCTCCTATAGTTGGTTCTTGAGATTTAATATCTCCAATTGAAATTAGCTTTTTCTCTACTTAAGTTTCTGTTACTTCGTCGGATGGGTTGATGTCTACTGCTATGCACACAATGCGCGTAATTATCGTTTAACATAAAGATACTGTCTTTGGTCTCTGTGATGTTTGGCGCTGCAGTTATATTTTCGGTTGGTGAATCGACTTTCCTATCACACACACACACACACACACACACACACACACACACACACACACACACACACACACACACACACACACACACACACACACACACACACACACACACACACACACACACACACACACACACACACACACACACACACACACACATGGTGTAATTTCTCTTTTCCTACTGTCTTTTATTTCTGCGTCTACTTCTATTAATTCGTCGTTGCTTTCTTCTGTCGTTAAATTTTGATCGGTCGTGTGTGTCACTGCTAGTCTTGACTCGTTGTCGCGAGCGTGTACCTGTGCTGTCGTCTGGATTGTTTCGTGTATAAAAGAATCGGTGCTTATATCGCCCGTGTGATCATTATCTGCTTTTAATTAATTAACTTCTTTATAATAGACGCGAGGAAGTGTGCGAAGCTGGCGACGTGGCTTTGTGCTCGATAAAGACGGAGACTTGCTCCTTTTCCTACGTGGTTTGGTTCGTACTTGCTTCCCTATGCTATATATATATTGTATGAATTTAATTCTATATCCGAATCAGATTCTGAATATGAGTTTCGAATTTTATGTTTTTTATATTGCGCTGGATTTGCTGATGAACCTGTTGTTCATGGTCGGGGTCTTCTCGGGTAATTATGTGTGAGTTTTGGTTTTTTAAATAATCTACGTGTTCTGGTTCCTGAGCTTAGGTTTGACGTGTTTTCTAGTGTTCCTTGATTTTCGCGTTTTCTAATTGGGAGTATTTGTTTGATATCATCTACATATGGTATACGAGAAGGTGCGTCTGCGTTTGCGTTAGTATTTCCGGATTTGTAAACAACCGTAAACGAATATTCTTCCAGTTTGAAGCGCCATCTCAATAAGCGGGATGAGGGATCGCTTATTGTGTTGAGCCATATTAGGGGCTTGTGATCGGTAACGAGCGTGAAATTTGTCCCATAAATGTAAGATCTGAAATACTGAACTGCATATACTATAGCAAGTAGCTCTTTTTCGGTAACCGAGTAATTAATTTCCGCTTTGTTTAATGTTCTCGACGCGTAAGCTATTGGTAAATCTTTACCAATTTCACCTTGACTGAGTACTGCTCCTACCGCGAATTTTGATGCGTCTGTTGTAATGATATGCGGCATCTTTGGATTTGGGTATTGTAACAAAGGTTCTGTACAGAGAATATCACGTAATGTGTTTCAAATGCAAGTTGTTGTTGATTTGTCTAGACGAAATTTACTTTTTTCTTTAATAGTGAATTTAGGGGTCTAGCTATCTTGGAAAAGTTTGGTATGAATTTCCGGTAGTATCCCACGAGACCTAAAAATTGTTTAATGTGTTTGGGGTTTTGTGGTATCGGATATTCTTTTACGACTGCCGTTTTCTGCGGGTTAGGCTTGACTCCAAACTCTGAAATAATATGGCCTAAATAAGTGACCTCTCGCGGCGTAGAAATTGACACTTTTCTGGCTGTAATGTAAGACCTGCTTGCTCTAAACGATCCATCAATTTCATAAATTTGTGTTTATGTTCCTCCATCGAGCGCGCGTAAATAACGATATCGTCTAAGTATACGAAGAGTTCGTTCCCTTGTAACCCTGTAAGTACTTGATCCATTAAGCGTTGGAAAGTTACTGGGGCGTTTTTTAAGCCAAAAGGCATACGTGTAAATTCATAGTGCCCTTTCTGTGTTGAGAACGCTGTTTTATGCGCGTGATTCTCGTGCATAGGGATCTGATGGAATCCCGAGGCTAAATCGAACGTCGAGAAGTATTTTGCACTACCTAACTGGTCTAAAATATTCGTAATGTTTGGTAGGGGGTACGCATCGCCTATCGTCTTTTCGTTCAGTTTCCTATAGTCTATTACCATTCTCCAACGTTTATTACCCTGCGCGTCAGCCTTCTTTGGGACAATCCACACGGGTGAGTTGTAAGGGAAGGTCTAGGGTTTTATTATGTCCTGGTCGAGAAGCTTTGCTACTTGGTCATTTATCTCATCTTTATGTATTTGGGGATGGCGGTATTGTTTGACGTTAACGGGAGACTCGTCGAGGGTGGGAATTGTATGCTTCACTAGTTGGGTTGTCCGAAGTTTATCCTCGGGTAGGTAAAAGAGATGACTGTACGTTTCCGTTAGTTGGGAAACGTGTCCTAGCTCTTCGTTATTTAGGTGATCTGTGCAAATTTTCTCTTGCAGCTGCGTTAAGCGCTTCCTGTGCCTTTCTAAATATTTATCTTTATCTACGTTTATACTGCTGGTGGTCGCGGTTACTTCTACCGGCGATATCTCGACAGAAGGTATCGCGAAACTTTTAGGGATGTCATTTGAATTTATCGCGTATATGTACGCCGTACCGTTATGGTTAGTCACGATAGATTTCCCGGCAAAGATATTAGAGGGCCTAAATTTAATTGTTCCACTAAGCCTTCGCTCACTTCAGAATTTATAATCTTTATTGGAATTACTTGAGCGGTTCTTGCAGGAATACTTAAGAATGAATCGTTATAAAATGGAAGTACGGTTTCTTTCTGTAAGGCTAATGCTCGGTTATCCATGCAAATAGTTGCTCGTTCGGTATTCAGAAATTCCATTCCAAGGAGGCCACATGGTTTGATCGGGAATGAGTCGGGCACGACGTGGACTCTATCTTTTATCTCTATTCTAATTTCTCCAATTGTGTTAATTATTTCGGGACTAATTCCTGTTAATTCCAGCACCGTTGACTTCTTGCAAAGGGTACTCGGTACAACCGCGCTCAATTTTATGAGGTTTACCTGGGATCCGAAATCTACCAGAAAATCTGTTTCCTTCTTTGCAAAGGTGGGTGATTCTAATAGAACGACAGGAGAATTATTCGCTTATTTTTCCATTGGCTTAGTTGGGACTGTTGTGATTACTGGGGTGCGAGTTGTTGCCATTGAGGTTCGTTCACCTGTGCACCCGTCTGGTGAACGAACTCCTCGTTTCCCGAGATTTGTGGTTCCATGACATAGTTAGCTTTGGCTTGATTATTTTTATTCTTAGATCGACATTCCGAGGTGTCGTGTCCTTTGATTTGACAATTATTGCAAAATTTTCTGTCTCTAATTAAAGTATAACACTCCTGTGCTGAGTGCCCTGCTCGATTGCAATACAGATAACTACCTGACGTGGTTGATTCACTTTGGTTTCCGTTGTTTGGGCTTTGCTGACCATATTTATTTGTAACGAAATATTCGTTTGATTTCATTGGGGGGTGTCGGAAACTTCTCAGGTTTTGATGACCACCGAATTTTTGAAAGTTGCTATAATTTCCTATTGAGGATAAATTCTGGGAGGTAGTTTGATTTTGGATATCACTCGGGTTACTCATCAAGAGCGGATTTGGAAAAGGGGGTTGGTTTTGGAAATTATTCATGCTGTATATGTTAGCCGCTAAAAATGGATTTTGAATATTACTCATGTTACTCTTCAAGAACGAATTTTGAAAAGGGGGTTGATTTTGGAAATTATTCATGCTGTGCATGTTAGCCGCTAACAATGGATTTTGTAAGTGATTTATACTTTGCAACCTGAGCTCGCACGATTGGTAATCATGATCCTTCCTTCCACAATACTGACAGTTTGGGGCGTATTCTGTGCCGGCTAGTGATGTCGTAAACCTGGCGTATCTATTTTTAATTGTTTCCCATGTGCTTACGGCGCATTCTATAGCTTTCCTAAGAGTATCGGGGTTAATGGTTGATACTTTCATTTCCAGCTCGCTATTACTTAGGCCTTCTACGAAACTATGTAACGCGTTTTCTTTTATATCGAAAATAACGCCTGTCGCATGCATTTCCGGATAGTTTGCTCTTGTTAGTTCTATTGCATTGTTCTGAATTGTCTGTATTCTATGGTCGAATTCGAGAATTGATTCGTATGGTTCTTGCCTCGCGAAAGCTAATTCGGTTTGCCATTTGGCCTTATGCTGCTTCGGTACGTACGCTTTCCTAATTTCGTCTAATATATCCTTAACGTTGTTGAATTCGAAACCGGCTAAATGTACGTCTACATCACCATGAAGTTTGGCTCTCAAAATATATGCTAGGCGCGGTAGATCTTCTTCGTTGACTAATTTGCATGCGTTTTCGCACTTCCTTATAAATGCTAACGCAGGTATATTATATCCGTTGAAGATTGGTATTAAATCTGCTTTCGCTACTCGAGAAAACGCGTGATGTTCTTCTGCCATATTTACGTCTTTCTTTTTCTTATACGTTTTTTTAAAAGTTAGCACGGATTGAAGATCATTTGCGAGTTCTTCTACTGTGTTTTCAGAGCTTCTGCTAGTTCCCTGCATTAAATGAACTTATTTTAACTTACGTCGAGATTGTCGCAGCATATCGTTATGTAGGGTCGTGGTGGGTTGCTAGCTCGGCGACTCGGCGGCTGCAGGGTGGTTCCTTCGGTTATAAGCTTCGGCGACGGCGTGCGGTTGCTGGCGTTGGAGCTCGAACAACTTCGGCGACGGCGTGCGGCTAGTGGATGAGGATTCCCCGAACAGGCTCGGCACGGTGCGGCTATTTTCCTGGGGCACGACGACGATTGTGCGGCTGTTGATGTTTCTTCTCTGGTCTTCTTCCAAGTACGGACCTTCCCCAAACCCCTGCCACCAGATTATGTTACGAACTGGGTCGTTCGAATCCAGATCAGTAACGGGTTCGAAAAGAAGGAAGTCCGCTGCCCCTCGTGGGTGGTGGGTGATCACACTCGGAATAAAGATGAACTCGGTAGCCGATGATATGTCATATGCCTTTATTTTAATATGGCCAAACTGATGGTCTCTGTGACTAAAACTAACTATCGAAGCTACGATGTCAAACTATCGATGGAAAAAACGGAAAAGACGGCGTCGGTGGCTCGTTCGGTCCTAATATTATCCCTCAGCGAAGGAGTGGTGGAGAAAAACTGCAAACAGGAAAGGGAAAATCTAAGCGTGGGTAGTGAGTCAGAAGTGGTTGTAAAAGAGAAAGTCAGTTTTTTCGGAGGTGTATCTATGATGGTTGGAGAGGAAAGCGTCTAGGGATCGGCGATAGTTCGGAGGAAAAAAAGGTCGAAATGCTCGGAGCGTACCTGCGTATACCGCGGGGGAACGATAATCTATGATGCAGAGGGAAGCGTGGTTGCGCTGAGCGTAAAGGCGCGTCCTGACTGAGTCGACAGTGTCGATCGACAGAGTCGATCGACACTTTCGACTAGAATTTGTTGACTGGATTTTGTCGACCGGCATGTCGACTGGTTTGTCGGTAAACATCAAAGGGTAGTCGAGTCGACGGGTCTACAAGGCGGGCGGTATATTCTGACCCTCTGCGTAAACGGGCCCCCGGTTGGATTGGTCTTCCCGAACGGTCATCTATTGAGTTCGTCATACTCTTCTTTACAAGACAGATTTAGTATTCCACGTATAGCGGTATCGATCAAATTTTCGGGAAATGTGCAGGACTGCAAGCGCATTTGCCGCTTTCGCCGAAATATATCGTTTGCTAGTGAGGTACTCAGATCGCGGTGCAATCGAACGGTACGAACCGATATTCTGAATTCCGTCTATCGTGCGATGGAACACAAATAAAAAAAGAAGCATTCGAGCATGAGCCAAGTAATTTAGCGTCTACACGAAGCGAACAGTTTTGGGCGGCCTTTGAGCATCGCCAAAAACCAGCTCAGACAACACAGTACACGAAATTCGTGGGCTGAGCCGGCTAAACGCATATTGTCACGCACAGTTGTGTTATTTCTTGCGTAGAGTAAAGTCATGGAAAATTATTTGATAAAAAAAGTCTTAATTCATCTCGGTGAATAAAATTCGAGCGAAATAAAATAATAAACGAAAAAACGGAGACGATAAACGTCATTTCATTGAAATAATTTTTTGCGAATCCTTCTTGCTTTGCCATGTGCAATTTCCCTCAAGTTCCCAACAACTTATAGCGTTTTTCACTACAGAATAGCCTACATTTTAGTTAAATTCTCTTCCTCCTGTAACTATACAATGAAATTATATTGCAATATAAATAGAAAATTATAAGTAATACATACATTACGCACCAAGAAAACATTTTACTCGTAGTTAATAAATATTTGCTTGAATATGGCAAAATAGTCATTTCCGTGGACCAAATAAATATTCATTAACTATTACAATTTGTTATTTGACATAATAAAATCTTTTAAAGCAACTGTTAAGGCAACAAAGTAAACATTTTAATGATTAACATACGTATATTTTCTTGTTCTAACGAAATATTTATTTCGCAATACTTGAAATTACATTTATTAACTAACGATAAATTGTTTTCCCATGTCACCGCCGAAACAACCGCCCGCCTTGCCGAACTCTCTGCGTTCGACTCCAATACCCTTTGATGTTTACCGACAACTCGTGGAAAACCAGTCGACATGTCGATCGACAAAATATGTCGATCGACCAAGTCGACTCAGTGAGGACGCTGTTTTCGATGTCCTGGTCGACAGTGTCGATCGACACTATCGACTCAGTCAGGACGCGCCTTAACACCTCCCCCCTTGAGAAGAAACGTATTCCCTAAGTGGGGAATACGTTTCATGAAGATATGTAGTGGTAATACATTAGTATGCGATAGGTCTTAAATATTATAAGCGGTAATCTTATATGTAGGGTGATTAACAATTGAATATATGTTATATGAAGCAGTCTTAAATATATACTAATATAGTAACAAAGGTAATGTATCTTCGTGGAAATGAAAATTAATACGTACATTTTCCGCCGATGTTCTACAATTAGGTACATGCGATAATTCTAAAATATAATGAGCGTTAATGGGTAATCTTACGTGTATGGTGGTTAACAATTGAATATATGTTATATGAAGTAGTCTTAAATATATATTAATATAGTACAAAGGTGGTGTATCTAAGTGGTAGTGAGGTATAGCGAGAATCTCTCTCTCAGTCTGATTCTGGGAAAGGGAAAATCTAAGTGTGGGTAGTGAGTCAGAAGTGGTTGTAAAAGAGAAAGTCAGTTTTTTCGGGGGTGCATCTACGATGGTTGGAGAGGAAAGCGTCTAGGGATCGGCGATAGTTCGGAGGAAAAAAAGGTCGAAATGCTCGGAGCGTACCTGCGTATACCGCGGGGGAACGATAATCTATGATGCAGAGGGAAGCGTGGTTGCGCTCAGCATAACACGTATCTTGAAGGATTTTTCAAAATTTTGAAAATTGTTGATTTTACAGCCACTTGAAAAATAACGCTGCTTTTTATTCATTAAATTATAACTGTCAAACCGGTTGTCGGCTGAGAATGATTTTTTGGGTACTAAAAGTTAAAGAGTTGAAAAATAAGAGAAAAATTACGTCGATCAAAAAAAAATTTTTTTTAGTATCTTATTTGCACTTCATTTAAACAAATGTCGTATTTTCATAGCTGGCCACTTTTTAAAAATCTGAAAAAAAAGCAAGAATATACTTCGATATCTTCTCTTTCATGACAAACAAACAAAAATCCCGACACTTTAAAATAGACATGAAAATTAATTGAAGTTGACGCCGCGTTGGCCTCGCTACGTCGGCCCCGCCGCCAGCGTGTCGCCAAGCCAGTCGAACCCGCCGGTACTACTAATGGTACGTATACCTCTCGCTTACCTGTGTGTGTATTATTGCTTAAATTTATGGCATGGAATTTCAAGAATTATCTAAAACTACAACGTTGAATTACTAAATTACTTCGTTATATATCCTCCGTTATATAGGACAGGGGTGAGCATAAGTCAGTTGTCGCTATCCGTTTATTCTGTATGCAAATCGGACAACTGACTTATGCTCACCCCTGTATATATGTATATATACAGGGTGTTCGGAAAAAACACCGACACAGAAATAGGGGTGATAGGTTACGTCATTACAAGTATTTTGATATAAGGGACCTATACCCGCAAGCGCCCCCTTCTGGAGATATCAACTTTTCAAGTTTATAACGACCGAGGTTGATCAAAGTAGAATAATATTTTTAGAAACGTATCAAGATGGTAACGAATATTTAATTTTACGAGATACAAAAACAATGTACTACAGCAAATGCTCAAAATGACGGCCACTCATGTCCATGCAACATCGGAAACGATTCTGGATAGATGTGCCACTGCGCAAACTGCTTGCGGAAAGGATAACCGCTTGGCTCAAGTCCTTGTACTTTTCGAAGATGATGCGGATACAAGGAGTTTTCATTTGTTTTTCAATTGTACAGGTAGACAAAAAACTCTACAATACAATATTATTCTACTTTGATCAACCTCGGTCGTTATAAACTTGAAAAGTTGACATCTCCAGAAGGGGGCGCTTGCGGGTATAGGTCCCTTATATCAAAATACTTGTAATGACGTAACCTATCACCCGTATTTCTGTGTCGGTGTTTTTTCCGAACACCCTGTATATATATATATATATATATATATATATATATATATATATATATATATATATATGTATATATATGTTAAATTTTAACGAAATGTAAGGAGCTCACTCTTCGCCAATGACATTCGTTTGTCATTGCTCAATTGAAACCTCGAGAAAAAAGGTGGTGAGTTTTCTTCCATCGGGATAGGATGGGATAGTTAGAAGGAAATGGGTTCATTGGATTACATTCTTGAACTGATCTGCCATATGAAAAAGTGACACGTTAACTACAAGAACCTATTAATTGAATTGTTGAAATAATTTATTCATTTATAATTTTTACTTTTTCGGATTTTTGACTGTAAGTACGTTTTTGCCAATAAATGCGATACTGTTTCTGATGGAAGAAAGGCATGAAAACTTCGTGTTCCTTTAATTGTTTGAGTAAGTTTGTATCTTTCCGACAAGAGTTGAGAGTGAGTCTCGTATTCCTTTTTAGTACAATATACAAAATTTATTTTTTCGATATTTGCAGTTGCCCAGTCGAACAATTTCTGTGGTGTTGTAATTTGATCTTGCATTGGTCTTTGTAAACTGGCCCTTGCTGCAAGACGTTTTAAAGTGCCACCAATGCAATCGCATGCATTTTTGCCATGAGATGTAGCAAAAAATGCCATTCTGCATTAATTCCGAAATCTTCAAAATGAAAACTCAGGTTTATTAAATTATATTTGTTTTTGTACTGGGACGAAGGCTCATCAGAAAAATATTTGATTTTTTTATTGTACTGTATTTGAATTTTTTTTTCGAAACTTTGACACCCTGTATCTTTGTTAGGAAACATTTTTGAAAAAAATTTTCTTATGAAAGTCTACTTTTTTGTTGTTCTATCACATATAAAAAAAAAGGTGTGAGTGCCGTTGTACTCGCGGAGGATGTGTAAACATCTTACAATTATCTGCAGTCCGAGTTTAATTGGGGAATATGACGTCGTAGTTCGACATAAAGAAGTTTAATTTTTTCTATAATAAAATATTTATTATTATTATATTAGATTTATAACTTACTAGCAGCCCGTCCCGGCTTCGCACGGGTAGATTGTGGATTGATTTTGTCCGTCCACCATTGTTTAAATACATTTTTAATACAAAACTTTTAGTATTTTTCCCGGGATACGCAATGGTCATATTGGATTTGACCTTGACCATGACCTTCAAGGTTATATCGAGGTCAAATTAATTTTTTTTCACGTTCAAATGTGTTCTTGACCATTTTTTTCATGTTACCTTTATTGTCAGCGAAGGTCAAATTTAGGTCAAGTATAGTTCGACTTTTTGAACACCCTGTATAAGATTTACTAACTCAGAAACCTTCGCGGATATGCGTCCAACTGTTCCCCAAATTTTCATCGCAATCGGATGAACGGTTTAGGAAGGCATAATAATCATCCGTACCGGTACTTTTTGAACACCCTGTATAAGATTTACTAACTCAGAAACCTTCGCGGGCATGCGTCCAACCATTCCCCAAAGTTTCATCGCAATCGGATGAACGGTTTAGGAAGGCATAATAATCATCCGTACCGGTACTTTTTGAACACCCTGTATAAGATTTACTAACTCAAACCTTCGCGGATATGCGTCCAACTGTTCCCCAAATTTTCGTCGCAATCGGATGAACGGTTTAGGAAGGCATAATAATCATCCGTACCGGTACTTTTTGAACACCCTGTATAAGATTTACTAACTCAGAAACCTTCGCGGGCATGCGTCCAACCATTCCCCAACTTTTCATCGCAATCAGATGAACGGTTTAGGAAGGCATAATCATCATCAGTACCGGTACTTTTTGAACACCCTGTATAAGATTTACTAACTCAGAAACCTTCGCGGGCATGCGTCCAACCATTCCCCAAAGTTTCATCGCAATCGGATGAACGGTTTAGGAAAGCATTTGATATTACCTTAAAGGTCACGGTCAAGGTCAAATCCAATACGACCACTGGGTAGCCACGGGAAAATCCTTAAAGTTTTGTATTAAACATTTTTCTCTAAAATGTTTTCCCGTTGAGATAATCCAGCTTGCGCGAATAGTATGCGCAGTAGCGCCACACACACACTGACGCAGTCACATGTACACGGCTTACGTCTGACGCTCGATTTCCCAGGAAGGTCCCACCGTAGAGCCATAGCATAGATGTTTACACATCGAAAAATGACGTTTAACCTGGTCCACCCTGTATAAAACAAAGTCGGGTTAGGTACACTATTTATAACTAAAGGACGGCTGGACAGATTTGTATGACCTTTGATTCTTGGATTTGTCTCCGCCGCGAATAGCAGAATAAGTATTAAAACATCGGAAAAATTTACAAAAAAAAAATTTATTAAGAAATTAATTTTTCTAGAGAAGTTTCCTTGCGTACTGGAAAGTAAGAAAATTAAAAAAAATCTGGTGGTGAATAACAATATATGAAGCTGCTGCTAGCTCTAATTGCAGAGCTACGTCCATTGCTGTAGTCAGACTCAAACTGAGGGTGGAAGTCGTGGCGTTGTGTCGTAACCTCGTTCGGTTACGTTACGGGATGGTTGACACGGCCAAAACTTCCGGAGCGAACCGTATCATCTTGCAACGAGCCGTAACATGTTCGATGTTACGTTACGGGTCATCTGTACAGATGGATACGCGCCTTTACAAATGGATACGGGCCTGTATAAATCGCCCGTTTCCCTTATGACGAAATCGCGTCGCTGAGTTGCGAGAACGAGACTCTTGTAATGAATTCGTATGGCGGAGCCGCGAGAACGAGACTCTAAGGTCACAAGTCTATAAACGAATCGCAGGGAAGGTACTCGTCGGCGAAGTAACTGAACGTACTTATAAATGAGTAGTAACGTTTATTCAAAACTCGAGGTAACGTGTACACAATCGTGGCTTACAGGAGACTAGCTCCAAGCGTTCGCCGGTCCTTTCTTAAGGACTCGGCGCGGACCAGGTGGGGGAACCAGGACCAAAGGGGCTGGGTCGTCGGCATCTTTGACGAAGATTGTTTTGTGAGGTGCGACACCTCCCCTGTTAGATTGAGCTTGGTCCTCCAAGTTCGCTGAGTGATATTGGACCACTGTGTGACTGGTCAATTCTCCTCTTTCCTGTGTGGTATATGTTCCTCCAGTACCAAAGTTGCAGCAATTGTAGGTGATTATTTGGCAGCCGGTGACGTAGCGCTTCACCATGCTTGATGTTGCCTTCCAGATACATGATAGTATTCCAAATCGATTTAGTACATACAGTGCGGTTAATGTAATAGAAGCGTAGCCTATGTAGGTAAGTGATTTATACAATTGTTCTCTCTTTCCAGGTGAGCACGCGGTAGTGTGTTAACATATCATTAATCTGAGCGTCTATGTTATCGGCCGTTGTTGCAAGTTTTTGTAGTATTTTAGGTGAGAGGTGTGGTGACATTAAATTGAGAGAGAGAGAGAGAGAGAGAGAGAGAGAGAGGGAGAGAGAGGGAGAGAGAGAGGGGAGAGAGAGGGAGAGAGAGAGGGGAGAGAGAGAGAGAGGAGAGGGAGAGAGGGAGAGAGGG